>VZSF01010829.1:432575-523986 GCA_013398295.1 Chionis minor | reverse complement strand
TTTTTTTTTTTTTTTTTTTTTTTTTTAATGGTTTAGGAGCTTTTTTCCCTTTAAGTTTTTGTGTCATGGACTAGGTCCTGGTTAACATCCCCAAGCATAGCTTATCTCCCTGTGTACTCAGATTCCCAAGCAAGCATGGTCTGGCACTACATTGGGCAGGAGTATCATAGTTTTCTGTAGCTGCTTTTTTTGAGAGGGAAGAGAAGAGTCTGACTCATTATGCACGGGTCTTTTTGACGTGTTTATGATAAGCCTGCGTTGAACACGTGCAATTTGATAGCCTGACCCAGGAGAAAGAATCACCATTTGAACTTTAGTTATGTGCATGGTGATAGGGATGTGTGGCAGCATCACGTGCAAAAAATAGACAGAAAAAATAGGAAATGAGACCACATGCAACATTTTACCCATGAGGACTTGTTTGGCCTGTAGAAAAATAGAACAAGGTTAATACTAACCTGTGTCATCATTGTCGTCATCGTTCCCCCCCTTCTCGCCCCACACAGCTCACAGCACACACATACGGTGTCTGCCATAATCTCCTTTTCTAATTGTAGTTGTATTCCAGTAATCCTTTTTCCTCCTTATAGCTGCTTGCATTCTAATACCTAGCCTTTTTTACCCTCTTCCTTCTATGCTGGTGGTCTTGGAAAAATACAAATTGTCTGCTGGAAGTTAAAGTACAACTCTTTGAGACAGAAGTACCAAAAGAAAAGTTGCCCTATGTGTGCAAAAACCCATGTCTATGAGATCCTCAGCTGAATTCCGCCTAAGCAGCTGCCCTACCTTGGGAGTCAGTGGAGGACTTCCATGGTGGTGTGGGTGACTTCTGTTTTTTTCTTCCAAGACCCGCTCAGCTGACCTTTTATATACCTAGGTTCAGTTTTGGTTTGGTCTAAAATAATCTCAGTTTTAGTATCTTACTTTACCTGATATTTTAGGTAAGTTTTATCTGCCAGTACAGATATTTATCTCATAATAGGGATTTATCTTATAAAAGGGGTAGAAAAATTTGTTAAAGCAACATGTTTAAGAAAGTAAAAATTAGCATTGCTAACCCAGGCAGATAAATTCAACCTTGACTTTACTGCCTAAACATCAAAACAGGTGATTTATGAGGTATAGTTTCTTCCTTCTCCCACCTACAAAAAGAATATATTCCTTTTTGGGGTAGTTTTCTTTACCTTGAACAGAAAGACTAACAGATACCCAGCGTCATAATAAAAGCAGAAGATCTATCTGTAAGAAGCAAAATTTTAATAATAGATAAGGAAGAAAAATAGTTTGAAAATAGCATATGTATAATTTATTTCACAAATGGTTTGTCACTTGTCAGACAGTGTCAGTGCCCAGAAACGCAAGTGCATTGAATTAACCAGAATTGTCATATCCATTCGGTTTGATTAAACATGTCAGTGATGTGGCAAAGTTAAAACAATAGAGACCCTGGAAAGATAATATCATTTTAAAAACAAAACAAAGAAAAAAAAAACAACCCAAACCCAAAAAAACATAACTAGAAAACTCAATGGAGAGGGCAGACCAGCATGGGTAAAGACAGTAAATTAAATCCTGCTTGGGAATCTAACCCTGATCCAGCAAAGTGCTTAATCTCATCTTTTAATCATATGAGTTCTTCCCTCTCCAAGCATGCATATTGTCCCACTTGAAGTAAGGGTGAGATTAAGTGCGTTCCAAGTTGTCACCATAGAGCACAGCACCTATCAGACCAGAGCCTTCATTGACCTGATGGGGCAGACAACTTGCAACGAGGCTTACGTATCAAATGGTATTTGTGTAGGCATTCATGTAGTGCAAGTTCAATGCAACCCAGGGGTGCCAAAGGTAGTCAGAAAATTATTGTTATGTTTGAGTACAAAGGGCTATAAAATGTTTCCTACTGTAAGGTACAAGTCTTTTTGTAATTGCAGCACAGAAAAAATGTAGAGGTATAGAAGAACAGATTAAGAATATCGTATACAATGGTGTCTGATACGTGGAGTTCTGCAGTTGAAAGAATTTGTTGATAAATTATGCCATCAATTTGAACAGACTTCAGAATCCATAGTCAAAAGGAATTGCTATTTGTGCTACCTTGGTAAAATGTCGTATGTGGGGGTTTGTTTTCATATGGAAAGCTACTGGATGATACAGTATAAAACTTAGAATTTGTTTCAGTGTTTACTGGAAGCAGCTACTCCTTTATAGAGGCAATGGCTCTTCAATCAATGAGTATTGTTAGGTGCATTATGGATAGTTTGAGGGCTTAAGTACCGATTTCATCTCTGTGGGTATGTAGCTGCTACAGTTAGTCACTAAATTCCCTTGCTGCCTCTTCCCATGGAAAAATTGTAAGTTATAAAGGTGAACGTATGAAATATTGCAGGTTTAAACAGGACAGGACAGGGGTTCGCTGGAGTCTAACTGGACTTTAGACAGGAGAAAGGATTGTCCAGAGTAGATTGTGGCTCTTCATCTCGAACAAGAAGCTGAGATGGCTGATGCTGCAGGGGCTATAATTAGTCTTACACCCATGGCCCACCTTATTTTGGTGGGAGATGAGGCCTTTCTTTCCATGTCGCTATCATCATCTTCCATGATGCTTATCCCTTGTGTATGACATCCTTCTACACTAGGAATTAAGTGCTGCTTGGCAAAAAGGGCAGCTTTCCCCTTGGAAAATTTTCATGTTGTGGGAATTTCTCTGCTCCCTGTCTTCTGACGCCTTAAATTCATTTTGTGTTGTATGTAGCTTTTGTACCTGAGAATTGGTGCTGTAATAATTTGCACTGCCAGTGAGTTGCACGTGATGAATATCAGAAGCAATTAGCAGGCCCCACAGAACATGCCTTCACCGCAAATTTATTGCCCTATAAGGTACTTCTGTTTCAGTGAAAAGCAATCATGTATATGGGAAAACAAAGAGATAGACTGCTATACTTGTGTTTGGGCAAGAGGAATTAAATGCAGAAAGTAGGGGAAAAAAAAAATGGCAAAAGTGCCGTGTGTGTTGTGTGTATGAATGGTAGACATAAGGACAAATTTGTGATTTGCCAGTTTAATAGGAGCTCATTTGGCTATGAATACGAAAACTAGTGAAAACTAAAACCAGGTGGCTACTCCAACACTTTATAATTCCTTTTTATATTTCCCTGATGTTTTGCAGCTGTGCAATGGTGGATCTGTGACTGATCTTGTAAAAGGATTTCTGAAGAGAGGTGAAAGGATGAATGAACTTATAATTGCTTACATTTTACGTGAAGCTCTGATGGTAAGATAAGCTTGCAGTGAAAGGACAGTCAATATTCAGGTCATATTTTTCCTTTGAATGAACGAAGATCATGTCCCCGCTAACATGGCTCACTAGCTTATATTATAGTAGTGTTTAATAAAATAAAGGTAATGTGTAATTCAAATGGTTCTTTTTGAACAAGCAAGATAAAGAAGAATTCATCTGTTTGATTCGTTATTAAGAGAATGAAAATTGATTTCTGATTATTGATTCCTTTCCTTGGTAAATACAGTTCTGCATCAAAATCACTTTTTGTTGTGAAATAGCAGAAATATATCCAAAATATTGTTCAACTTCTTATATCTGGATCCAAAATATTTTTATAGCAAAGTGATTAACAGATCTAGTGAATTCAAACACTGCTACAAGACTTTTTTTTTTTTTTCTAATCAGGATCAAGTGGGGTTTTTTTCATTTTCTTTTAACCAGAATTTGACTTTCTGCAGTAGAATTTAGGCATTTTCAGTTTTCTTTGAGTTTATACTCTAAAAATGTAATATATAATGTGGATTTATAGTGCTTTTTTTCTGCCTTTATCTTTAAATTTCTATTTGACATAAAGCAGGGCAATTAAACGCAAAAAATGTTCTCGACAAGATGTTCAGTAGCATTGGATGGGTAATCACAGGATCCTCAATACATCATACCACTCCTAGATTTACCAGTCCCTTACTCTTACCTATTTCCAATCTTGCTATGGACTTGAAAAACAGAGAAACCATGATCTAGCCTTTTAGTATTTATATGCGAGACAGAAGAATTGTAACAGCACCACAAAGCCATCACCTTCCGTAAAAAGCAAGAGACAAAGAAAGTCCTTCCTGAGTACATACCTTCCCCTGCCCCTGATCAACTTAGGACAATCTGATCCATGATCAGAAAGACCAAAGTGCTGTGGACTTCTCTATGAAGGTTTTATTTGCTGTATCAGGAGCCCAGGCTGCTCCTTCAGGTGTTGAAGTTAGATGACCAAAAGTCATCTTTGAGAATAACAGACTAAACTGGAATTCAGCCCTGGTTCAAAGCCTCAATGTAACAAAATGGCTTTTCACACTAGAGAAATGCAAATTATGGGCAGATGCTCCATCAGTGCAAAAGAATGATCACAAACTGAAAACGAAGTGTGCAGGAAATGCAGAAAGAACAGTGTTAGGGTCAACGTGACAAAGGAAAGATTTCAAATTGAAAGATACTCTCTATTGAGAAAAGTATAAAGATATATAGGAAAAATATTTCCACAAGTTATCTGGCAAAGAAACCCTCCATTAGGAAGCAGGGAAATAAAACTGAGCATGCTTCTGGGAGAAACACAGAGAGAGGCGTTTGATGGCTCATGGCTACCTGCCATCTGATTAGCAGTGAGTGCTCCTACCATACAGGCAGAAGGCATGAAAGCACCAATACACTGAAATCCTGTCCTGGGAAAGCATGTGACAATGCTTTAACTAATACTGGCAATGCTTGAACCTCCCAAAACATCAGTAAAACATCAGTAAAAAATATCTATGCCTTCTGGTGTGCCAAGTGTTGTTCCAGTAAGAATGACAACTCTGTGGTTTTGGATTAAAAAAAAAAAATCTGTTTTAAGTTTACTTGTACTTTTCTGCTGCCTTTTTGTTTCTGCAAATGTAATACAGAGAACAGAGCTGTTAGTAAAAGGTTCATGTTTACATCTCACATTCCAGGGACTTCAGCATTTGCATGAAAACAAAACTATCCACCGTGATATTAAGGGAAATAATATCCTTTTGACCACTGAAGGAGGAGTCAAGCTTGTGGATTTTGGTATGTTACGTTTACTTGTATCTACTACCAGTGTTGTACATCTGAAGCATGGAAAATAAAATAGAGGAAACAAGTCAGAGAAGATGAATTACATTAATTTTTTTATTAAGGTTTTGAGTTTTTCATTAAAAATCACTTATATTAAAAAAGTTACTTTTTAAGTTGATAGAAATAAAATATTTAGTCTTGGTGTTTTCACAGCTTTGGGTTTTCCAGCAATTTTGCTGGTGCTGTTTAAATAGCATGGCTAGAGAGTAGAAGTTACAATATGGTGTAAATGCCAAATGCTTTAGGGCAACGCAGTAAGTGAAGTGGGAAAGCAAGTTAATAGGGTTGAAAATCAGATTGATGTTTAGTTCCTCCAGGACCATGCGCTGGCTCAGTGAAATTAGGGGCTGACAGGCAAAAGCTTCATGTTGTACATGAAAGGACTTAGCACTTACTAGATACTGTGAAGAATGGGAGAACTCCACCTCAGTCACATAGACTCATTAGTTTGATTTGAAACAAAACAAGAGATACTACCTGAAGGCACTAGAGGGAGAGATATTATATAGGTAATTCTGACTTTCCAAAGTCTGGGAAGACAAACGTTACTTTTGGCAAGTCTAAAACTAAGACTTGGCGTGAAACAGAAAGGGTCTGTTAGGCCTAAAGTGATTTTTGAATGCTGTCATCTGGTTTACCACCAGAAGGCAAAAGCAGAGACACAGGTAAGTGGATGTAACCTGTTATTTATCAGACATAGCACAGGGATTTGCCTTAAAAGCGTATTGACAGTTGTTTCATTTAAGGGGATTGTAAAAGTTTGCAATGGTTGTTAATATGAGCTATTATACTCTGGTAGCACCCTGTCTTCTAATGTTTAAATTCAATTTATTGGTCACTAGTCACAGCATAGCAGCCAAATGTAAATATCATGATTCCATTCTGCAGATGGAAAATTTTCATTTTTCCTTTACTCTCCTATTTTATTAATGAGATTTATTCAATTGATACATAACACTTGTTTAAACTAATCATGGGATTTTAAATCCCATTAGTGTAGTGTCTTCCTGCCAATAGACTGTATTTATGCAACTGTCATTACTTCACACACAAAACCCCACAATTATTAGGGTACTAATTCTTCTGAAAATTCAGGTCTTTGTATTAATTATTTCATTCCTCATAAATCTTCAGTTGAAAAGTCTTCAGACTTCCTAAATTATCTGCCATACACTTACCTGTATTTTCTCCTGGTCTGGAAGCTTAATGTGAGACAAAATCAATATTTTTTGCTCACAGGTTTTTAATACGTTGTGGATACTAATTTTTTTAAGGTCCTGAAGGCAATTAGAGCTGCGGAGGATCAATGCTTCTGAAAATTAATTCACTTATGCAGATGTCGAAATGTACAAGCTGTAGGGATGAGGACCTGAATTCTTTATTCCTCAGTTACTGCGATCTACTGCTAAGGCTGTAATTGAAAAATAATCTTAAAATCTTGTGGGAAAAATTGTGGTGCCAAAGTACAGCTGAGAACGTGCACAAGAAACAAAAATTTATGTGGGATGATACACGCACGTTTATGTGGGATGAAGAGGGCCTTATAATATCTGCAGTCCTTTCTCTCAAAGGAATATAAGAACTGCACCTTAACGTGGGAAAAGATAGACATTTTCTCTTGCTTTTTTTTTTGCTTTTGCTTTTTTCCCCCAAAACCAATCTGAAGCCAATAATGAGTCATTTCAAATGGGAAAAAATTTGTACAGTCTTCACAAAATCATGGAAGATATACCAGGATGATGTTTAAGGTATTTGGCTAGGATTTGGGAGATTTGTGTCTTCTACTTAAAAGGATTTAAACCTACATTAATCAGATTCTGAGTATTTTTTATCCAGGAATGTGGGTTGATCAAAATGTCTCATGTTGACACTGCTACAAATTGTTGTACCTAAACATTTACGGGATCAGAGACTGAAACTCGTAGCCATCTTTTTACTGTATAAGCCTGTGAATCTGCTGGCTACAGAATGAGATGGACACACAGATACAATCTCCTTTTCTGCCAGTGAATACTCAGTGGAAGCAAAATTTATGTTTTAGGTTGAACCAATTATTACATGGGGGCAAACAAACGGATGAAGCCAACCCCAACAATCACACAGCTCTTTCTAGCACGCACACAGCTGTTCCACTGTGGAGAGGGGAGCAGGGACAGTGGTCCTTTCTTGCACAACAGTACTGCCTTTCCAGAATCTTCATTTTGTGACACAAATTATACACATTGCCTCATGGTTGTTGTGTCATAGGCATTTATGTATGCTGTGACCATAGTTTCTGAACACTGCGCAGTCTGTAACGGATGACCTTCACAACGCTCTTATGAGGAAGTCAGTTACTATAGTTCCCAGTTAACAGCTGGGGAATCTGAAACTTTGAGAGATTGAGTTGCTTGAGGTGACACAGAAAGTGTGTGGAAAAGCTCTCCCAAAATCCAGGCTAACAGTCTGAACTGTTTCCCTTTTGTAGAGGTATTCATTCATAGTTAAAGAGATGGGAAAGACTCTGAAAGAATATCATGGCAGTGCCTCAGCCAGATTCCTTTGAAGAATTTGCTTTCCCATAAAATTCTGCTGCAATATTGCTTAGTCACCCAAGTAATGTTCTCGTATCTAAGAAACATCCAACCCCAGTTGATAGATTAATGATCAAATCAAGTAAATGAGTTTATATCTGCACACCAATGCTTCTGGAGCTCAATTGCTTATCAAGGAGCTGACATACAGAAGTTTTAGTTTAAAGTGTCCAAGCCACAAGAAGTTTGAAATAGCGTTACCAGGGAAGCATCCTCTCCTCGCATCCATCCGGTGTGATAATTTGGTCAGTAGAGAGAAACAAAATCATTCTGTTTTGCTACACATAATGTGTATCAGCCAAGGGGATCTACTCTAAGTACATCTCATGATCACAGATTCAGTCCCTGAATCCATTAAACTTCTAGATACGTTGAAAGTCCATAGTTTCCTTGGAAGAGAAGGTTTACTGAAGGCAGTTTCTCTACCTTAACATTTGTGGGAATCAGCTGTTAAGCTGTTCTCTTAGAAAACCTATGGGGAAGGATGTTACACCTGAGAATTGCAGCAATTATGCTCCAAGCAAGGAGCATCCTCTACAAATAATAAATAGCTGCACTGTATTTAAGTGTAGCTGCTATGTTTTCAGTATAGGATAGAGATTTGATAGAAAAATATACATTTACATGAAAGTTAATTCCCTACAGCACTTTAAAGGGTGACAGCTATATAATATATTGTATAAAAAGTGGGAGACAGGCAAGGTGTGCAGCAAATTCCCTTTTTATAAATAATCTTAATATCTTCACAGTTGCTGATTAGTGTTCTGAGAAGGAAATCTTTTACATCTGTTTCTCAAATTCCTGGTTGTATGCAGTGAATTGATGCTAAAGAGCCAGAAAACAAGGTGAAGAAAAGCACCCAATAAAATTTTCAAAAACTTGTAGCATGTAAATCCAAATTAATTTAATGCTAGATACATTTTGAAAGTCTTGTGACAAATTTA
The DNA here is from genome assembly GCA_013398295.1 of Chionis minor. NCBI lineage: Eukaryota > Metazoa > Chordata > Aves > Charadriiformes > Chionidae > Chionis > Chionis minor. The sequence continues at coordinate 515,344 of VZSF01010829.1, read as the reverse complement.
TCTGCAGCCTTTACTGCCTAAATAACTTTCAGTGTCTGACCTTGTTTTGTCAGTTAAAAAACTGGCCTGAAGTCACTTGCAGACATAGCACACCTCATCTGTAATAAAAATTCATATATTCATCTGCATCTTACAATGTGTAACCAATTTCATAGGGAGCTGAGTGTATAACATCTGCTTATGCTGACAAATAATTGCTTCTTTGAATAGTCCCTCTCAATTCAATTTCTTTTTTGCTAAAATCAGGATGCTGCACAGGGCCTTTCATGTGTTAAATAATGTTAGTCTAAGACACAGTTCCTGTTTGGAAATTCTAAGATGTCAAATAATGTGTTGTTCCAAAATGGGAAAAAAGGAACTTGGCTGTAATTATTATTGTTATTATTTTAACTTTGGTTTGGAAAAGACCAGTGACATTATATTTTGAAAGATTTGATGTGTTTCTGAAATCCCCTGCCATTGCAGTGAGCCTGGGCGCTTGAAAGCCAGAGCTTTGCATGCTTCTATGTTATTGAAAGAAGAGGGTCCTAGAGGACACAACTCCCTATCAGCAAACTAGACAGGTTGCTGACGTGCAGGGAGTCATGGAGGAAAGAACAATTTTTCCACTAAAAGTTTTGAAACATCTACAGTCACGTGGCAAGTGATTCATTTAGCTAAAAAGAAGAGAGTGTGATGCTGATGGAAAATTCCGCTCCAGCTACGTTTTTGATGGTTGACCTTGTAGGCTGATAGTCTTTAACAAGAGCACAGGTAGCTCCTACTTCTATGGGGCTGTCACAGACTAGAAATATCTCTGGAGGAGCAGCTGTTGCCTTGGAAATGTCCAGAAAAAAATGTAAATATAAATTGTACTCCACCACTTGGGCAAAAGCACAGTTTTCCAGCGGCACTGTTCCTTGCTGAAGGCCATGTTCTTCTGTGCATCAAATGAAAACATACTTTCATACCACATGTAATTAGACTGTTGATTTCATTACCAGGAAAGATCATTGCGGGCGAAAAAAAGACAGACATCTAAATGGATATTAGAAATATTCAAGTCCTCATAACGAAAGTAAATGTTGAAGAACTCATTATATCTTTGGAATTCAAGCCTATTTCTAACTACAAGAGATCCTATGATTCCCCGCAGTTTGCCTAGTACCGTCACTGGGGGGAAGGGGATATTGAAAAGAATTGTCTCTGTCCGTTTTCAGTTTCTTCTTAGGCATTTCATTAATGGTATCTAAAACTCTCCATCATTACAGTCTTTGGATAAGCAATACATAGGAAAGACGTAAGGTTTTTTTTAGGTAAAGCAGGCTCCAGTGGAAGACATAGAAAGAAGGTAATGCAATCTCACTGCTGCTGGCAGATGGTGGAAAATTACAAGCTGTTTTGCATGCACTTAATAGAGTAATGACTTCAAGGGTTCCTTTAGCACTGTGGATAAAGAGATTGCGTAATTAAAACATGTATTGTAACATTAATGGAATATATCCTGAAGGTAAGGTGATGTTTTTACTTTGAACATGCTTAGCTTGCGTTTTTCTGCTTTTTTTCCAATGTTAGAAGCATTGGATTTAAAAGTTGCGGTTTTTTTGTCTTGGCATTCCAAATGCAGTTTCAGATAACGCACTTTGTAACTAGCACAGTTTTATCATGGATATATAGTAGCCTAAACTAGAGTTTTAACCTGAGTATGACTCATTGGGGAAAAAACGGATTGAGGGAGGGAATACTATGTTGCTTTTTTTAGGCATACTGAAAACTAACATTACTTTGTGTAATACTTGAACTATTTCTTCCGTGTAGTTTGGAAACTGCAGGTAGACAGAGGTCAGCTTTTGTGTTTGGAATGTAATAGGGTTACTATTTTGTTGTGGAGAGAATGATCATTCTTCTTTTAAAGCAATTTGGAGTCATCTAAAGTTAAGAGCCAAGGGAATCTGAATGATGGCATTTCTGGATGGCCGCCTTACTATTGAAAATTGCAATTTGTTGAAAAAAACCAATTTTTTACTATTATTGGTAATGTATTTTTATATTAACCCTATTTTTACTTTAAGATGCATCCATAATTTCATTTAGGCAATACTAAATGAAAGTATTAGGTTCATTTCATAATTTGAGTTCATAAAATAAATTTCTTGGGGTTTTTTTCCCTAGAAAGAGTGTGTAGTAATTCTGCCAACATTCTCTGTTTTGAGTCAGTAGTGGCATGCTACTTGTTCCGTACAAATTATGGAATGTTAGTAATGCTTTACCACTACTAGTGATCAGTAACAATTGATCAACACAAGTTAGGATGCATAGGTGTTTTTGTTATGTTTTATTGTGTGGTATTCATGCCTGTTCCAATACGGAAGTATGGGCCAAAATATTTAAAATTCTGTGACTATACTATACAGGTTGAGTTTTTGAAGTGTAGATGAGCCAGCAGCTGCTATAATGACAAAGTAAGAGCAGTAAAATCAGTTACACTGTACAGCATGTCCAAAATAACAGGGACAATCTCAAAGTAATTAATGAGTCCGTGGTAAGACCCCGTTTTAATAGTTCCTTCTGCTTAACTGCACACCTCTCCTGGTTTTCTGATGCACCAGGGAGCTTTCTGCTGGTCTTGTGGGAAAAGCATCTGAGATCTTGGGTCAGAGGTTGAGGAGGGAACCACAGCACTAAGCTTCATCCTTTCATCGTGACACCAACTCTGGTGTTCCCTTGCTGTGACACACTGCTATGGCCTCTCCCTACCACAAACAGGCCTGATAGATGCAATCTGTTGACTGATCACAGATCAGTCTAGCAAGGCTTGTGTGGCACCTGGCATTGCAGAGGGAGAGAAGGCTCACAGGACTGTGCTGCAAATGCAGGCAGCACGCGTCGGGCTGCAATGGATTGGGATTCTAGAGCCACCTTGTGCTCAGTGAACAGGCTGAGAAGCCAATTGTGAGTCATCCAAGTTTCAGTATTGGGCATTTTGGGGAAGGACATTTTAATCTCTGTCCCTTCTATTATATATCATGGTTCCAAGCCTTGCATGTCCTGCTGACATTGAAAAGGAGCTCAGCATGACCTTGAGTAGTTTTCCAAACTTTTGTAGATTACTTATTCTGGAGTAGTCAGAATATCCTATTGCATATCTTTCTTCTTGCCCTGCATTAGTTGTAAATGCTGTCTGAATCATTCTGCGAAAATGAAACAATTAATTAAAATAATTTAATTTGAAGGTATTCAAAAATAAAATAATTTTCTTTCTGCCCTTAGCTTGCTTTAAGCAATGAATCATAGCAAGACTTGTATTTGCCTTAGTCATTCTAGCATGCATCCATAATAAAGCTGTCTGCTTCACTGATTCAGATCAAAACCAGACTATTATTGTGTTGTCATTTCTGCATACCATATAGCATGACATTCACATGTTGCTTCTAAAAAGCATTTACTAGAGGACTATGGCAGAAGCCAATAAAAGTAAAAGACTTTGAAGAAAGCTTTGTTCATGAGCAGCTTGTCAAACTGCTTTGAACCCAATCAAAGTAATAATTCCAAATTTTTCAAACTAGGGTTTGAAAGGATAAAATGGATTGCATTGACTTGAGCTGCGGAGCATTTTCATTGTTGAATGTTTAATTCTTTGTTGAAGGCTTAGTCCTTAAAAACTTATTTTATGGGCCATGTGTGAATGAAAACCTTTGTGCTGTTCACTAACAACAAAAGGAAATCATGTGGCCAAATGCTGTATCCAGGATAAGCTGTTCACTTGGTCTTTTAAATATTTTCTTCTACTAATTCACATAAAGATGTCACTGATGGCTTAAACATTAAAGAAGCTTGACACAGAAATCTTGTGTCATATGCCAGAGACATATGAAGCAAGAAAATAGCCCTTTCTGGCCAGCAAGGCTTTCTCTTGGTTTTCTCATGGGTCACAAAATAGTCATCTCTTGAGGTTGTTAGAAACCGTCTGGTCTTACCTGTGTGTGCTAAAACCCATTCATTTATACCTAAAAGGTGAACCCAATAATTCACTTGTACCAAAGTATTCCAGTCCTTAGATGTTTTAAATGTTCTGTCCAACAGCATAGGTGTTGCTAGTAACCCAGAGAATCTTAACAGGAAAACCGTGTCATATAACAAGGAGAAAAATCTCCAGGGTTTTTCCAGTCATACAGGGAATAATATCCATACAGGGAAAGAAATCATTTTGTGTCTCAAAAGTGGCAGTCAGTTTGAAATCTAATATGTAAGGAAGGCAGCATCTAAGAAGGAGGACTTTCCTCACCAGCATACCGCACCAGATTGTGTATAGCTGCACAAATCCCTGAGGCTCCAGAGAAGACTAACTCTCCTATCTAAATACGTCTGGCCAATTGTGCATCAGGAAAACAAATGTTCCTGTGCATCCCTTTCAGGAAACCAGCTGAAGCCCTGAAGCATGAGATTTGATTAGAATCGTTGGCCGCGTGCTGCGCTGCAGCAAACTGTCAGGAGCATGTGGAGGGCAGCCCATGGTCGCCTGCTCCACTGGGGGCCATGCAGAAAGGGGGCATCAGCATCGTAGACTAAGGGAAGGTAGAGTGCGCTGCAATGCTGTCCTGCCCTGTAATATGAAAGTTCTCAGATTTCTTAAAGAAAGAAGCTGTATTAAAATTTCTTGTTTAAAAAAAGATTATATATCTTATGAATGTAGTTAATGTTCTGCTTTTTTTTAGGTCACTCTTATTATCAGTATGTACCTTGTAATGATTCTGTAGCTGATGTACGGTTTTCGTTTTGTTTCTTATATATCTAAAAATGCCTTTTCTTTGTCTCATCTGGGTGAGTTTACTGTGAAAGCCATTGGACTTTCATTCCTTTAGTTTCCGTTTATATCACCCTATATTTGAAAGTACAGATTTGCTTCTTTTTTTTGCCCCTTTTACTCCATGACTCTTCATTTTGTAGTAAACACTATGCATTTTTCATCTCCCAGGCAGTTCATATACATGGTCTTTTGGATACCAAGCTTTTGGTCTTTCTAGACTTGTAAAGGGCCATTTGGTTATGTTTTGGATATGCCCTGTTTCAGTTAAAGATTTGCATCTGCGATGCGTGTTTTCCTGACTGTTTGGGAAACTCTAGTTTTCATGATTAAAACACTATATGCATTAAAATTACATAAAGACAGGGCATGTGTGACAAAGGACATGGAAAAGGCTGTGGCACTCATTGTCTTCTTCACCACTGTCTTTACTTGTAAGACTGATCTTCAGACATCTCAGATTGCTGAGACCAGTGGGAAAGTCTGGAGCAAGGAAAACTTACCCTTGGTAGAGGAGGATCAGGTTAGGGAGCATTTAAATGAATTGGACATACACAAGTCCATGGGATCTGATGGGATGCACACAAGAGTGCTGGGAGAGCTGGCCAATGTCATTCCAAGGCCACTGTTGATAATCTTTGAAAGGCCTTGGACATTGGAGGTGGTTCCTTATCACTGGAGGAAAACTGTTGTCACTCCTATCTTCAAGAAGGGCAAGAAGAAGGATTCAGAGAACTGCAGGCTGGTCAGCGCTACTTTGATCCCTGGGAAGATGATGGAGCAAATAATCCTGGAAATCTTTTCCAAACATATGAAGGACGAAAAGGTGATTGGGAATAGGCAGCAGGAAATTACGCTTTGTCATAACCTAACATAACACCTTTCAACATAAAATGCTGCTGAAAATTCTAATTTTTTGCCTCCTCATTTCAACTTTGTTTCCTATTTCTTTATTTCCGTCTTATTGGTCCGAACCCGATTTTAGTTCTAGATTTAATTTGGGTCCTTATCACTGAGCGGAAGTTCTCAAGCATGCTTCTGTCAACAGCTTGCCCAAGGAAACAATATTGCCTCTGTGTGCTTTTCATTTAAAAGTTTGCTTTTGAGGTCAGTTGATAGTCTATAAGGAATTTTGAGTATTGACATTGTTTCAAAAAGGTTCTGAAACCTCTCTTCTAAAGTCATCAAACCAACCACTTGTGTCCTTATGGCTGGTTAGTAACATTTTCTATTAAATATATCTATGCTTTCTATCCGTGTCAAGTAATTAAACCCGGTAGAAGCTGTCTGATCTCCCTTGACAGTCTTGGTGGGGATGCCACCATACTTGCAATACAGTTGCATGTGATTATGCATCTGGTGTGTTGTGACCTTTGCCATTTGGACTATAAGAATTTCTTTGTTTTAATTTTGTTCTTTCCCTGTTGTCTTCTGTCATCCTGGAGTATGAAGGGATTATCTGTATTATTTTTTAGCATTTTTGTGCATTTCAGATGATCTGTCTGAAATTACCCTGTCTGGATATGTACCATTACATGAATAGAAACTGAAAGGAGTTATGACCCCACCATTGTTGCATGGGAAGTAGCTACTTCCATGTCTGCATCTTGCCAAGAATGGTGGTGGCTTTTCAAAGTGAAGCCTAGGGTGCTAAAGTAAAACCTTAAACTGCTAGGACCTGTTGTCTCCAGATCTAGTAAGAAGGTGGAGTTGAGTGGTTCATCAGGGACTGTCTTCACACCATTGGATGGAGAGGCAAGGAAGGAGAGGCCACTTTTGCAGCAAACAGCATGGAACAGGAATGCCAAAACATATCTGCCAGCAGGCTTAGGGGGAATGCAGTGTAAGATACTGCTGCAGTTTTACAGCTATCTCTCTAGAAGATTAAAACAACTCTTGGAAAATAATTCAAAGCATTTCAGCTGATTTAGATCTGCATGGTTGACAGTGTGAGCAGTTTTTGGTCCAGAGACTACCTTGGGGAATGATCGAGTTGCAGGTTCTTAATCCAAAGAAGGTCACAAAGAGGATGCTTTGGTGGGGAAGTGGACACTGAAGGCGCAAATGAAGAAGGGTTATGGAAGAGATAGCCAGAGGCAGTGTGATAGCTAGAGTGTAAGCCCTTTGGCTGGGGTCTGGTTTTTCAGGAGTGAATACGGTGGCTAGCATGTTGGGAATGCAGTCTCCCTGCTGCTGGCCGAATGTGATTTAGTAGAATTTGGCAGGGCTCACCGTTCCCCCGTTAACGTCAACCAGTAAAACGTGCATACTTTTGTCACAGGACAGTATCATAAAATGATGTTGTACAGCCTCCCAATTTAGATCAGAACAGTGTCTGCTCAGATTGAGCGCTACTAAGAGGCAAATCTTTCCTAATAATAGGGAGCTCATTTCTGCACTGTTTTTCTTTTATTGAGTGCTAAGGTCATAAGTATGTGGCTTTACTTTCAATGTTATTCCAATGTCAGTTTTTGCAATGAAAAGCTTGAATAATGCTTGTGGTGTAAGTCTGCTAATTTCCAGTTTTCATTAGTAAACTAATGCCTGAAAAAATAATTAAAAAAAGCCTTCTTCCAACTATATGCACAATGTTTGGGGGGGAGTATGTTGTGCATTGGTACTATTAGTGCACTTACTTATTGGGCTCTTCACTTTCCTAAGATTTACAATTTGTATGTAATAAAACACCATTTTATGATATATTTTTAGATTTAGCAGAATATTTGACTCATTTTGCAACATAGCAGTAGTAAAAGAGAAGGGGGAGGAGCAAGATGTTTTTGTTAAAAAATATACAGGTTAAAAAAAGCCGGCCAGCTATATGCTTGACTGGTTACTGAAATGCTGGAAGAAATGTTACTAAGTGTGGAATTACATCATCTTTCCTCTATACAGAGAAAAAGCCTAAGGAAATATCATTTGTCATAAGATCTACGCTCAGTAATCTGAAATGCCACTTTGCTGCTAAGAGCAAAAGGATAAGAAAACAAACAAAAAGCACACAAAAACCCAAGAGCCTACTGAAGTAAAAAAAGGGGGAGGAGGAAAAAATCCTTCAGTTTATTTGATAATTAGAGTTCAAAGAGGAAAAAAACCACAGTGCATAGACAGAGAAGACTGCACATTAATATTCCTTTTATATTTTGTTCCTTATCTCTACAGAAAATTAAGATTATTTATAACATCTGCCATTGGAATCATAAAAATTTAGTTAGTGCCTTTCTTTGCCTGCAGATCTGAATCCTGTTTCTTTGTCCAAGACTGCAAAAAAGAGCTTGGCACAGGGGACTCCCACAACTCGTAGAAAGGGAGAGGGAAGAGTAGCCTCCTCTCCCTCCAAAACTGAGAATCACGCAATGATGTCTGTTTGCATCACTGCAATGCTGAGATCCCCGTGGCGATGTGTGCTTACTCCTTGCTTTCTGAATGACGTGTTTTGCTGAGGGCTCGGAAACAGCCACAGACTCCATGAGCCGGAAGTTGGACCTCAGACAACTCCTTGAGGCAGCAAAAATAAAGCCCCTGCTTAGCTGAACTGAAGGAGGATTGATGGACTTTGCACTAAGACTCACATTGTCCTGCTTTCCGACACAAACACTGTGTATTGGACTTTCTGAGGCATGGAGAGAGAGAGAGATTCAACTTTCTCAAGCCTGGAGTAGGCTAGAGGGAGGCAGCCACAAAAGCAATGGTTGTGTTTGTCTCGAAGGAACAGGCGGGATCTTTCTGCTGCCTTGTTTTCAGCAGTTGTATACATTTCTGTGATGGACAAGTGCAGCTATTTTGTGACTCAGACCTGAATACGTAGCTTTAAAGTAAAAAAGCCAGATTGAGCCTTCTATGGTTTTTTGTCCTCCCCTGAAAAAAACCAAACTAATCAAATTCTATCTAGACAGAGGCTTAGTTAGTATTTCCACTGGACACTTAATGTGAATTGCTCCTGTTATGAACCATCTGCAGGGTTTTCAGAAAGATAAGGTCAAGCGTGTTCAAACCAGACGGTACAGAGTTGAAACTGGCCAGTGGTGCTCACTGGAGCTTCATGTATTTCAGAATAATGAAATGGCAATCAGAGTGAAACTGAGGCTTTTTACTTTTTTAAAGAGAAAGCAGACGTATGTATGAAGGCAAAATAAATGAGCTTCAGTGTCAATCAGACTGAGATTGGAACAAGAGTAGAAGACATCATCATTCTTGCCATCCGTATCAGTGCTTCAGAATGTGCCTCTGGTGGACCTCACTGTTGGCTATGACTCATAAACCCGTAAGAGTTGAGGACTTGCTAGCGGAGGGGCTGTTTTTCTCCACGTGTAGACCTCACAGTTGATTATGACTCTAAAATCCATAATAGTTCAGGACATGCTAGCTGAGACGCTGTTTTCCTCCATGGATTGTACTCTCCTCTTTGCACACACTAGAGATATTTCCAACCAATATACCCTTGTTTTGTAAGGCAGGAGATTGGCGGCAGCCCGGTCAGAAGTGTGCTGCAGCCCATTCGAATTCCTAATATTTCCGTGTCTTTTAATTCAAAGCTGTAAGGAATCTTTAGACTTCAGAGTTCACTTTCCAGTTCTTCGCCTGAAACAGTTAATTCCTTAAACTACAGCTCATGTTACAAAGCTGATTTGCAGGCATTTGATGTTGCTTTGAGAATGTGCTTTGAGCATGGAGACACTTCTCTTTTTGTAAGAATTTTTGTGGTTTCCCTGTTTCATTCTTTCTTTTTTGTGGCAGAGCAGCTAGGACATGAGGATAAGTATCTTTTATAGCATGCAACCTGAAATATATAAATAATGGAGCAGAGGTCTAGTGTCAGTACTGAGCATTAACAGGAAAAAAGAAACTGTGGAAAGTACAGTACTTTTTTTTCCCCCTAAAATGCTCTACCACTCTCCTAAAACAGAATATAGAAAAAATGTAATTAGCCAGTCAAAATATATGGAGTCAGATTACTAATGAAATGCTCATTTGGGACTAAATCCTGGTCCTGCTGAAGACACTGGAACAAAGCATGCGCAGAATCTCAGCTGAAGTGCTGAGTACCTTTGAGGACTGGTCCTCTCTTTCCAGAGAACTGGAAAGGTGTCTGTGAGATTTGCCGGCAGAGGAAGTCATAGCATGACGAGTCAGGGATGGCACCATTCAGAAGGACTGTCTTGGATGGAAACAGCAGTTGCTCTGATTATAGCTTCCCTTTGTTCTTCCAGGTGTGTCTGCTCAGCTGACCAGCACTCGTCTCCGTCGGAACACCTCCGTGGGCACCCCATTCTGGATGGCTCCAGAGGTTAGATTCATATTTCAGACATTTTGTCAGTGCTATTCAAGCTGCCGCATCCTGCATCTTTGGTCTTTCTTTGTCTTTCTTCCTGACCACTGGACTTTTCACCAAATGAAACAGCAATGCCCTTTTAAAAAGTATTTTAAACCTTTTTTCTTACATGTTTGCAAGGATTAAGTTAAAATGGGGTTTATTTTTGCAATTACAAGGTTAGAGCCAGAGAGCAAGATATTGGATTGATTACTAAAATGTTAAAGAGAAGAGAGTACTACCATTGATCCTTTCCAGCCTTCCAAGCTCTGAAACTATAGGTATCTCATCTCCCTGTGGGTGGAAGGAGCCCAGGGTGGTGCCGTGATACATTATAGCTTTTATTTTTGGATTTCTACACCTGGAAAGTTTTTAATACTGTATATCCATAGCTGACAGCAAGAAATGGAAGAGGTTATTATGAATAAATAAGATGCAGTATGTATCTCCGGAGATTTCTCTGGCCTGAAATTGAAGCATATAAAGATATGTTCTAAGCTGAGGCATGAAAAATATTTTGTTATAAATAAGCCTATGTACTTACACTATTTGTGTGGGCACAAACACATACATATATATCTATTTATAGCACATGAAACTACTCTGTTTATACACATGTATTTTTATAAACATACTCTGTTTATACACATTGGTTTAGCTGTGTCGCTAACAGGATACACATTGGTTTAGACCTGTAGCTGATGGGATGAAAAATCCGGCATTGTGGATGAGCTGAAATGTATATGAAATTGAATACGTTTGCTTTAATCCAGTGGCAAACACATTGTTGAGAAATTAGCTTGGTTTTGCAACTGGTTGATTTGTCTGAATAAGGACCCAGTAGGAGACAGCAAATTCACCTTCCCCTTTCCTGCCTGTTTCATTTCATAGCGAGAACAGTATAGCTCCATTAGTTATTTTGCAGGATTAATCCATAGAAAAGAGTTTCCTGCTACTGCCCTCAGCCATGGGATGCAGTTTACCACCTTCAGCTGAAAAAGCCAAGGATTTGCACCCTTTTATCAGCTCAGGGAACATATGGTCAGAGAACCTGATGTTCACAAACACCTGCTTTCTTTATTTTGATTATTGCTTTTTTTTTCAGCAACACGATGCTTTAGCTTGCTATATGTTTGCAAGTCTGTTTATTTCACCCAGTATCTCCATCCTGTAAGAGATTACCCCAACTGTGGGTGCACTCTTAAGTTTGGGTACTTGACCATCCAATGACCATCCCAGTTTTTTACTCCAACAGGTGATTGCCTGTGAGCAGCAGCTAGATAGTTCCTATGATGCCAGATGTGATGCATGGTCACTGGGTATTACTGCAATAGAACTGGGAGATGGAGATCCACCTCTTGCTGATTTGCACCCTATGAGGGCACTCTTCAAAATACCAAGGTAATATCTTGACATGTTTATTTCTTGATGGGTCAGACTGAACTTTTTCCTTAACTGTTACTTTATTCAAACTTAAACCATATAAGTATGTGGAGTTTCTTCATGTTATTTATACTAGGAGGAGGCTAGAAATACTTTGTCTAGCTGTATTTTCTGCAGGCTGTGCTTCAACCATGTGCGCACGTTGAGAAGTTCAGAGCTGCTTGTGGCTACATTTGAGAAAAAGCCGTAAGGTGACCTCCTGAGTGGACTGCTTCCCAATATATATGAGCATAGGATTTAGCTGAGTCCCATATATTCAGTTACAAAAAATGACTTATGGTAGAAATACAGAGTCTGAGTATACCACTGCGGAGAACAGGCCCCATACCCATCCTCAAGAGTTATTTCATGTCCTTTGAAGCAAAGTATTGTTCTACCACTCACATACATTTAGGCTGCCATTTTTCTTTAGCTTGTGCTGCTCCTGGCAGTTCCAGTGTTGCTGTCCTCCGGCAGTGCAAATAGCAACTTCTTTTGTGTTTTCTTTGAAGCTGGAGATAAAAGTACCCAAAGTGCCACTTACAGTGTTTCAAAGGACATCAATCTCAAAATATGTAGGGGATGATCATACAACAGTTTGTGGATTTCACTCTAACAGCTGGAGCAGTACCACAACAGTTGAGACCACGTAGTATACATTGCTTCAAGTCCTTTACAGCCAAGTCACTCAAATTAGTTTAAATTACCTTCACATTTGAGAAATCTTGGCTGACTTGGCACTGAAGCAGAGCATGGATGCCCTTCTTACCTTTACTTGATATGGGAAAACCAGTTACAAACGGCTGTGGTCAGTCATTTCAGCTAGGCCTTCAAAAAACGTCTGTCTTACACCCTTACAAATACTGGGCACCTTTCTGCCCTGAAGCAAATATAAGATTAATACCCTTTCATTCCATTAAGTAAACCTGAAAGTGATAGCATAAACATCAAGCAGCAATTAAAGAAAAGCGGTTATGATGTTTGGCTGAAAACAGAAAAGTCACCTCATCTATAGGTCATTCCTTTTGTCTTCATGACTGTACTCAGTGAAAATGGCACCACTGATTGAATGGAAGACCGTTAAAACAATTTGAACCAAATTAACATCTAGAATAAACAGCTCTAACAATAGAAAAGAAAGTAGTAGTATTTATTTACAATAGATATATATCTGTTGTAATATACCTAAATATATCTAATATATCTAATATTTTATCTAAATAAAATAGGTATTTAGTCCTTCACTTGACTTCTGATTATCCTCTGATGAATTTCATTAAAGTAGTTTAGTTTCTTCTGAACTCATAAATCTCTCTATCCCCCTCCTCTTCTCGGAGAGAGGTGGGGGAGAGCATCTGTTGTTTGTTTCAGTGGTCAGTCTGGGCCAAACTATGACAGAAGGAGAAATAGTTAAGAAAAAGCTAGTTCCTTCTGACACTTTGTTCAGCAAGGTGATTCATTCAGTCCTTCTGGGAAAACTTAACATAGAATTTATTTTTAAAAATTATCTTAAGAAAGTATATTGTTTCAGGCTTGAAAAGAGAAACTTGCCATTGCAAGTGAATAGTGATTAATGGCGTTTAGGTTAATTTCCATTTATTGATTTGATTTAAAAAAATTATAGTGATGCTTAGCTATGCTTGGTAGAGAATCTCCATGCTATTTCTCCTTGTTAGATATGTGAAGTAGGAGAATCAGTAAGGCATTGTATCATCTACCCATGCTCCTTTCACCAGTGGAAATCAACATCTTTTTTTGGGTGGCCTAAAACGCATTACTCAGCCTGTCTTCACACATTGTTTTTGTCAAGTGAGTAGCTTATTAACTTATCACACTGACCTTTGCAGGAATCCTCCTCCAACCCTACAGCAACCTGAACTGTGGTCACCTGAATTCAATGACTTCATTAACAAGTGAGTAAGAACTGGGACCACTGTAGCTGAATATGGAACATGTGTAAATGTCATGTGTAAAATATCGTTGTATTCTCTGTGGAAATCTGTTGCTACTAATACTTTTCCTTAAAAACCTAGTTTGTAAATCCAATTTGACTTCCAAGTGAGGCTCCAGATTTAAAACATGAAATAGCATCATTTTAACACACTTAATGTTTCTGTTTTTCTTAATTTAAAGAATATTTTTTTATAAAATGCAGTAATTTAACTTCTTGGACTCATCAATTCTGTGAAATCTTAACAATTTTCAGTACAGAGCAGTTGTGATTAAGATGGATGTATTTATTATGGAGGTCTGAATGAACTACAGACAAGCATTTTAAAACTTAACTGCAATCCCTCAATATCATATGCTTTTTCTGCCAGCACAGGTGCTTGACTAAAGATTATGAGAAGCGTCCAACAGTATCTAGTCTTTTGCAGCATGATTTTATCAAGCAAATTGAAGGAAAAGAAAACGTGCTACAAAGGCAACTCATGGAATTTATTGATGTTCATCAACAAATGGGAGTCACTGAAAAGGCAAGGTAAAAGTAGCTAAAAAGTAGACCAGTTGGGACAATTTTGATACTTTCACTGTTTCAGAATGGCTAATGCTCAGAGAAAGATTCACCTTCATAACTTCACCTGGCCAAAAAGTAGAGAGCTAGATTTTTGGGGTCCCCTATAGAGCCAATGGAAAGAGAGGGGCATCATGATTCACACATGGGATGAAACAATCTTTAGAAATACCTCCCCTTTCTCCTCTGTCTCAAGATGCAGATTAGGATTCCCACTTCCAGAAAGCTAATGTTTGGTGTAAAAAGTGAAATTAATGTTTGGCATTTTCTTACGTTTGCATCATCAGCTAATGTTTAGTTTAAGCAAGTATGCTAAAAATAACTAGTCAGTTTCCTGCAGGAATTACATGAGACCAAGAGAAAGAAGTGGTAGTGGTACCAGATCTTGTTTTGCAGACTTTAAATCTTACATCTTATTAGATTCTTTCTTCTACTAGTATTTAGTAATATACATTTCAGTGAAGACCTATGAAGTTTGCTTAAATTTAAGCCTCAGACTGGCTTTGTCTGTTCTATATAGTGCAGACTTGACATTTGCTTAATCCAGAAAGATTCTGGAATTGAAATAAGCTTATAGGATGTCAGTGCTGAGCACTAAAACAGCAACGTACTCCAGACTTTAAAAAATATTTATAAAACACAGGGAAACAATATGTGATAAAATAAGTCCAAAACACTCAATTATATGACTTTAAATCCTGTTAACACTTGTGACATTGGTCCTTTCAAAGGCTGAATAATTTTTCAAAATCAAACTTCTAAGTCAATTAAGTATAATGAGCTTTTGTACCCATTTTATAGACCTTCTATGTTTGTTTTCTAACAAGTCCTATTCTTTTTTTCAAAATCCTTTCATTTTTTCATGTAAATGCTGCCTAAAGCAAATTACATAAATTGTCTTTTCCTATACAATACAAACGTAAAGTGGACCAATTTACATGTGCATAGAGCAATCAAATGGCACAGGAACAAGACGATCTATTGGCGCTGTCTCCATCCTGTTTAGACTGTGTTTATTAACTGACCACTCTTCATATGAACCAGAGTTTAAGGAATGTATTACTATGTGATGAAGTTACCTCTGCTTTTACAATTCATCAACTGTAATTTCTACATAAATGTTCTACATAATTCCTACATAAAAAAGGAAGACAAAATTTTCTCTCTGGAAATAATAATAATTTAATATTGGAATCTGTGCCAAAAGAAATACTTATTTAACTAAGGGTGTAATTTAAATGGTATGGTTAAACTGGTAGTTTGGTGTGTAGTGCCCATATTTCAGTTTAGCAGTTTAAAACACTAACAAGTAGGCTGATACTAGTTTAAATCTCATTTGCATTGATTTAACCAAGTCTTTTCATACCTGAGATCAGTGAAGGTAGTATGAAAACCTGCAAGTAAAAATCACAATTTACAGTCGCTGTACGTATAATCACTTCAGCTTTAACATATTTATTGACTACATTTGCTAGAAAATTGTCTTTCATAGCAGTGAATGCATGAAAAGATTAGCCTTCTCCTAGAAACGTACCCATCTTAATATCTAGTGCTATATCTGTACAAGCAAAAAAAGCAGAGATTATTTTCCAGTAGCTGAAGTTGTAGTAATGTACACCATTTCACTTTAGAAGAAATTAGAATTCCAAGCCCGTAAAGGACATTACTACAGAATGGCATTTGTTTTTTCTTTTGTTGAATGATAACAAGATTACACACAGATCTTTGAATTCAGCAGCCATATTTTTTTAAAGTCTTTAAATACTAATCGTATGTATCTTTTGACCTTCAATCTGCACAGACCAAATGGTGTCAACAGAAGTCTGTACAGAAGTACCATGTAAATCTGATTCAGAGTGAAGACATAGGCTGTGTAGTGACAAGTCACCTGGAGGAGTCTCATCTTAAAATCTCCTGGCTTTCTTTTCTTGATTATCCTGTTCTGGACTGTTTTTACACCGGTGTGTTAGGGCCCTGCTGTGGAATTCCTGAACTTTCACCAATTGCTGGCAACTCTTCTAGTAAGCTCTCTGCTGATCTCCAGCTCACCTTCTCTTGCTCCATAATTTGAAGGCATAGTTCACCTGCTTGCTGTTACTGAGAGGCAGATAGTTTAAGGGATTAAAGAACTCTTCTCCACCAAGGGAAGAAATCCTCTTACCTGTGTCATGTTGTATAAATGAGCACGTCATACAAACTCAAGAAATTTGGTAACGTTGGCTTAAAGCTGAAAGTAAGGAATCCAGATATTTTCTCAGTATGTGTTTCCTCTCCTCTTCAAATTATACTTGGTTAATAAATATTCTGTATTTCAAAAGGAAAAAGTAAAATGTATGGAAGTTAACAGCTGAGGTCTGGCCACTGGGTCTTCCTTTGTACACTATTCTTGTGTTCATTCCATACCAAATCACTCTTTGCCCACTGTGCTGTGGTGTAATTTGGCTCTGACTGCCTTCTGCAGTGGTAGTGGTGCTGTTGCAGTTGTGGTCTTGTCATTTTGTTTGCTGAGTGTGCTTTTCTTCAGAAAGAAGAGATCCTGTTAGGTTATGTCACATTCTCAGAGGTTTTTGCAGAAGGCCAGGTCGTCGGATCTAATCATTGTGTACCATGTCTGCGTGGGAAGGTTCTGTGATCTCTAGGCAGAGTGGAGCCACCCTACAGTCACTCCCATTAGCACCATTGTTCCTGACATATTTTCTAGTATTTATAAGTGATTGAGTCACTAGTGCATTGCACTGAGCCCTCTGAACATACCCATTATTGTTATTCTAGTGAAGAACCACCTAACTTTAGATCATTGTGCTGCATCCTTTCCAAACACCTAGCAAGAGGAATACAGCCCACCAACTCCTGAGTAACCAGGGACTTCTCAGCTTAGGCTGACAGAACTTTAAACAGCAATATGCCCTAGATCTGCTCCAGACTTAATGAAGGTGGTCAAAGATCGTACTTGGTTTTTATAGCGCAAACACATCTTGTGCTACTCAAGTCTCAAAAAAGCATGAATCCTAGCAATGTGCTGCATTAGCTTTTGCATGAGCAAAAGCTTCCACTTTTTAACTTGGAGCAACTGCAATACATTTTTCTTTAAAGTCATCACTTCTGTATGATAAAAAAGTCTGTTTACAACTTAACCTTTGTTGGCTCAGATCTCACATTGGAGAAATTTCAACAGGAAGAGCATGAGAAAATGTCCCATGATAGAGTAATGTTTTCCCATAGCATCTGGACTGATAAGTCTCTAAAATCTGCTTTTTGGAATGGTGAAGTAAGCCATGGCAGATAAATTCATGTTAGGGAGGAGATGAAGCAGGCCAGGTTGCATACTAAGTGTATTATTTAATTTGTGGCTTTGTTGTTTAGTGTTTGTGTTCTCACTGAACTGTGAATTCCTGGTGCGTGGAGTCACTTTCAGAACGAGGGTCTTGGGCTTCTGCAGGGGTTACCTTTGTCATGGCTGCAGCAAAAAAAGCCTTTTTCATTGTGCAACTTCATAAGGTGGTATGTCCCTCTTTTCAGAGGGGTTCATGACTCATAATCATCTTTATACTTCTTTTCTGTCAGTACTTTCAAATTGATGAACTTACGACTAGTAGAAATAACTCTGTTACGTCTTAGTAATATGATCTTGAGGTTTTATACAAATAAACTTCACCCTGTATCTGTTACTCCAGTCCTGAGGACCACCTACCTCTTTAAATAGAGTATTAAAATTATTTTTTGTGTTGATAGTGACACAGAAAGCATGATAATGGAATTTATTGCACAATTTTTAGTGAAAATATGACAAATTCTCAAAGAAACAATAACCTCATTTGAGGCTGATGTTTCACCTTTGGACACTGCTTAAGTTTCCCCTTGTTTTTAGCCAATCCCTGAATCACATACTTACATTCTTGTAAGTGACATTATAGTTGTTACAATTTATAATTAGTGATGAAAATCATTGTAAGAAATAAGTGCTGCAGCATATACCCAAAAAATGTTCTAAAAATACCCTTCTTGCTAGGCCAGATAAGGGGAGAAAAACCCTGCATTGTAAAGAGTTTTACTTTGCAGCAGAAATAACTGTCTTTGAAATGGCCTTCAGAACTGTCGCATCTACACCTGACAGTCAGGCTTGTAAGACTTTTGTCTTGAGTTGTTTGGCAGTCTTAATCTTGACTGCTTTTACAATAATCTCTGCAGAAACACGCAATGATTAGTACAACATGTATTTCTTGGGAATTGTGACTCATTCCAGAATGAGCTGCGTATGTGAGGGATATTCACGGCACCTAGGTTTGAGGAACTGACTCTGGTCTCCAGGTTAAAAGCCTCATCTTTATATGCCCTCTAAATAAATAAGGGAAAGAGACCCATTCTACTGCAAAGTGATTCAGAGCAAGTGCTTTTGGGTGAGTTGAATTGTCCTAAGAGTTTGTCCTTCCATATCGGCCATGTAGGGATAATACTGAAATCCAGTGACAGGGTGCAAAACGGTTGCTCTGTTTAACTATTTGGAAACCTCAGGGAGGTAGGTTCACAGAAGTTCATGTACAACATGCACAAAGGTGGTTGTCAGTTTATTCATCAGCATTACAAGCAGGGAATACCATATAGTTTTCTTTTATTACTTTCCCTGGTTGCCCAGAATTACATCAGTTATTTTCTGGGTGTTCTCTCTTTCTCCCTCTGACTCATCCTGCCGGTTGAAAGCAGCTGATAGCAATCCTTCAAGCTCAACTCTGCAGTGCAGGCTGTAGTGGAGGGTAGGAGATCACAACACTGGCTTGACAAAGGCAGTATGAGGAGCAGAGTAAGGCAGGTCACACAGGGTCCAGTGCTGCCTTGGTGAAGGTCTCCAGATGAAATCTGTGTGAGAGTAGGGGCTTAAACCTGGGGCTTTGGAGATCGAGACTAATCCTTGAGTACTTCAGGCTACTTCTCCTCTTCTGTAGGGTGGTGTGGACTTTGTTGTACCAACA
Organism: Chionis minor; assembly: GCA_013398295.1. NCBI lineage: Eukaryota > Metazoa > Chordata > Aves > Charadriiformes > Chionidae > Chionis > Chionis minor. Next base: position 496,346 of record VZSF01010829.1, on the reverse strand, counting down.
AGGGGCATGTATTCTTGTATTGAAGACACGCCTGTGTAGCACGGCTGTACTGCAAACTGCTCTCAGGTTGTAGAAGCAATAAAGAGTTTCTGGCAACATTGGCCTTAGAATAAGCAGATCTTCAGTCCCAAACGCTTCTAGCTAATACACATCTATAGCAGAGTGAGAATGCAATTCCAGTCTTCTTCCATACAATACAATGGGCAGCAGCAATGCCTAAATGGAGAATAGATTTAATTTCCTGGAGTAAAACAGGAGAAAGAAGTTCCTCCTGCATTCAGGACTCTCTGAGATTAATGCTCTGCAATTGCTACTTCACTGTCACATCAGTCCATTTGCTCAGCAGCTTATTTATCCTGAGGGTGGGATACCTAATCGGGTATTGCTCGCATCTGGAGCTTCCCGTTTGTCTTCTCAGTATGATTCTGACTGCAGAGCATGGATCTGACTCATGAGGGCAATGAAGAACTAATCCCAAAGAGTCCTTTTAGAGATATCTTATTTGCTCATTTAAGAACACCTATTTTTCCCTGAAATTTGCCAGGCATGCAGCCATTTCTTGAGCCTGTTGTGAAGGACCAATAATTTGTATTTTTGGAGGGCATGGTAAACAAGCACAGATTTTGACAAACAGATTGTGCAAACCAGGACATGACCCAGCTGGCTGAACATGGGCCACTTCTGAACCAAAAGCCCAGTATCTCTGTTGGGCAGCAGTGTGCTCTCAGCAGCACTGCATAAGCTTGAGCAGAGCTCCGAGACTGCAGCCGGTGCTGGGCAATCATTTAAGCATAGAGGGAGCACAGGTTTGTCTGCAAAGGTTGTGCAGACACAGCTGGAATCTATCAATACACTTTTCTAAATTCAGGTACAGATTTTGAACAGGTATAAGACTATAGTTTTATTTAAGCATATTTTACCAGATACATCTGTTGAAGACAAAATTTTGATTTTAAATTTGAATTATTATTGCTCTGTGCAGCCTCCAGAGAAATCAAATCACCAGCAATGACAGATTCTGTACAGGTTTCTCTGTGTTGCTTCTTTTCTGTTTGTCACTTTTAATGCTATTTGTAACTGCTGGAAGGTGTACAGCTGTTCCCACCTTCACCTTACAGAATACTTGATTATTTTTACTTTCTTCTTTACTCCTGGACTAAGACCAGCCCTTTTCCTGTCACTTCTTAGTCTGTAGATGATTCTCCAACCAGTTTAGGCAGAGGGTTCAACAGAGCATCGTGAGTCACACTTCCCTTTTCATGGTATTTTTGGAACTATCAGAAATCTTTTAAATACATTCTGACAATTTGAAGCAGAAAAAGCTGCAGTTGCCTCATTTTGATTTAACTGAATCTTGAAAGATAAGCGAGGGGGTGTGAAGGAGGATGCACAGAAACAATGCTGCCTTGACTCATTTTCTTGGCCATACTAGGCTGATGTTTCTGGCCTTTAGCTGCTTGAATTGCTTATCGAGCATGGCTGTAAGATCTAATGCCTCCAACAAATAATTTCTGAACAGAACAGAGAAACATGGTTATTTCAGTTCGCAATGTCTATGTGCGTGACAATAATGAAATTTCAGCAGTGATGTCAACAGCACCGATGTGATTTTTTTTAAGTGGTTGGAGTTTTTAGCAAGTGAAGCAGTACAACTGCCCTTGAGGGGTCTGTGCCCTTTGACAGCAAAGCAGAAAAATATTGTGTTCTGCAAATCTGCCGCTCTGCTGTACTCTTGAGAATGGAGAATATAATCTGGTTTAACAGGCACTAGTGTTCTCATAATGTCAGCTGAAGAGGATTACAGGAGAATCAATTTTATGTAATTAAACTTCCCTGGCATAAATAGAGATTGTTTTCTTAACAAAAAAAAAAAAAAAAGAAAAGAAAAATATCCATGACCAGAGCATTCCCCTCCCTTTGCAACGCACTCGCTAACTTCATACATTAAATGAAAAATGGTAATTGAAACAAATCTTGGGAAATACCACTCTCTCACTGATACGCAGTAACATTTTAAGAAAAAATTAATGCATTCAATGTGTAACAATTCCACCAGAAATGGAAAGGATAACTTGACAGTTACGCTGGTTTGGGTCTTCCTTAGTCAATGGAAAAAATAGAACAGCAGAGCTTGACATAGTCCTGCAGTTCCTGCATCTTTTCCTCATGTGGACGTTGATAAGACTTTCTCAAAGTCACGCTGATGTTAAATGCATCCTCTGGACACAAAATGATCTTCGAGCAGGAGCAGTGGAAAAATTGTTTCAACTATTGAAACACAAATTTTCAACTGAAACTATTAAAAACAGGTATAAATAGGGTTATAGAGGGGACAGATTTCTATTGAGGGGGTAGGATTTTGCCTGCATCTCTGGCTTTGAATGTAGTAAGGTTCCTTTAGCTGGTAAAAGCAAATCAAGCAGCAGCAGACCGTGCAAGGCTGAAGAGTTAAATTAAAATTTAATGTTACCCCATCCTTTTTAATACAACCTGCGGGTACATACAACCAAAAATTGTCTGACAATGTTATTACAAGGCCAGTACCACCAGGGTAGCTCTCACGATACAAATGTGCTCCAAAGGAAAGAGAAGACATGGGACCCAGGAGAGGTGTGATTGCTTTACACCAGGCCCATCCCTTTTGATGCTGCCTGCTTGTGTTCCTGCGTGTTTGCTGCTTCAGCGTATTTAAACACATACCAAATTCCAGTCCAGTTATGGATTTATTGCAGCCAAAGCTGCCTTTGTTCCCTCCACACAGACATGCTCTCCTGCTGCACCTCTTCTTGCCTGTTTGCAGTGCTCGTGTGGAAATCAGCCCACAAGTTGCATGTTCGGTGTCGCACGGCAGTTACAAGGCTCTGGTACTGCACTGTAGTATTCCCGTTGCTTTTCACCTCCGTGCAATTCACTTCCATGTAATTCAGCCTCACCATCATCCTTGGAACTTGTGCTGGTTCCAGCAGGGATAGGGCTAATCTCTGTCCAGGACACAAGTATTCCATACCACCTGACGCCATGCCCAGTACTTAGGCGGGAATAGGCTGCGGCTTCCCAGTCCTGGTGGGTGCATGGTTGGAAGGTAACCCTGTTTCTATTCTATATTTCTCTGCCAGTGTTATTGTTGTTGGGTTTTTTTCTGTTTCCTTGCTGCCCTGTTAAGCTGTTTTTTATCTCAACCCACGAGTTTTGCCTTTTTCTTCCAAGTCTCCCTCACTGCTGAGGGTTGAGCGAGCAGCTGCCTGGTTCTCTGTTGCTGGCTGAAGCCAAACCACGACATAACTGTATCTACAACAGTCTTTTTTGGCCTGTGCAAAGTACTGAAAGAAAGAAAACATTTGGAAGCGGGTTGCTTTCCTGCATATCTCCAGGGTCCTAACAATAGCTTGAGAGTAGTCTGCAAAATAGCTGGGTGTAAAACTGGCAAGACTCGGTCCCCCTCTTCCATCAGGGCGATGCAGATCCTGTTGATCCATGCTGTTCATTGTGCTCCCTGCTCGCTTAGCCTCCATGCTGGGTGTTGGGCTGCGATATTGGCGCAGAGACCGTGAAACTATGCTAGCTCTTGCAACAAAACCTTACATGTTTGTGTCTTGATATTAAGGCTGCAGAATTAGTCAGCTGTGGTGGGTGTGAAACTCCTGCCTTTGCCCTGTGGACAACAGAAAGACTCCAGTGGTAGCTGGCACCTGCGTAAGGGAGGAAGAAACTGCTCCATTACTGGCACCTGGGTGAGGACAGGCCATTCTGTCACCCTCAGGGAACAATCATTAGAGGCAAGAGAAACCGAAAGAAGTGCTAGATGAAGTGTACTTATGCCATCATTCACATCTTGATTGCACTCCCAGTTTGGGAAGGCATTATTTGCCCATTTCTTCCAGCCCCTTTTCAGTCTTGGCAATCAGTAACTAATGCCAAGTGGGTGCCCGCTTGACTTTCTGCATCCCACATCAGTGCACAGCCTGCGCATCCTGACGTAGCACCCATGAAGTAGGTGATGTTTGTGAAATGGGTAGAGCCCATTAAACCCTGCAGTGAATCTGGCTGTGGGAGTTCAGAAGCCTCTTGGCTTGCCCCGTCAGTGTGATGTTCATTCGTTCTAGCTCTCCATCTTGGTGCAACTGCCATCTTTTTCCCGTCCTCAGTTCACTGTATATATCTGACCTGGTTAGAAAACACCTGTCTGCTTTTACTGATGCCGTATATACGAACATCAAAATTAAATAAAGCATTTCCCTGGTCTTGTCTGGAATCAAGGTAAAAAGTATGTTTCACACAACAGTTTTCCTGCTGTCTTGGTTTTCCAAGTTATATGTTCCATGTGTTTGAGAGGTGCCTTCATAGCTATAGTATCAAGGGGAGTGAGGTCATATCAGGAGGTCAGTTACTTGATAGCCTTTCTGTGCTTGTGCTGTATTGCACATCTGAGCTTGATTTAGTTTGTGAACTCTGCTGTTACTTAGCCAGTTTCCCTTTCCCTGATTTTCCTCCATCTCACAAAGCAAGTATAACTAATGTGAATTGTAAAGTTTACATTTTCTGATGCTTTTGCTTTGTTTAGCAATGCCTTTACTGTTGGATGGAGAATGATCGAAGTCTTGGGGAATTTTCTTGCTAATTTCTGTAAGACTACGTAAAGTTTTCTTTGGTTTGTTTAACAGAGAAAAGAAATTTCAATTTAAGACAAACTTAGTTGAAGTATAACCCTGATAAGGAAAAGATTTGAAATTTTTTTTCCTTATTTTGTACGATATTTTTCCTGTGGAGTCCAAGAAAATTCTTCTTGGTCAGGACGTATTTCACATATGCTACAGTGCTTCTGTAGCACCTTGCTCTACAGTGTGGCCATCTCAGGCAGGCTTTAGAGCATTGCTAATGCCTGCATCGTCCTTCTCATACTATTTCATCATACACCCCTGGTTTTGTCTTATCCATAATTTTTATCTGCGTCATTTTTCTTTTTTCAGGTAGGTACCAGAGTTTGACTGTTACATGCTTTATAAATATGGTGTTTTTTTCCCTGTACTGCATAGCTTCAGTCTTGCAGCTGATGTAGGCGTGTGATCAAGTAGGGATCTGCACACTGGAAAAGTTCTTTGTTGTATCAGTTGTGGGATCAAACCATAGATTTTTAATTGTCAAGTACAGGTGTTCTGCAGTAAGAAGTTCTATCCTATCCTGTTATTCAAACATTCATGTGTTTGAATTTCAGAAGAGTGGAAAGCTGGAACGTTTTGGCTGAATTGTCTTCAAGATGGTTACAGATGCAAAGTCTGCTCTGTATTTCCTTACATCAGGAAATTGCATGTCTTTCTTTTCTAGATTTGAACGTATTCATACAAAGAAAGGGAACTACAGTAAGTCACTAGTTTCAAACCAGGAAGAGGTAGATGATTTAGCAACCTTGGAGGTACTGGATGAGGTAAGAATCTCCTTTTTCACGTTTTCCTGAAGAGGGATAATCATGTATTAAAACACAGTGGTGTGCTGTTGATTTTCAAGTTTGACTATATTGTCACACTTTAATTGTGTAAGTGTGCAATGGCATTTTACCAGTTTATGCCAGACATTTTAAATGAGATTTGCTGTGTCAGGAATGGTTCCAGCTCAAAGTTGCAGTTTGGTTCCAACTCAACCCTCTGTAGTTACAGCCTTAGATGGAGCAGTATTGTAGCACCATTTGCTTAACAGGATTTATATTGCTGGATTTTATTACAACTAAATATCTGCAATGATGTGTTAACCTGAAATTGGTCCAGGTCCAAGAACAAGTACCTTCTCCCCTATTGCTTGGACATCTAGAGTTGTCTTAAACTAGCTTGCTATACTCTCCTAGGCTGGTTTCTCACTGACTTTGATGTGGAGGTGCATTGAGTTCAATTTATGTCAGCTGAGGCTCTGATCTGCCAATGCCTTCTGGTGAATTTTTGACAAAATTACTGATACAAATCTCACTGGTTTGTCAAAGTTCGAGAATTAGTCTAGTAGGAGCAGGGGGGCATGCATAAGGGAGGTGGGAAGTCTTGTGTTTATGCTTTAAAGCTTCAAAACCAGAAAGAAGAATCAGGCCAGGGCCCATTATCTGCAGGTCTTAAAGGCCATCAGTAGTTGTAAACAACTGTCATTCTTCCTCTACCAGGCTGTGCATAGGCTATAATTCACATTCTCTTAACTGTAAAACTTCTCTGGTATATTGTATTTTTGTCACTCCAGAATACTAAATGTTGCTCTTGAGCTGGTAAACAACATAACGCTAACAGCTCACAGAACACCGTCCATCATCCAAGAGCTTAGTTATAGTAACTAGTAATTGAGCTAATCCAAACTTCCTCTGCTGCACAAAGCTCGGTTAAACATTTTTTTCATGTTGGGAATAGCCATATGCTATTAAGACTGTTTTTTATCTTTTGCCATGAAGCGTATAAACAACCTGAGCTAAAGAGAAGACACAAAAAACCACAGATGAACTGGGCATATATTCCGTCTCCTCAGAGGTGGAGCATTCTCAGGAAAGTCCTCAGGAAGCCTTCACCTGAAGGCATCATTTAATTACGTGATATTTTACTAAATGCAATCCAGCGTAAAACCTCTTCCACATGTGAATGGCAGCTTCTCCTTTCTTCCATTCAAATATTTCTTTCATTTTAGATAGCCACATCAGAAGAGAAAAACAGGAGACCTTCTATTGGTGCAAGAAACAATTTCAAAAAGGGCAAAAGTTCCCCTAAAAAATTCTGTTAATATGAATCTGGTTATGGCCAAAAGCAAGGTAGCGTTTCAAACCAAAAAGGGAAGAATTTATCAAGAAAACCAAGGTTTTCTCCTTGTATTTTCCTGTGAAGGAAATGTAACCTCTTCAGCTGTTGGGAATTCGGGTTTTAAGTGCATTAACCAGAACACAGGGCACAACACTGTGAACAGATGGATGGGGAGGGAAAGCAATTTCTGCTGTAGTCCACTGCTGCTGGTCATTCTGTTCCAGTGGAAATAGGGCCTAAATATCTTCAGATGTACCTCAGAATATTCTCAAGGCTGGCTTAAATTTCTTCATCCAGCTCTATGTCCTCTTTTGGTTGGAAACCTAACCAGGCACTTTACGTACCCAGCTCTGTATGCAGAAGCAGCTGAGGGAAATCATGTCATGAAATTGGGTATGCTACTAATGGTCCCTCTTTTTTTCTTGGTTCAGGGAGAACTGGTTCTGCAGCAGCAAAGAACAATCACGGCAGAGAATGGTTGTTAATATAAAAAGGTGCCTGATCATTTACATTAATAGGATCCAAACAGTTGAACATCTGTGTTTTATCAGGACTGACAGTATTTTATCATAACTGACAGTAATGTTAGAGCAGCTCTAATGGCAGTTATGAATTCAAGCATATGGCTCTTGCTTGATGAGTTACATGAAGCTGTAGTGTTAGAAAGGAAGACAGGACTGTCTCATGGAAACCTTTGATTAATTGACTTAAAGCAGTACTTAATAACTCATTTATCTACAGCCACCTGGGGACCTGTAAGTATATATTATTCAAAATGAGTTTGGACACAAGAAATTAGGAATGCCAGTGTGTTTGAAAGTGTTACTCACTTTTGATCATGATCAGTTGCATTTATGACTATTAATACCTTCCCTCTCTATCCTCTATACATTACTATCCTAATAATGTGTAAATACTTTATACATTGCCCTAATATTCTTTTTTCCCCCATGTGATTCAATGTTCCTGTTCTTTCTCCATCAGAATACAGTAACAGAGCAGTTGCAGAAGGGCTATGCCAAGGATCAGATCTACACATATGTTGGGGACATTCTCATCGCTGTCAATCCATTTCGGAACATAGATATTTATTCTTCACAGGTATGAAAATTTAGGTTTGGTTCTTTTAAACTAGCTCTGATTTCCATTAAAATATGAATATTTGTGTTAAGTATAAAGCAAGACCATTCTTGGGATTTACTTCAGTTGACTCTGAAAAATGCAATTGCCAATGCGGTTGTCCCTTCAACTGCATGTTGATGCACATCCTTATCATGTTTTGAACTTCAGCACAGAAATAAATGCTCAAAAAAATTTAATTTCTGATATCTTTATGTTTGTAGTGTAGATCATGTCTATATCATGTCTAAAGTGCAAACAGCTATATCTGAGCAAGTCATCCATTTTAATCAGTGGATAGAAATAGGATTTTTGAGGTTGTATTCTTCTAGTGACTTTCAACATTCATTCTAGGATGAGATAAATCGTGCTAAACTTTATGAGATTTGTTGACTAGAACCCCACAGAGTGTAAAGGTGCCAGCTACTTATAGCAGCTAGTTCAGAAGCAGTATCTGTACAGATAAGTGCATTTATTCAGGTGAATCTTATCTCTTTATGGGAGGGAGCATTTCTTCGCCGCCGCTTCCCATGGAGAACTTTGGTAAATGGCTGGAGGTAGCAGCTGGGGACATTTCCTCCCAAGAATGCTGGGGAAGATGTAGTTATTTAACTGATCAAACAGTTTGTAAAGCAACCCTGTAAAATGTCAATTTTTGTAAATTTGCCTCCCCACTATCCAAAGGGGACAGTTATGAAAGTCTGGTCATACAATAATTTGGCATTATGAATTATCAGATAGTGCAGGTACAGAAAAGATCTTAAGTTTCGATATCAATGTCATGCAGAAATACTAAGAGGATGTGAAGTACAAATAAAATGAAATTATGGGTTGATCCTTGATGTCTGGCAAAATTAAATTTTCTTCTATTAATTTGAGTTTCATAGCATTATCAGAGCTGACATCATACAAAATCGTGCTTCATCTTTTTTAGTAGTTCTTGTAGTACTAAGTACATACAGATTCATGGTATAGTGACTGCAGTAACAGCTCACTCAGAAAACATGACCGCTGGTAATCTCAGCGTGCTGTACTCTGATCTGCAAATAAAACTAAACTCTGATTAAAAAAAATAAAGTTAAGGGACACTGATAATGTTTTCATTTTTCTTACACCCAGCATTCCAAACTGTATATTGGAGCCAAACGGACTGCCAACCCTCCTCATATTTTTGCTGTTGCTGACATAGGTTATCAGTCCATGGTGACATACAACTCCGATCAGGTAAAGAGGAGATGTCTTAATTATATTCTTTGCTAGGCTGAGAGGTATGTAAGGAGCTCAGTCATGCTCTTGTTCTCTGCAGTGTATCGTTATTTCTGGAGAAAGTGGAGCTGGCAAGACGCAAAGTGCCCATCTTCTGGTTCAGCAGCTCACTGTCCTGGGCAAGGTATGTTCCAAAGGGGATGGCTCTGCAAGGCTTTGCTATCTTGCGCCCAGGTGACTGAACCGAGGGACAAGGCATTGGTAGGGGGGCAAGGAAAGACTAATACATTTTCCAAAGAACTTCTGTAAGGTCAGATTGGAACATGATGCTGGTCTATCTACCCCTTCCTCCCTCCTGAACTAGGGTCACTTGAAAATATTTTGGCGATTCTGCCGGGAAGTGCCTACTGCAGCGAGGGCTGGGACTCCGTCTGTCCTTTGTTTAATTGAGTGTCTTCAAATCACCCAAACTGTACTACATAAAATCCTCTTCTAGCTTTTTAGCTCTTTGCACAATCAGATTGCTCTCAGAGGGACGAGGTCATTTATACCACCGTAATTGTCTAAATAAAATGCCATTTTTTTGTATCCCAGGTGAGATGCAATCAAACTGATCTCTTGGTACGGTGCAGCGCAGCAGTATGCAGATGCTAACAAGGATCCTAAAAGCAGGCTGTTCAGCTCAGTGTGCTGGACCACAGAAATTGATTAGTTCTGGTGTTGTCATTATTATTATGTGTGTTATCTCTTCCAGCCAGCCATTAGTTCTGCAGATTGCTCTATTCTGGCAGGTTTCATGATATACACAGCCTTCTTTCCCATGTGATTCACATGGGAATGGCTGCCCTGATGACGTCACACTTCACAAGACCAACTAGAAGAGGAAAGAAACACTTAAGAATGAATGTATTTCAGTGATTACTGATAACTTTAAACAATATCATTTTCATATCCAGGCTAATAACAGGACGCTACAGGAGAAGATCCTCCAGGTGAATAACCTCGTAGAAGCATTTGGGAATGCAGGCACTATCATCAATGATAACTCGAGCAGATTTGGAAAATATTTGGAAATGAAATTCACTTGTGGTGGCACTGTAGTAGGAGCTCAGATTTCAGAGTACCTCCTTGAAAAATCCAGAGTTGTCCACCAAGCAGTGTAAGTACAAAAATTATATTTGACCTAATTTGTGGGTTACAGAGTAGGCCTACAATGCAGGAAATTATCTTGGATCAAATCGTGAAGATGAATAAGGTACTGGTATTTTTTCTTATAAATGATATATGAATAGCTTATAAATCTGTGAGGTAGCTGAAAACTACTCCTGATTTTTTTTTTCCGTTGCCTTCTGAGTTATTTAAACCAATCTCATAAATATGCATGTGTGATATATAAAGCGTATCAGAATGTGTCAAGAATTAAAAACTTTCTAATAGTTCAGTTATAAAATTCTTTGTGGAAGTTTGCAATATTGTGTTAAGTATATCACTTGGATTTAATTCCTCTACATTTCCTTTGGTAATGTAGCTTTTTTTTGTTTGTTTACAAAGTGCTTCTTTTCCATTTTGGAGCATCTAGTAGGATTTGATTATAAAGAGTTATGGACCAAATGCAGAACAGATCCATCTCTGTCATGTGTATATCTGATACTATAAAATGACCAAAAAATTAAATGGCATTTCCAATTAATTTAAATTATTGGCATATATTTTCTATCCTAACATATAGTCCATCCATATATCAAATATTTTTGACAACTCTATTTCTGCCGTAATAACAACAGGAAAAACAGAGTTTGAGACAAGGAATGTTGCCACTGGTTTAAATTTTCCCTTGCTGATCTCTTACTCATTTCTACTCTTTTTGTAGTTCTACATGACCTTGTTGCCTGTTAGCCTTTTGTGACATGAAGAACATCTAAGTATGACTTGGAATGTTTCAATAAACAGTTTAAAGTTAGGGGCAATTTTATGAAATGGGGGTTTTTTCCCCAGTTGGACATAAGCACAGAAACTGCTTTTTCAGAATAAAATAAGATTTTTTTTCCTTAAAATACCACTTTTTTTTCATAACTTTCCATGGGTTTGTTCTGTGGCTGTCAGTTTGTGTTTATATTTAGCCACATGCTGAGACAGGAAGTCGGCAAAGCCTTTATGTGCTTCCAGGGCTCTTTAGGTAGGTGTTTAGATGTCTGAATTCCCAAGAAAATGCCATGGAACTGTTCAGCATGAGAGCCACTGTAGCAGGTTAAATTTTGAGGCATGAAGGTCCAAGGGTGACTGAAGCTGTTTTGTGTCAGGCATGTTCTCTTCACTGAGGTCTCCGTGTTGCTGGTCCATGCGGCCGTGCCAGGCCAGAGAACTGGCATTCAGGTACCTGCACTGCCAGGGCAGTCTGCTCTGCTCTTCTGGGAGAACATGGCTCCCAAACTCATGTGGAGAGTTAGGAATGACTTTTTGAAGGAAACCTGTGACTGATTACCCAGAAAGTGGGAAAGCTAAGTTCCAGACCCACTTCAAGCCAAGAGCTTTGAACTTACAGGTTCCCCTGCCTTTGCAAGAGAATACACAAACCATCAGGACGCACTGAGGTTTCAGAGACAGTGCAAAGCATGGCCATGCAACCTAATGGTTAAGACACTGAGGGGAGGAGATAAGGGATCTGCTCTTACTCCTTAAATTGATCTTGTTTTCTACTACTGACTGTCCACAGTAAAATATGCAAACTAAGTTGTCACCGAACTCTGATCTAGGCCTCCACCATGCAGAGGAGTGTACTGGGCTCTGATCCCATTTCACAGAAGGCTGTGATGGTGCTCCTGAGACACGCACACCTCAGCTCATGCAGAAACCAAGAGTTTGAACACAATTCCTTTTTGCCATTTCATAGTGACTGACTCGGCCATCTCAGGGTTCAGTGGTGGATGCAGATTTCCACCTAATAATCCAGTTCTTCTTTATGAGGTGCACAGGAACCTTGGACATGCAAATAAACCTTCTGTCCTGGGCTTGGGTACCTAACTTTTCAGCAAAGCATGCCAAGTCATGCTGAACATCTGCTTACTTGCTTTCTGGGTTCAGGCCTAAAGGACACAGCAAACATACTGGGTTCAGTGAATTGGGAGTGTATAGCTCTCCCATGGTCAGAAGGTTTTTTAAAATAGCTGGAGGTTAAGCAGTCCATTTAATGCGGGTGGGTGAGCAATGTGCAAGATCTCGCCCAACATCTACCAACTGCATCAAAGGCAGAGCAGCGTTTATCTGCTTGTAGCACCGAGCAGCCGCCCTGGCAGCTTCAGAACAAACGCACAGTGGCACAGAAGAGGTGTTCACTTCACAGGAACTTGTGCAATAAAGCTTCTTTCAGAGTCCTCTGTCAGTTTGCGTGAGCCTTGCCTGTTATTAAAATAACATTTAATGTTAACAAGTATGTCATCAGTAAATGTAATATAGTTGCACTACTAAACCAGTCTGTTGTTTCTATTGTTTCAGAGGAGAGAAAAATTTCCATATTTTTTATTATATTTATGCTGGTCTGGCAGAAAAGAAAAAACTGGCGCATTATAAACTGCCAGAATATAGACCTCCCAGGTAATGCAGTTTATTTTTACATAAATTGACTACTAAGAAATGTGGCATGGTTGAATCATCAGCCTCATTTACATTCTAACTCTTTCCATCAACTCTTTCAGATATCTGCAAAGTGATCATTTCAGAATAGTGCAAGATTTCATGAACAATAGCTTTTATAAGTCTCAGTTTGAATTAATTGAACAGTGCTTCAAAGTCATAGGTTTTACACTGGAGGTGAGTGCTGATAACTGGTGTTCTTTCTGGCAATCTTTAATGGCTACCTTAATCAGGAAAAACTTACATAAAGCATTCAAATAATCTCCCTTGTTATTTTCTTCCTTTAGTCATAGTGTGTTTACGTTTTAGGATATTGCATGGTCAATTTACTGTTATATTACCACATTTAAATTTTTAAGGTTTCAAGGCATTGATAAAGTAATAAAATGGTATTAGTCAACAAGACTTTGAAATAAGTGAAGATAACACAGCTGAGTAAATCAGAAAAAAAGGCTTTTGCAAATTAAATGCATAAAATATGATGTTGTAACTGTTTATTAGCCTATAATTTTAGGCCTGTGAATGTGAGTCTCATCTCTGTTTTAAGGTGAAGTCCAGGGTGAAAGTTCTAAAAATTCATTGAGTTGCTCTGAGTTTTGATGAACTCAATACCTTTTCACAACTCCAGGGGCAAAGTTGAATGAAGTTTTTACATCCCTTTGGAATGAATCTCATCACTAAACATTAACTGAACCTATTCTTTCTTTATGATCTCATCGTTGCTCTGCTTGCCATTAAACCCCTGTCCTCAGGCTGTCTTTGGTGTAATTAAAATAATAACAGGCCTCTGGATTTATAAAGTAGGATGCAAGGGAAGGAAACCCCATCCTGCACCCTGGTTCTCTCTTCTTAGAAAAAGTGGTGCATCACAGCTGTAGTTTGCCACTGACTTTATTTATCACAAATGATAGGAGTATGAGCCATAAAGTGTCTGTGAAATATAGCACCAGTGCTGCAGAATGGGGATACGTTTTAATTTGTTTGACAAAACTGCATGTCGTAAGGAACTTTTCACAGAAAATTATTCACTTCAGTTAAATATTTCTGGCTTCTCTCAATGTAAATATTTGAATAGCCAGCAGAAAAGGTTTATTCACCTATTCCGTTCCTCCATCTTAATTTTGCATTAAGTCGTAGTAGCAGTGGAGTTCACGGTCTCTTTCTCCTTCATGCTTACTCACAACTGCAGTTAGTAATATCACACCTGTACTATCACATCCTTTCACACCTCTACTTTCACCTTTCCAGAAGCAGCATGGAAGGGTGTGCACAGTTCAGCGCTGATGGCAGTTTAGTCACAGCACCGGAGACCTTGATAAGTCCTAATTTGTATCATGAAAAGAAGCAAGTCTGGTTTTGTTCCCGGTTCTTTTGTTCACTTTGATGGATGGAAACAATAATCCTGATCATCCAAAAGAGAAGACCATATTGAAGATCCAGTTAGAATTAGGTCACTGGCCACATTGTGCAGTTCTAGCATGCGCCCTCACTTGATTAACTCAGCAAGCCGCCGTGAGCTGAATCTCTGAAGAATTATCTACCTGTAGAACCCCCACTGTTTCAGGAGCAGGTTGAGTACCATAGTACAATCTAACTGTGGTTCCATGTGAGCCCCATCCACGTTAGCCTGTCTTACATTCACAGGGTGAATTAGCCTCTCTGAGGCTGTGTTTGAAAGAGTGAAGGAACAGAGAAAGAGAAGTCTTCTTCCCCCATTGAGGTTCTGATATAGGGTGCATGTGCAGAGACAATTTGTTTTCAGTGAGAAAAAGATACTCTAAGACAATGAGCTCCTTTTCCAAGTTCGGTTTTTAGTAACGCAGCCTTAAGAGTTGACATTTATCCCAGTGCACAGAGGAGGTTCTGTATAAGCACATTCCATGTTTTATTAGCAGAAAACCTTGGACAGAATATCTTCTCCACTCCAATTAAAACTGAGACCTAAACAAGGCTTTGCTGCTTTGAAATTTGTTTTTAACTGACTGGCAGGCTTTAATAGTAACTACTGTCAATACTCCGTTTTAAAAAATCACACTGTTTTATTTCAGGCTGCATGGCAAAGTTAATAGGAAGAGACTGCCTGAGGTGAAAAAAAATCATGCTGTATGAAACAGATCAAGCCAGATTTCCAACACACTGGAAAAAGGCCATAAAAATGTCAGTAGCTATACATACTGAACAGCACAATGGCAGAAGTTAAGCTATCCATTTCTTTGCATTTTATCTGTGTCCCTAAGCTTAAAATGAAAATGATTGCTTAAAACCTACCTAAACTCTGCGCCAATTATCCTAAGTGTAATTTTTTAGATTGATCTTACCTAGTTTGTCTTGCTGTCACTGGAATAATTAATTTATTAACTGCTAGATTAACTTCTGAAAGTGCTGAAAACAAGATCAAGTATTCTATAGCAATTAAGGACTTTATCTGACTAAATGATGCCTGACATGGTACCAGCGAACTATTGAACAGGAGGGATAAAATGGTATGCAATTATGAGAAGTCCATCATTATTAAATACCCATCAAATTTACAAAACTGCTTCTTATAAAACTACTATAAAACTTCTAAAACTGTTATTTATAAAATATACTACTACTGCCTGCCTCAAAATACATCGTATCACAGAATCCTGGCTTAAAAACTAGTCTGTTTTGCAGTAACACCTCAGCACTTCTGAGTAGAAAATACTCAGAGGTGATCAAGTATACTGATAAACATTCACAGTTCAGATGAAAATTCACAGTTCAAATCTAAGTCAAACCTGCAACGAAAGCATTATTTAATTCATCTCAAATATTATTTTGTCATGTATAAGCACTTAAATCATTTACTGTATATATCCCTTCACTTTCAAGACTAATGTTAGCTCTTTTTCAAGGCAGAATCCCTCTTCTGAACCTACTAAATAATTTGAAATTTAAGTATGTTTAAGTATGTCCATACCAAAGTGCTTTGCTGAGTACACAGCTCCTATGTGACATTTTGAAGGGCAAAGTGTTTTGCCAAATCAGATGTGCAGTCTCATTCTTCTCCAGTGAAACTTTTTGTGATGACGTTGGTTGGAGCTGTTACAGACCTATGATGTGGAGTACCTTTGTAATGTAGATGTGGATTTTTTTTATATTTTTGTTGATCTAGGTATTACATTTTTAGACAGGGTTATGCCTGCAGACACAGTGAAGCGTGGATATAAATAAACTCTGAATTCCTTCTGCGTAAGAGGATTACGCTCGCCACTGTTTTGTGCGTCCCCTACTCCATGTCATCCTGTACTGTAGACAAGCAGAGAAGAGAGATTAGGCTATAGTTTGTCTTGAACTCTTTTGGTGTCTTACACTTGTAAGACCATGCTGAGAAAAGTATTCTGAAAGTCGTGGGCACGTGGTAGACAAGAGAGAGACAGTGATTGTTCCAGGCTTAGGAAACAACATATGTGCGTGCCCATTGCACAAACCAAAGTGACAAATCTGTCTGGCTGTTAAGTGTTGTATCTTTTTTAATATACTTTGCAGGAACTTGGAAGTGTGTACAGTGTCCTGGCTGCCATTTTAAATGTTGGTAACATTGAATTTTCTGCAGTGGTATCTGAGCATATGATTGACAAGAGCAACATTTCCAATCCAGTAGCCCTTGAGAACTGTGAGTGGTTTTTCTTGATATAAGATTATTTTCATTTAGTGTTTTCATAGCAAATTTCTTTTATTGTAAGAGATTTATCAATGAAAACTGTATTCACATGGAAATTTTGCAAGAATAATTAAATGCTGAAGACAGATTAATTCCAAGACCACCAGAATTCAAATGCAAAAAATAAAAATTGTCTAGGTTATGCACCTTATTTGACTAATCAGTTCACTGGCATTCAGGAAACATAACTAATACTGCAGATGCCTGAAAAGAAAATCTTGGGAATTTTTCCAAGGTTATTTGAACGTTTGATGGAGAACCTCATTAACACTTTGAATAGTTTTTTTCCCCAGTTTCTTTCTCAGATACTCATTACTTGTTCTCCATATGTGCCTTTTGAAATATAGCTTACTAATTCTTTGGAAGGGATACCTTACATTATAGTTTGTAGGGAGGCAGAGGAGGGAAAGGGGCAAAGATTATCAAGGAAGTTGATATTCTCTCTCAGTAATTACAGCTGGGGAGAGAATGAAGTCTTCTTGCTATCTTCTCACATGCTTTCCTGCCATAGATAGAAAAATATTGTGCAACTGGGGAAGAAGCACCCTCTTTTGGAGCAAGAGGAGGACAGCAAAGACTTACATGGATGTATTATAACTGAGAGGGCTGTTCACATCTCACAACTTCCGTAGTCCTGACATAGTCACCTCGATTCCCTAGCATTTCTCCGTAGACAGTTTGGAGAAATAGCCTCCTTGATAGAGCAATTTAGACCCTAACTGCCTCTGCTTTGAATCACCTACTCATTGGCTGCAGTGGAAGCTAGGAAGGCTGCTGACTAAATCAGACACTGACAGCTGTTTGGTGTGAACACCCTCATTAGTCATAGTTCAAGACTTTTCTTTGGCCCTTATTCATAGTGCATGGCACTTGCAGCCTTGATTGCAAAAATGACTATTTTTCCATCTAAAGACTGCCTCTGAGCTGTACCTTCCTTCCTAGGTGCATCCTTGCTGTGTATTCAGGCAGATGAACTGCAAGAGGCTCTCACCTCTCACTGCGTTGTGACTCGAGGAGAAACAATTATTCGTCCCAACACTGTGGAAAAAGCCACTGATGTCAGAGATGCCATGGCAAAAGCACTGTATGGGCGCCTCTTTAGCTGGATAGTCAATCGCATCAATGCTTTACTCAAACCTGACAAACATTTAAGGTAAAAGAAGCTTTTTCCAGAATAGAGAGAGATGTTCTGTGGGAATAATATTGACTGCTGATGTTCTCATCTACTTTTTCTCTGCTACCTTTTCATTTATGACACCACTATGTTAAAAAAAGACAATTTTATCCTATTCATAACAGTGATGGATAGCAAAGGTGTCTTGTGTTTCCCAGTTTGACCTTCACTCATTTAACCCTTTGCAAATTACATACTAACTACTTTTTTCTTTGTACTGTTTCTCCTAGTACGCAGAGTCAACTTTTGACATTTCTGGTGATTACATAGGTCAAAGTTTGCTCTTATTGGCAGCCATGCTGTGGCTTCTGCTGCTGCTGTTATAGAGTGGTTTCATAGATGTGTGAGAGTAGTTTCCAAACACATCTACTGAGGTTAATGTCCACCCTACCCTTACAGGGCGACACTGTGAACACACAGACAAGAAAAATATTGAGAATGAGGATATAATAAGTTTTTCAAATTAATCAAAGAAGAAATTACATGGCTTACATTGTAGATCCTGTAAGTCAGGGCCCTCTGTGGCTGGTAATAGCAGTGAAAAGGGGCAAACTTAGTGGAATTCCTGAAGTGGAATATCAATAACAAATAGCTTTGGTTTGCAAATCTGGATTTTCTGGACTTTTTTTTTTTTAAACATAAGAGGAAAGCCATGGCTACAATCGTAAATTTTTCCTAAATTTTAAAATATTTGATTACAGCAGACCAGCAATAAACGTAGCTTTAATAAGTAAATGATGGGATAAAGTGCATGCAGCACTGCCCGTTACAGGCCCTTTTAAAACTGAATATTTATTGTGCTGGTGAGGATGGAAAAAGTTTGACCTGAGATGTTCACTGTACAGAAAAAAAACCAACAAAACTCTGCCTTGCTTTTGTGGTAGTAAAATAATTTGTATTTGCTATTGTAATTAGCTCTGGGAAGGAATGAGACAGATAGATTTCAGCAGTTTATTCACAAAAAATCTGATTTTGAGAGAGCTAAAACAGTGACCAAATTCAGGTCAAAATCAATAAATTTGATCACTCCACAATGAAATGCTTCTATTTTTGAGATGGGCTTCTCAAAGCAGCTCAAGTACTATCATGAGTCTCTTGAGGCTGGTTCTTCAGATCTGATGTCCCACACTTTTGGGGGGGGGGGAACCAAAAGGTGGTTGCAGATAGCCCCTCAAAGGGGTTTTGTAGAATGTAATTTATTCTTTTTAATTTAGCTTGGAAATAAATGCTAATGTCAACTTCAGTTTTATACATTATTATATCCTCTTAACTTTTTGTTTCAGCTAATAAATTCAAATACTAGACCTTTTTTTCCAGTTGCAGAAATGGCCACGTGTCTCTCAGAATGCCTCAGCTAAAGTTTCAAACTGAATTTTTTACTAGTAGTACTTATCTGGAACTTAATTGGTAATTTAAATTCATACCACACTCCAATACTTCAAGTAGTTATTTCGATGCATAAAAGGTCTAGCTATTCTTTTGACTTTCATGTTAAAACAAGCAGTTTTAATTGTTGTGAATAAATAATATGAAGGAATCATATTTAATGACAGCAATCTTTAATTTCAAGATGCTGGTGAGTAAAGCCTGTTTTATTACAAAAGAAACAAAATGATCTCCGTGTTGTTCCTGTAGTGTAGTCAGTTTTTTACAATAGAATATTAACTAGCGAATATTAGTTTAAAGATAAAATTTTAAATCCTCTGTATGCTTATCGGTTGACTCAGTCATTATGCATTTCAGTGTATCTGGTCTGCAAATACAGTCATCTTTGAATTTATGAGCATTTATTGTATTTCAAACAGAAATTGATTGTTATTTTAAGAGGTAGCTGATTTAGCAAAAATTATCCTGTTTAAGTGGCATACAGATTTGGCCCATTATTTCCTTTTGCAAACTAATAATGCAGCTAGTCACTGTAAAATAAAGATATGACAGTAAAAAGCTTATTTAATCTTTGCAGCGGAAACGATGATGGTTTGAACATTGGAATTCTTGATATCTTTGGCTTTGAGAATTTCAAAAAAAATTCTTTTGAACAACTCTGTATTAACATTGCCAATGAACAAATTCAGTTCTACTTCAATCAACATGTCTTTGCCTGGGAACAGGTATGTGTTGAATATTTTGATAAAGATTTAATATTACTGAACATATAAAACCTTGTCTCAAGAAACTCTGCTGTTCCTTCTCCACAATAGACTGTAATTTGCAAATTATAACAAATGTTTTCTGAGTAAATATTCTGTGAAGCAGTACTTGCTATTTGCAAGTAAAATGCCTACATAAAATTCATTAAATTTGAAATTTACAGTATCTAAGCAACATAACACAGTGATAATCAATTTGATGCAAAAGCAATGTTGTTTTCTTGAGGAGTAACATGAGGGACGTAGGATATGATTCTACAGTAAAAAAATAAATAAGTGGTAACATAATTTTTAAAGTGCAGTGTTTATAATAGCTTACTAATAAGCTTAATGAACACTGAAATTCCATTGTTAAAAAAACCTGAAATTCTTGCAATTATTTTGTTCTTGCTTAGGAACTAGATCAGCTAAGCTAAATAATGGTGGATTTAATCTAAATAATTTGATGTAAAACAGAGAAAAGAAATAAAACTGTAATTATAAAAGCTTATGAAATTGAAGTGGAGAGTGAAAAGCCTCAAAAAAGATCATGTCAACTTTGTAAATAATTCCATGAGAATTAAATTAAACATATTAAATCGTTATTTAGTATTGTTATTTGAAGAAATAACACACCTGGGGAAACAATATTAATCTTGCTGAAAACAGAAATATTCTGGAATTCTGTATGAGCAGAAGAGTCATTCAAATTTTAGGTGACTTAATAAAGTTAGGCGTCTTCTTTCCAAAGTGCATAAATTCACACAAGAAGAGCACTTGGCTACTGCGGTTTCTAACAGCTGGAAGGTGGAAATAGCACAGACTGCAGCACCGTTATTTATTCCTGTCACATCCAGTCACTGACCAGGTCCCGTGGACTTGCATACGTCCACTTTGCTCAAACGTTCCCTAACTTGATCCTCCCCTACCAAGGGTAAGTATTCCTTGCTCCAGGCTTTCCCTCTCATCTCAGGGACCTAAGATCATCAGTCAAGACTGAGGCAAAGAAGGTATCAAGCGTCTCAGCCTTTTCCACATTGTCCATGCCTATTCAGCATCAGGTCCACATTTTCCTAGTTGCTTTTTTGCTTCTGATGGACCTTCTTTGGCTTTCCTAACCCTATCCTTGTACACCCAAATACTGTCTTAATATTCCTTCTCTTTTTTTAGTTAGACTTGGTTCCTGTTCAGCGTAATGTGCCTTTGCTTGTTTCTAGATATCCTAATACAGAACATTTTGGCCAGACCTATATTAATGCAGAGGTCTGTGGTGTCACCACCTGACAGGAACAATTTGTTCTCCAGAGAGATCAGGGTGGTTATTTTGCTACTGAGGACATAAGGGAAAAACCGAACCTCTGATTTTGACAACATACAGTTTACTCATTTCTCCTTGTGGGAAATTAGGATGACAGTTACAGACCTTATGGAAGGGGAAGGGGAATCTCTAAGTATGTCAATTTTACCCACTCCTGCTCATTCTCTTATAGATTTCGTTAACTGACACACATAGAAAGCATCAAGATGTGTGTGTTGAAGTGGTCTGGCCAGGATCCTTTGTGAGCCACACAGAGAATAAGGGAAACCAACTAGCAAGTCACCATCATGTCTCTTGGGTTGTTCTTGCTGAAATAGGTTTTGGACAGATCTCTTACACCCTTTAGCCATCAGCAGTTGTTACAGGGTGGTTCTTTGCCTCAGAACCTTACTTATATCTGCCTCTGTAATCTTTAGGCAAGGTCAGCATCTGGTTTTGCTTGTTTGGAATCTATACATCATTATGCCTACAGTCTGTCTCCTTGGTGGGAAAAGGAAAGGCATAAGTGATGCACCGTAACCTTGGAGTCATCCTCCTGTTGTCAGATTTAGAGAGTGTTCCACTCACTAGCTGTCTGCACTGTGTTTTTATGTGAGTGAAGGCCTTCTGGTCTTCATGTAAAGAACACTTTTCTCAATTTTATTGCTGTAAACAAATGTTCTTCATTCAAATTGCAGGCCATTCTTCTAAGACTCTTTCTGCTGGTGCTAATACGCATTTTTCCATTAATATTTCATTTATACCAGTGATAATATTCCTATTATTAGTGTTCACATCCTGCCTGTAATACCAACCAAGTAAGATGTCTACTTTAATTTATGTGATACCACTGCACCAGATTACATCAATATTCATTATATTACCTGGTAGTAGTCTCCAAAGATATTACTACGGCAGTGCACAATGAACTATATAGATGAAGTTTGTGCAAGTGTGGGTATAAATTCCCTCGCTTTCAGAACCAGGAAGTGACAACCGTATTATTCTGCATTGCAACCCAATGTCATGGGATGATTTGCAGTATGATTCAGTCATTATGAGATGTCACTTTTCACTTATCTATAACATGGTTGTTCCAGTTTCACATCACAAGAACAGTCTTCAAGAATGCAGGTAGCTTCAGAATCTTTTCTGTTCACTGTAAGAACTCTCCTGCATTAGCACCACTACTGTACTTTAATTGTAAATACAAGCCCTCCCTGCAGACAAAAAAGAGAAAGTTATTTGCAGGAAAATATAATTCCTAAATTTTCTACGCATGGAAAAAAAGAGAACATTTTCAAAATCATAGGACTGAAATTAAAAGTTCAGCAGATCATTGTTCTTGTTAATGTTACCAAGTATCACTTATATAAAAGCCAAACAACAGGCAGACCCCTGCCTTTCACTGATGTGTCTGCCTAACTTTACACACATGTAAGGTTTGTGGCCTTAATACTAACAGACAGGAGTTATGTTTAGAAGGCTCGTGCCAACAGTCACTGAGACCTTTGTGTTGACTTTTCATTAGCCCAAGCTGGCTGTCGCGCTGATGGGGCTGTCCTGTCGCAGGGGTCCCAGGCCAGTATCTCCCCACAGCCGTGTGCAATGCCAGAGAGACATGTCGGATTGCTCTGCGCTGGCTCAGAGGTCTCTAATGCGACACTGCATTGCACCCAGTAGATCTAACCAAAGACGACTGAGGAATTTATTTTCTTTCATACTTCCCCCAAGAGAAGTAAATCTCACAGGTACATTATTCCTTTCTTGCCCTGTTTTGCCTAGTTCAATTCCATACCACGTGCAATTAGATGAAATTTGACATATCTAGTGGGAACTAAGGACTAAATCAGTTGATTAAAATCTAGTTCTCAATTAGCCCGATTCAGCCTAATAAGTAGGGATCATATAACTAGCGAAGGGGAGTGATTTCCTGGCAACTTGAGCAATGAAGCCAAATAGTAAATGAACTCATAAGGCTACATTGTACTTTCAGTGTTGCAGGTGACATGTTTTTATCTATGTCAGTGGTTTCTTTTCTCTATCTGAATCTGAAAAGTGTTCAGTTTTGTTTTCCTTGGAAATGTGGCCTACAAAAATATGGCCTCAGAAGTGACAGGAATAGTAGAAAGCAACAGTGGTACTATCACCATCTGAGACACAGGGTGTCTGTTAGAGCAGAGTGTCTGTGTGCCAAAGTGAAGAACTCAAGTCAAAATTAAGGGAATTTGTTCTTTATTGTTGACTTAATATTTGCATTTAAGAATAAAGGCTTTTAGGCCTGAATGTCATCTTCTTTCCCTAATTTAACAGAAGGGCTGAAATGGGGAGTACAGCTTAAGCTAGAGCTGGTGTAGATTCCCAATAGTCAGTGGAGACAAATAGATACATCTTTGTCTCCACTGAGTGGAAGTCTGGGCTCTCAACTTAGTCACTTCTTCAATGTGTCTACAGTTAAGTGGAATAAATGCTGGTACAAGCTTTTGTTCTGTTAATATTCAGCAAAGCACAACTTTTGCACCTTCAGCCCCATCCTTCAAGGTGTTTCTCTTACATGTAAGGTACTGATGTAAGTTCATTCTCTGTCGGCTCCATGATCTGCAGGTAACGTTGGACAGCAAGACAACCACCCTGTTTCCTTCTCATTTGTGATTCTTCTGTAAAAAGTAAAAGGTGTAACGTCAAACACTTAAAATATTTTGGAAAGTGGCAAATTTGCTGTCAGTTGGAAGGGTGCTACTTTTTGCATTAAATATATGCGATGTTTATTTTATGTTCATATGACAATCTAATCTTCTACTTTAAGCTGGAAAAGGAAGTCTCATTTAAACCAAAGCATCATCCTACCACATTCTCAGCAAAATGCCATTACTTTTATTTATTAAACATGAAGACTATTTCCTAATGCATTAAATAATTCTTCTGTTATTAAGTGAAACCAGGTTGCATAAGCTAATATTGTATAGTTTTGACCATAGAAAAGATACCATGCAATACCGAGATAAGATAGGAGCCCATGTATTAGTGTAACTCAGTCGTTCCTTTTGACGCCTCATCCATAGGAATACTTTCTAGTGGATTATGCTTTAGAATTTCAATGAGCAGCTGCTATTTTTAGGAGCTTTCTTGTCATAAAACATAATGGGGGATTACAGAATCCTATAGCTGATTCAACTTATTAATTCTAATAAGATCTATTTCATTACAGTTTTATGATGTGTATCGTTAAGGCTTTTATCCTTGCTGCTTGTATCCTAATAATACAGTTGAAGACCAGCGTTGCATAAGAAAATGTAATATGGTATCTTATTTCTGAGCCATCTGTCACACTGGTGCCTGGAAGCCTTGGTTATCAGCTGTCCTCCAGGCGCCCATGGGAAGTGATGGAGTGAACTCCTTCCATATCCTACTGGGCAGACGGCAGCTTTACCAAAACCCTCAGCGCTGACACTCATTCACTTGTCAAGGTGCAGACACAAAGACCGAATGGTCACCTACACTGCAGGCTTGGAGGTCAGAGCCCGCACACTGGCCGGGCCGGGGGAGAAGCAGATGTTGCTGTTATGGTGTAGTAGTACAGCTACCGTAGACCTCCTTTCAGTTTCAAGGAGAGATGACTCTTTTGTCATCCCTCTAAACCAGCCTCTCTCACAAGCGTTTGAAGGTGGAAGAAGCCAATCATTAGATAGGTTGTCTGTGAGAACTTATTTGAGGATGTCTGAGTGTCACAGAAACACTCTTCTCTGACAGACTCATCCTGAGCAATCTCTTACCTTTTCGCCCTTGATAAGTATACTCTTGATAATCCTAATCAGTAACAGCTGGTTTCATGAACATAACATCTGGGTGTCGGTACAGCCATAGCCCTTGGTTAAGCTGCCCCTACTCCAGTGTTATCTTTGGGAGATAACACGGACTCATTCCCTTCCTGCCACTAACTCCTACAGGTTTATAATTAACTTCTTGCCTACATCAGCAATACATGTATTACTCTCCTGTCTTGTCCTGCTACTCAGGTCATTGATTAAAATAAAAAGCAAAACTCCACCTGTCCACTGCTCCAGGGAGAAATGAATGAAGTTAATGTTATGAGTCTAAGATGAGGAGCCCTCATGGGGCTATAGGAGAGATTCTTACTGCCTACAGCCTTGTACAAACTGAGCCAAAACCTATCTTTAGAGTGAAGAGTGTCCTGAGAAATTAGATCATTCTGGATGCTGGAAGGGTTTAGGTATATGTTCTGTGTTCTCTTTCAAACAGATCAGCAGATTTGTTTATTTGGGCCTGTATTTCCAGGGCAGTGTTACTGATTTTATTCATTTTGCTGTTTCTGTCTGGTTTAGAGATGAAGAGGTATGAAGTCTAATATTACATGCTTTTCTGTTATATACGGCAGTTAACTCCTTTCCGAAACACTCAGTGTACTGTCTTCTTCACTCAACCTTGACTGTCATTCAGACTCAAGCAGATGACACATAAGGAGAGGTCTTTCAGGGTTAAAGGTCTTTGAACCCATTAACGTTAGCCATTATTCATGTCTATGACACTCTTCTTACAATGAATTCAGGCTAGCACAACTGTGATGCTAACACCGTAAATGAATACAACATTTTTATAAAGTCCTATCCTTTGGAAGAGGGGTTATTTTAAAAGTATATCAAAAGGCTTCATTATGTTTTTGATAGTATAACCTGCACAGGACTGGGGGCAGCCCTGCTCTATATGGGAGCACTGCACAGTGGATAACTGCTGCTGCGTTTTGTCATGCAGGCGAAAATAATGGAGGGGTGGCAGTCCCTCGAGCATCCTTCTCTTGGCAAATCTGCAGCTGCCCTCTGCCTTGCTGAAGGATTGAAGAAAGTCATTCTTGTATTCTTCAGCTATAATTTAAATTATTTTCAAGATAAAATCACCGCAACACACTGTGGACACCACATCTGTTACAGTGTTTTTCTCAGCCTGGTAGGAGTCCAAAGATATTTGCAGTCTTCAGGAGAAAAAAACCCAAAACAAACCACAAAATAAAACAGCGACGACAACAACAACAACAAAACTCACCAGTTTTTTAATACGTTTCCCTAATTCCTTAAAAGGAGTGAAAATGTTGTAGAGGCCAAGCTGAGAACTTAACATAATTTATTTCATTTTTAGAAAGTATGTACACTGTTCTTTAATTATTAGAAAGCGTGTGCACCATTATTCTCCACATAAGAACTTTTTCAGGTATTTGAGGAGGGGGAATCAAACAAGTGAGGCCTCTGTAATTTGTAGCCACTTTTGTAAATCTTAGCCACTGTGCATCACATAGATCTGAGCAACAAACTGGGAATGTAAATCTAAATGATTAAGAAATATTTTTTACATTGCAGACCAGGGAAGTAAATAGACACTGAGATCTCCATCTGCAAACACTGTACTTTATCTTCTTCAACTCTGCTTCTTTAATTCTTACATATTCCTGAAAACAATCTTACTTTACCAAATATGCCATAGCAAGCACTTATATATCCAAAGGCAAATTAAAATCTATAGGCTGACAGTGTGATACATCCCAGCTGACATTTTTTCCTGCAAAATCTCGGTGTCTTTAGCCCTGGGGTGTAATTTTTCAGTGTAGTTTCAATTTGCTACAATTGGCAGTTTGTGAATTATCTTTTGAAGTGGTTCTGTATACATAGACAAAGCATGCCTTCTGTTGCTTGTTACAGAATGAATACCTATATGAAGGTGTTGATGCAAGAGTTATAGAATATGAGGACAACAGGCCCCTCTTAGATATGTTCCTGCAGAAACCAATGGGTTTATTGTCCCTGCTGGATGAGGAAAGTCGATTCCCACAAGCAACAGATCAGACACTTGTAGGTAAGTATATGGTTTGTTTCACAGTTTTGCAGGATGTCTGCCTGATTTCTGTTCGGGGTGTCCAGTTTAGGCTATATGCTAGTTGTTTTTAGTGAGCCCACATTGCAGTGTCACAGTATGTTTGAGGGAGGCATGAATGCAGAGTTGGATGTGCCTTTGAAGTTGATAGAGAAATATCAAAAGTACAAATGAACCTAAGCTGCTGATCCAGGTTTTGAATTCTCCTGCCTTCAGGAATTTTTAGCTGCAGGGCTTGAATGATAAAGATCAAACTGAGTTAAAACTCTAGGTTCATGTGCCAAGAGCACTGTTTTCAAAGCTAAGTCATGTTCAGCTCTGAGATTTTTGATGAGCTGTAGCTGAACAAGAATTTTGGTACTTTTTAAGGGTAATGGCTGCGAACATGCTTCAGTGCCTTTCAGCAAATTATGCTTCCTTCCTCAATCAATTGATAAATGTTTCCTCACAATTCCCCAAGGAATCCTTAGGAAGGTTTACTACATTGTTTCATATATGAAGATCAAAAGCTTAGAAAGGCAAGCACTCTTCTGAGGTCACACAGAAAAAAATCAGTACAAAGTAGCTGGACCAAGAGCTCCTGTAGTCTCTATCCAGTGCCTTTGGTTACAAGACCATTATGGTAGCTTTGTCCTTAAAAACAACAGAGTCTGTTTTGTGCCTCTATGTTGTCTGAGAACTCAGGCAATATCCTTAGAGGGATTCAGCTTCAGAAGACAATTATTGTACAGTAACTCCGTTAAGATAACCTATGTGTTTCCTTTCAGAAAAATTTGAAGATAACTTGAAGTCAAAATATTTTTGGAGACCCAAAAGAGTCGATCTAACCTTTGGGATTTATCATTATGCAGGAAAGGTAAGAGACCTAATGATATTAGTTGGGGATTGTGGAATGGTAGGGCTAGAAGGAAATAGAAGAGGTCAGCTACGTTGGTTCTCAACCTTCATCTATTCAGGCCTGACATGGAAATGCTGGCAGTGCCTTACACATCAAAAGTACATTGAAAAGTTGTTTTCCCGCATAAAAAAAAAGCAATAGCAGCAGTGTATTTTTCTTAAATGTCACCAGGTAAATTAACTGACTGTATCATAGAAGAACCAAAAAACAACTGTTATGCAATGCAACTCAATGCTCTTCCCCTTATTTCCTCAAAGTCCTGTGCTGTGCTTGTTCCCACTGCTTCGAATCAGGACCCAGCTCCATTCTTTCTACTACCTCCTACACCCCATCATCCTTACTTCTTAGTTCTGTACTTTGTCATCAGCCAGATAGATAGTGCAGGCCCTGCTTTCTGGTTATTTGATGAGCAGCTTCTCACCCTCCTGTACGAGGTGACTTGCTGCACGTGCCTTTCAAACTCAGGAGGAGCTGCTGACACACCGCGGCAAGATGCCACTGGTCACCTGAACTTTGTCATGGGAAAGCTGGAGCTCCCACCTCCTTTTGAGTTCTTCTAAAGGGGTATGGAGGGGGCATTGCTGTCTCACATAGGAAACTACGTTGGGTCTGTGCAGTGCTGGACCAGCAGGCCTGTGAAGAGGGAACATACTGCCCATCGGCTGATGGACGATAACTTGCCCCTTGCCTAAGACAGCCGGCTACAAAAGGCTTGCAGTAACTCCTCTGAACCTCATCTCCAGCTGAATTACACTTCAGCAGCATAGCGTATCTCTCTGCTGAGGAATGGAGAGACAGCTCTCTCTGTACCATTCCTGATACCAGCCTCTGAAGATGGGGATTCCACAAGTGCAGCATCAGTCCTTTCCAGTGTTCAACAAGCTTTTTCATTAGGAATTTTGTCCTACTGTCTAACTTATATCTCCATTGCTGTGATGCAAGTTCGTTACTCCTAGTCCTGTTTACTGTGGAACTGGAGAAGAATTTATCTCCTCTTCCTTTACAAGCTTTTTTTTGTAATTTAAGACTGTTACTGGGTTGTTTTGTGTTTTTTCTAAATTAAAAATGCCAGTATCTTCTACCCTTCTTCATAGGCCAGGTTTTCTTGTGGGTCTTTTACAGCATCATTGAGCTAAGAGTCCTGGAGCTACATTCTAAGTTAGGTACACCATTCCTGGAATTTTTAGAGATATTTCAATTGCCAATATGCAGTTCGGGATTTTGCAAACTTCCTCTACAATTAATAGAGAGATCTCTAGGAAGAGTGGTAAGTCCTGGATCCAGTACAGTACAATCCTGGTCCAGTACATGGGACAGAAAGATTGTACAATCATATGGGTAATGCTGTATGATATGGTTGAAATCAAGTGCATTGTTAATTGTGCACTTGCACATGTATTGGTGTAAAGGAGGACTGCAATACACTTGTCCTACTGAAAAATCCATGCTGGCTAAAACTAATATTAACATATCTGCATTAGGAAATAAACTTCTTGAGCTACTTTGGAATGATGGATTTGCTTTTAGTGATCTGCATCATAATGGTTTTCAGTATTGAAAAGTTAGAACTTTCGGTGATCAAAAGAAAGATTGTAAGCAAAAGCAAGCAAGCCTGACGTCTGAAAAACTGTTTGTGTATCTTGATATATTAAAAGCCACATGCCAGAGTGTTTAAATTTATAATTACTTTTCAAAAGCCCAGAAGATGCATAAAATAACTTTTTAAACAGGTTCTATATAATGCAAGTGGATTCCTAGCAAAAAACAGAGATACTCTGCCAGCTGATATTGTGCTGCTACTGCGATCATCCGAAAATAATCTGACACGACAGTTGGTAACCCATCCACTTACAAAAACAGGTATTGATGTTGTGGTAATATTCTTACTCTTCTCTAGCCTTCGTGATGACCACTGCTAGGTTTCAAGTGACCAGTTGTTGATGACATTATACACTTTGTGGCTTAACTTTCCAACCCTAGAATCTATACAGAATGGAGCCCCAGCCATCTCAAGCTGCAGGGGAGGGAATGGTCTGGTCAAGTGCCAAGCAAGTGGTAGAGGCTTCTTTCAGGGTCCTCTCTTCAGGGTAGGGGAGCAAGACAGGGAGTGGAGTGCATCCCTTGAGTTGAGGACTGAACAGAAAGGATCAGGTAAGTCACCGGCCTTTTTTGGACAGGACATATATAAATTGCCTGTTTTGTCTCAGTGCAATTTTTCTCTAAAGTAGTAGAGAACAAAGGTTGGGACTCCTAAATCTACTGCAGAGTGAGGAGACACTCTTCTGTTTCCCCTGTCTTTTAGTCCTTTACATTAGGCAACTGATGGGATCCTAGTAGTTACCTCTTCCTCGTGTACTTCATAAGTTGGGAAGGAGGAGTACGGCTGGCTCTACAGAAACTACTCCTAAGTTGCACTTCAGTTGAACCAGTCCTTGCATAGTGTCCTACCTGCCATTTTAGGATGATGGTTAAGTCTCCTTACAACCAGCTTGCTATTGTGTTGTATTACTCCCTGTGTGAAAGCAATCATGCCATACAGTAAGTACTTTACAACATTGCTTTCTTCTACAACTACATGGGAGAGGTACTTGTGGTAGAACAGAAGAGTTGAATTGGAAGAGCCTAATGGAAATTACTCTAAAATGTTATCATAGCTTACAGAAACTGAGGTTTTGGCAAGGCTCCTGTTCTTCTCAAAGGGAGCTCTGCTGGTGGAATGCAAAATTTGGTCTTAAAGGTCTATTTTAAGTCAGCGTTTGTGGGAAAACACTGAGATCAATGTCCTTGCCTGAACTTTCTGACTTGTTGATATCTGCTAAGATACTAAGCTATAATTTCTGTAGAGCCAAAGTCAGGGCCCAAATGGCCCCAAGAACTGATCCCAAGTCTTATGCAAGGTTTTGCAAGATAACTCTGAAGGTTGTTTTAGTCTTCTTGTTGAATATTATGAAACACTGTGTGTAGGCTTTCAAAACTGACCCAAACCATCCAGCTATAGCCAGCTAGAAGTTAGATTTCTGATCTACGTTACTCATCTAGAATCAGTGGAAATGTAAAGGTTTACCTGGAGTCCAACACATCTTGTCTGTCACAGGTGTTTCTCTTAGAGTGAGATAAATCTGCTCTGAAGGTGTCTCTCTCCGCTGAATATAGCAGTGATCCTGTAGCCACCTCACTTTCAGATAGCTAAAGTTAGGTGTGAGGAATCTTCTCTCTTTCCTTCCCACCCTGTGATACTCAGCTGAGCCCAAGGGATGTTTAGCACTTGATATCAACACATAATACGTTACGTATCAGCTCAGCATGCTCTATTTTTGCAGCTGTTTACCCAACTCTTACCCACCTCTTACAGATAGTAGCCGAGCACAGAGAGATTACAAGCTCTCCCAGTGGAGAGTGAGGTTGCAGAGGTGTTAGCTTATTAGCAGAAGCAATGGCAGCTTGCAGCAATGGTTGGGGTTTATCAACATAGAGTGACATGATAGACACCTCGGCAGAATTTTCATTATTCCTTTAGAAGACTACTGTCTGTGTAAACCATTCCAATGCACCTAGTCCTTCAAGTCATCATAATAAAGGTATTATTTGATTAAGAATTCACAAGTTAGAGTCTTAAGGCTATGTCTATGCTAGTAAACCAAACAGGGCCAGTGAACAGTTAACTGAACCACTCCCACAGGATTGCCCGTTCGGATTAATTGTTAGTGTGCCTCCCTGAGACAGTTTTGGACCATGTCAGCTAGCAGTCTCCCAGACAAAGCAAGGCACACTTCAAGAGAAAGCACAGGCCACTGATGGTTTCCGACAAGCTCTGTGGAAAAATACAGCCTTATGTTTGCCAGGAGTTTAAAAGAGTAGCGAAGTGTAGAGTTTAACTGTATAGACTTGAGTCATGCCATGTCACTTGCTCTCAGAGCCAGAGAAGGGTGCTAGCACTTTTTTTTTTTTTTAAACTAATGTACGTGTAGCCTTAGAACTAGAATAGTACAATAATATCCTTAGGGTAAAACTACACAGATGCTCTAAGATGTATCTTTCTTACATTCTACACCAGTCTGTTTGTTTATTTTTTTGCTCTAGTAGGTGACATAAGTGCTGAAGGAGGAAAATTCAGCCCGTGTTCCATCTTCATGCAACTTCTTCAGAGCTTGTTCCATCCTGAGGGTGAAAGGGGAAATGAGGACATAACTCCAAAAAAGTCAACAGCCTTTATAATCATATGGTTACATTGGGGGCATGAATAAGGTGGCTTGACACAATTTTTAGTTTAGATGAGATGTAAGCATTTTGGTAGGTTGCTTTCTTTCATCTTCCCATAGGTAACCTGGCACACACTAAAAGCAAAACCACAATCAGTTACCAAATGTGGACCCCCCAGAAATCAATCAGTCATACAAAGGTAAGAAAACTGATTTTGTGATTCTGCATTGAACCCTAATTTAAACTAGAAAGGCAATGCTGTTACTGGTACTAAAAGTAAGCAAGTAACCCCTTCCTTGGTTTCTCTCCCTCTTCTATTTTCTTTTCTGTTCAGCTGGATATCTTTGTGTTGTGCAATTCATATTCCTTCCGTGAGGTAAAAACCTAACATTTCCCTTCTTTCTGGCTGTAGTTTTATAACTACTTCAGGGAGAAAAAATATTATTTCCTATCTGCATTGTAGCAAAAAGAGAAGTTAAAATATTGTTGTGGAGTATAGTTAAGTTCCTTAGAGAACTACCAAAATAACGGTGATGGCAAAATAACAGACAGGACCTCAGACATCTTCAGGTTATTTGTGGCAGTTATTTAGATGCTCCATTATCAAATTGTGTCCTCTGTGTGTGAACGTTTGTGTATTGTGTAGCAATGTAATGTAACGTACTGGTGTAACTGATTTGTGCTAGTGATCATGCTGTAACTTTTTCAGTTTAGAATACTTTTTTTAAATTAATCATGTTCTCTGAGGGGTGCTTTGTTGTGGCATTGGAAGGGGCACGACCAGCTCGACAGAGATAAAAAGTGTCATTTTCTTTCTTCATCTTATAGAATGAAGCAGGAGATACCGGACATCATCCAAGAGAGACAACCAGCATGAAAACACAGACAGTCGCTTCTTATTTTAGAGTAAGATATTAGATCTTTTAGTAATTTTTTCTAGAGTAGAATGAATGTTTCTTCTTTCACCTTTTGAAATGCACCTGTTGACACAGAGTCAACAGTGATCCATTTGGAGATTGTGAACTGCGTATATTGTGCAGGGATCTGTGGAGTATAAATATCTAGCGAAGATTGTGATGTTTCATCTTTAATTGTACTTGATTACACAGCCACATTCCTGTCATGAAGATGTACGATGATTGATATTAATGTTTCACTTGCTTGTTTTTCCACCAAGGGAGATAAAGGGAGGTTGGACATTAGTGGTATAGCATTTCTTTAAGAGTTTATGAAGCAGGACAGCAAAGTTAATTTGAATCAGGAGCTCCGGAGAAAGATCGTAATGGTCACTCCTTAGAGGCTGTCCTGAATCCATCCTTGTGGCTCCTTCAGCAGTGCTCTTGATCTTCCCAAGCACTGGCTGTGCTACTGGTCCTGCAACACAAAATAGCTGTGAAGAGCATTCTTTCCTCCAGAGTGGTGCACGGATTTGGTTCGCTTGGGCTCAGCTCTGAATTTCCAACTCTTGCTTAGTCATCTCTCCCAGCAAAAACATAAAGGTGAATTAGGTGATGTTCGTGGCCCATAAGAGTTCATTTACATTTATGACAGAGAACAGTAAGGAGCAAGATCTCTGTTTAGTAGATACACTTGCACAGCTTTGTGGACTGCAAAGGATAATTTCAGCCTAGGTATCTTGGTGATCCAAAGCTGCATGGTGTTTTAAAGTTCTAGATGGAAAAATTTATTGAATCTCATTCAAACCTAATGTCTGTGATTAGTGCATTTCCAGCACATCTCGCATCAGAGGCTGCAGATGAGTTACTTATATGTACACTTCTCTATTATTATTTTCTGTAGTGGAAATCCCTGCTCAGATCATGCTAGCTAGAACTCTTAAATGGAGATTCAGCTTCAGCCCCACTGGTTTACTCGTACACAGATATCTCTGGGTGATTGAGAAAAAGCATCTGCCACCTCAGACTGAGTGAAAAAAAAATTATCCATTAGCGTGTCCTACTTGTTTGTGTTCGATTGGCACACTAGTGATGAAGCTAATTAAGCACTTTGCTGCATGGTGCAGCGTCTGTCCAGAATGGAACTGCAAATTTTAATAGGAAACATATGGCTCTTGACGTCCTGTGCTAGTTTCATGTATCCAACCTACTGCTGAACTGCATTACCTCCTGGCTGCCTCTTTCTGTTGAGTCAGGGTGAATCTTGAGGAATGAGCCCCTTCGTTTGTGTTGTAATAATATCCTCCCATGAAGCAATTTTACAGAACACCAGTCAAGGTTGTTTACAGCCAGATTCACCCCAGTTGGCATGGGGAGCTACAACTGCATCCCCTCCACTAGCCTGGTACCCTGGTGAGGTGGGAAAAGTGCAACTGTGTAGTTGTGATTTTGTTTATTCTGGTCTTGCCCTCCTCAAAGGTTCTCTCTTCACAAGGCAGCTACAGCTTCACCATCAGCCTATACAATGAACAGAACATGCTAGATCAGAGCAGTTTAAGCAGCCCCTCTTCTAGGGTGGCCTTAGTTTCCTCCAGTCTAATGAAGAGATGGCAATATTTACTCGCTTGTTGCTCTTCCACTTCCTGTCCATAGACAGATACTTACTGTCTGGGTGAACAGGGATCTTCAAACACATGACAATAGGAAAAAGGAGAAGTGGGCTACTTAACAAGGCTCCAGGAGAAGCCAGTAAGTGTAAGGAGAGTTTCTATCATGTTAGACATTATGGCAGTTTGTGAGAATGTCCTGGGTGGAATTTGGTGCTTCCATTTGCAGTCAGTGTTTTGCTCAAGCAGTATATGCTAGTAACTTAGCAATCTTATCAAAGCTAGAGTTGTTGTTGAGTCATTTAATCCATTAAAGTACCATCTTACTGAAATGTCAATGGGTTTGGACGTGATTCTGATCATATGAAATAAAATTTCAGCTACACGTGGACCTATATACAAGTTTTATAAATATCCTGGTGGCAGGTATCTTGTTAATTTCTTGCAGTACTCTCTGATGGATTTGTTATCCAAAATGGTCGTCGGACAGCCTCATTTTGTCAGGTGCATCAAGCCAAACAATGACCGGCAGGCAAACAAGTTTGATAAAGAAAAAGTGTTGGTTCAGCTGCGTTACACAGGAATTCTGGAGACAGCAAGAATTCGAAGACAGGGTTATTCGCACCGTATACTGTTCGCTAACTTCATAAAACGGTAACATTGATGTGAAGAGGCCTTTTTCTCTCCTATCATTGCTGCCCAGTGTTTGCTAAGCATCATCAGTGTTTTTGGTATGGTCTTTAAAGAAAAAATACAAATACATTTCCTGTGACAAAGAAGATTACAGACTGGATGACAAAGAGTAGTTCAGGCACAAGATTAGTGACCTGTTTTGGATTGGTAGGGGAAGATGATGCATCGCAGGATTTCAGGCTCCCTGCGCATTTGGGTAAAAATTGTCTTGCTTATAATTGGCAAGTTTTCTTCAAAGGCTTGCTGTTTAAAAATGTAATGCTTCAAATTAAAGCTGAGAATTTGGAGCAATAGCATCCAAGGAGCACCACAGTTTCTCTAGCTTCTGACATTCTGCACTGTGTAACATCTGCTTGCGTAGGGTGGATGATAATTTGGTATTGCTAATCTAGGGCTGAGAAGTTCATTAAGTGCATAATTTTGTTTAAAATATAGTTTCTAAATATTCACTCATTAAGAAGAAGAGTAAAGAACTCACTATGATGGAAAGCATAATCCTGGGACTGTTACTGTTTTGGAAGAGTGCAACATGGGAAAAGGTAGTTATCACTGCACCAAGATCTACTGTGGCTTTTGGTCACTGCTTTTTATAAAAAAATTTACTGTTCAGGTAAAAGTGAACATAATGCGGTAGCTCTCCAGACAGCCTGCCCATGATTGCAGTGAGGCTGTGCAAATCTCCGGCACTGAGGATATGGCCCTCAAACAAAAAGGGATTTTTATTAAGTATCTATCTCCTTTTTTTAAAAAATACTTTAGAGTTACATGTGGACCTAGGATAAAGGCAAAATTATATTTTTAGAATAAAAATAAGCCAATTTATTGTGTAGTAAAAAGAAAAGAAAAAGCACTGTAGGAATTAGTGACAATGCAGGAATCAACATTGTCTTTTTTTTTAATATTCCATGAGGAAATTGTTACCATTATTTAAAGCTGGTACAACCCAAGCTTTGTGTATAAAGGCTGAATAACAAGAAAAAAGCAGAATGTACTGTCAGGAAGCACACATAATTCATGTAATTTTCCTGAATTAAAAAAAACCACAAGAACAACCAGGATAGGTATGGTTCATCTTCTTGTGGAGCATTTTGGAAAGTCCTGGAACACACAAGAACTTTTCTACCCAGCAGCTGAGCTGGTATGTTATGGGTAATTTTTATGCATGAGCATCTTGACCTCTTTTCCTACTCAGAATTAGTTCTAATGAGTTTACCAGATTAAATGCTTGCATGTGATATGTCATAGCGGCACGTATATGTTTCAAAAGGATCTGCAAAGCTGAATCTGATGACGTGACAAGAGCTGGGATGCATCTCACATCATGTTAACTATCTCAAAGCCTTCTGGTGTTGATATAGAATTAAACAACCCTCCAGGGTACGCAGTATGTCACTCATCCACTTTTGACTAAGTTTCTCAATACTGCATATAATCACAGCAATTTCTTTCATATGCTGTTTTGGTTTTTTAACTGCTATATTTTCTTTCATGCAGCTGTTTTTATTATTTAAATCAATGGTTTAAATGTATTTGCATCTGTTGCTCATTATTAATGAAATAAAGAATCATATATTTGTCTTTAGGTATTACCTCATCTGTTACAAAACAAATGATGATCCTCCAGTCAGCCCGGAAACCTGTGCTGCCATCTTGGAAAAAGCCCGTCTTGACAACTGGGTTCTTGGAAAAACTAAAGTAATTTTTTAATATAGTGTATCTTCATTATTGCAGTATGTCGTTGTTAACTTATTAAGCGATTTTTTTGCTCACCCATTTGGTTGGGGTAGCTCTTGGGTCTTTACTGGTTTTGAAAAAAACACCTTTTGCTGGGTACTGTTCTCTGACATCTGGCTGAAATCCTGACGCTGTAAAGTGTTAAAATTCTGATCAGCTTTAGTGAGGCCACAGCGCAAAGCACTATGTGACAATGACACTGCTTGCATTTTCTTTTTAAAAATGTGGCAGCAAGGATCCCAGTGAGCTTAGTCCAAGCTTTCTTAAGTTATACTTCTTTCCTGGAGCAACCAGACTCACAAAGGGAGAGGGAAAGGTTTTGGCTTTCCAGCCAGAGGCCTCTGCAGCAGTCTTTGCTGAGCACTGGGGGAAGAGATAGCAGGATGATCCCATGTATGTGAAGTGGGGGGAAGACTTTATTATAAGAGATACACATGTCTATTCCCATAGTCTGGCATTTGGTTCTAGGTCACCAGTCTTCTCAGTGTGCCAAAGAGAGGCACCCACCCCCAAGTGACAGATCTCAAGAGGGCTGCCAGAGAAAAGAAGTATCAGACAACTATTGCACCAAGTCTCTATATTGCTAATTTAACAGAAGTCCCTGGGAAGGATACAGATAGAGAGATGGACCCTAAACTATTTGAAACCACCTCAGTGCAGGAGAAACAACTGTTCTTCTGAGACATCTTCCTCGAGAGGTGGGACAGAAGGCATGAAGTTACCTCCTCCACAACCTTTATGTCCCTCTGCTGTCTTAGTGAAGCTAATGGACAACATGCAGCCAAAGGAAGCAAATCTTGAGATGAGACATCTATAACTTACATTTACTTTAATTAGGGTTAACCAGTATCTGCACCAACGAGCGATCAAAGATTGGGGGAATTCTGCAAAATAAGTGTAATTATTGTCTTAATTGCATAAGCTCTTTCTACACATTCTCTTTTATCCTGATAGACACCAGGAATGTGTTCATATCCCTTGTGCTGGACTAGTTTTTAGGAGTTATATGAGCGTCGTGCTTGATAAAAACAGTTTAGTAAATAAATAATACCTTAGATTTAAAATTGGAAAGCAGAGAGGTTCCAGATTTGGATCAAGTTTATGTAACACACATCAGATTTGTTAGGTTAGCAAAACTGTCAGCCTCATAGTTTTGAAAACAGATTTACAGTTACAGACTGAAGTTTTGCACTGGGACTTCAACACATCTCCCCATGAAAGCGTGAACAAGCAGGCATTGACAAAAGATGTTGAAGGGTAAGGTAAACTAATACCCCAAACAATCAAAATGCTATCGTTAGCAAGAATGATCCCTTAGGTACTACAGCTAAAGAGTCTGTTCATCATTTGAAACCAACTTGTAATTCTTGTTGATGTTAAATGGATTGAGTGAATACAGGGCCTAAGAGGGTAACTAAAGCTTTTGTTTGTCTGCCTATTCTTTTTAAGGTATTCCTCAAATATTATCATGTGGAGCAGCTAAATTTAATGCGGAAGGAGACAGTTGACATGATTATTTTGATTCAAGCTTATGTCAGAGGATGGCTGGGTTCTCGGAGATACAAAAAGATAAAGGAACAAAGGGAACAAAGTGCTATTAAAATACAGTCAGGTAATAGCTTTGAAA
Source organism: Chionis minor (assembly GCA_013398295.1). Lineage (NCBI taxonomy): Eukaryota > Metazoa > Chordata > Aves > Charadriiformes > Chionidae > Chionis > Chionis minor. Next base: position 457,810 of record VZSF01010829.1, on the reverse strand, counting down.
CATTTAACATTTTGCTAAAAGCCAGCGTGTGTGTACAGTTGATAGATGAACATACATGCCGGATGTGGATTTTGCTGTTTCCCTGCTGTTACATTTGACAAAATGTCTTACACTTGGTGATATCTGTTCTTACGAAGAAAAATTTCTTTTAACCAGGTTACAACAATCTCTTTACTGAAGTTGCGTTTGTCAATGTTAAATTTATAAGGCAATTTTAACAATGGAAGGATGTGATTGCACAGATTATACTGTTATTAATAATATTCTGGCATACCCTGACAAGGTTGTATAATATAATAATGAAAATAAAATGTAGTAACCATCCTGGATAATAAGACCAATGACACTGTTGATGGAGACATCAGCTGAAATTTCTAATACATTTCAAACATCATCTTATTTTACATTCTGATTCTCCTGTGTTTTGTATTAATTTCATTTGTAATAACTTTACTTACCAGAAAATGTAGTTTTTGTATAGATTTACTTCTTGTCCTCTTTGCCTTTTTTTTTTTTTTTTGAAAGTTAAAGTCTGCAAAATATTTGTGACTATTTTAATGGAGTTCTGTAATTCCTTCTAGACTTTTTTTTTTTGTGTGTGTGTACCTAATGGATTATTTAACTTCTGACGTCTCTTTTCAGCTTACAGGGGTTTTGTTGCTCGTAAAGAATACACAAATGCAAAACGTAATAAAAAAGTGGAAGAATATATTACTAGATTTCAAGCAAGTAAGAGTTGTTCACTTTTGTGGCTTTTAATGTGCTATCCATATACAATATGTTGATCCAGATTCTTTGCTGTTACCTGGCTACACTTACTATGCTCATTTACGTATTCTGAGCTATAATTTATCTATTATGTATCTATATACAGTGGTTGAAATGGGTCAATGTATTCTGTTCCCTGTACAAAATAGGTTTTGTTACAAATCAGTAATAATTCTGTTTGAGAAGACAACAACCTGTAGTTTCACTCATGTCTCAGATTCTTTTTTGCCATTGCTCAATCCAACCTAGCAAAATATTCCTTCTCTTCTGCAGCAATAATCACCTTGGGCCCTTATGTATGCTATGTGACATCTCTTTTTCCTCCCTATATTTCTGTCTCCCCTGTCCCTGTAGAGATGTCCCCAAGCCAGATGTAGTCCGGGCAGCTCTGAAATCAGCAGCAGTACAACTAGAAAGGCACAGGTCTGAAAACAGCTGGCACAAATCTGCACAGCACTTTCAGCCATTACAAAGATGGCAAGCCCAGACATAAGCCAGTGCGCCAGCACGCAGGCTATCTAGATTTAAACTACCTCAGGTATGCCTTTGTGTATACACTGACGCCAGTGCTGGTTTTCATCACTGTCAGATGCATCCGTTAGTTGCACTGAGCCAACGCTGGTGCGTACTGAAGAGCACTTCACTGCGCTTGGTAGAACTTCATCAGTGTAGAAAACAATCTAAAACCAGAATAAAATCCAGTGATGTGCCAAAAATATTTACACATCTGAAAGCTGTCAATGCAAAAGTATGAATTTACCACTTTGCTCTGCCTGTTGATCTACCCAGTGTTTCTCCTTGTCCACCTTTCCTGTCCTGTGTGCAGTTTCATTTCGACTTTTTTCAGTGCATGAGAAACCAGAACAAAATCGAAGTCCATGTTTACTTAGCTCTCTCAGGTTTTTTTCCCCCCATTTATTTCTAAAGCAATACAAAACCCCTCTTCCAGTTTGAAAACAAAACTTAGACAGCTACTATCTCATAATAAAGTTATCAGTAAACTTCAAAGGTGAACCAGAATAAGTTTAACAGGACCAGACTTAGCTTATATTGGCATGTTCATTTACAATATAACTTGATTTATTTCAAAATAACTCCTGTTCAGTTGCTTGTGTATGAAAATGGAATAAGGATTGACTCAGAAGTCCAAGAAACTCTAGATGTAAACTAGTCCTTTACAATTTGGACTTTTCTAAGGGCCTGACAGGCTGCAGTATAAAGACCAATTGTGCCACTTCCAATAAGTTTTTGGATTTCTTTACCATATATCCTATTATCAAGACGTAGTTTACATCCCTTTTATATGGTGCTTCTTACACTGAACCACTGCATCTAGTGGAACCCAAGCTGGTCTAAATTATGAGTAGGAAATGCTAAAGCAAATAAAACCTAGCACCAAATTATGAATGCGTTAGAATAGACTGCGTATGCTCCCTTCACAATCTTAAGTGAGCCTGACCTTTCCCTGGGATGCAAAACACTCTCAGCAGAGTTGGAGTAAGAGCTCCCATATCTACTCTCTCCTCAGGGTATTTAAATCACCTGAATCCTCCATCCACATTGTCTTGTTACTGCATTTGGAATTAGAGTTCAGCAGAAATATTTCGAGAAAACACTGTGTTCTTTTTATTTTGCCAAGAATTAGCGGATTTGTACTGAATCCCTGGAACTGCAGACTTGTCCAAATCACAGCACTGTGGACACCATGCCAGTTCCTATTAGGAAATTATTTGCAAGTTAAGGAATTTTTGAAGCAACGTTCTGAATGCAATTCAGTTTCTGATTAAGACACTTCAGAGTAGATGTCTAAAAGTGACCTAGGTGTCTAAACTTCTCTTACAGTCAGCAGAGACTAGAGTTTGATTCATTTCATTCAAAACTACCAAATGCTCAGCTCTTTTGTCCCCATGTTGGTATCTAGTGTCATTTGAGATGTTCTAGGTTACGTTGTCTGGCCTCCAGCTTTATTTCATGTGGTATACTCAACTTGCTCTCTCCAGAAAGTCCCCTCTGTCTTGTTCCTTCTGCCAGCTCCGTGCAGATAGTTGTCTTGGCTATCCTGGAGCACTTCAGATGGCACTAGATAGCTATGTGCCAGCAACTGCATCAAGCCTGTAGTGACTACTCAGCACCTACATGTCTCAAGGAGGACCCACGTTTGAGTCCTTATTTGTCCTGGTTCAGACCAGCAATTTGAACTTGCGCCTCCCACAGAGCACAAGTAGTGAGCACCCTCGCCGCGGTGCACCTGGTTACTGTGGGGCTTGGCGCATCTTTCATGCTGAGCTTTCTCATGCTGAATAATGAGCCTTTGCAAAAGGAGCGTGAGCTAAGTCTTCTGTAACTGCTGAGCTATAAAGTTTTCAGTTTCTCTCTGATCTAGTGAATGTTCAGCTAATTCCAAGTCTGTGCCGGAAGACAGCCTGGTAATCTCTATAGCCTGATAATCAGGCGTTTCCCAGGGAAATGAAAGAGTGAGTCAAATCAATTGCCTGAATCAGGCAAAGCAGGTACATGAAGCTGAAAGCACTGTATTCTAGAGCCACTTCTATAGCTCTATGCTTCTGCCTCATTCTGTGTCTTCCTGTATTTTCTTTAGTCCAATAAAACGCGAAGAAAGAACTTGCTTGTATCCTCATGTGGAATGGGTACAGCTTTCTGAAATCTCAAAGAAGTTTTGTGGGACAGAATCATGTCAGATGAAACATAATCATAAAAACCACCCCAGACTGTATTTCCTTATTGTTTTTTGTTTAATGCTGTTACCCTTTGACAGTCTGAAATGTGTGGGACACCCATTGCTTGTTGTCTAAGGTTGTTTTATATTACGATTTGTATCAGTTGCCAGAGGATACTTACTCAGGAAGAAGAGAAAAGAACTAACTGAGACAAGAAATAAAGCAGCAATAACAATTCAATCTCACTACAGGGGATATAAGGAGAGGAAGACTTTCAAAAGGAGGAGGTAATATTATTTTCTATCTCTTATATCACTCAAATGTGTACCTTTTCAGTAACTGTACTGCTTAGAAACAGCAATGTAGGCTAAAAGTGGAGCAAATTAGGATTATTCTAGATATGTATGCAGAGGTAATGTACATTTATGTGGAGGTTTTTAATGTCAGTGGCCCATTTTCTCATATTTTTAAGGCCAGGGAATAAAGGCATATTCAGGGGAAAGATCAACAATATTGTGCTTACCTGTAATCTTAATGTAATCTGTAGATTAGTCTCTTTTTGGAACTAGCACATCATAAAAAGCTCAAGACGAGAGCAAGAAAAAGGTATCTATCTGCAAGGAACTCTTCTTCTCATCTTAAGTCACTGTTTGAGATAAGCAGGAACACAGATGTCCTGCTCAGATCAAACAGCTAAAAGTTAGGTGAGGTGAATCAAATTCTAAGTATCTCTGTAATGTGGTTGTAGTCCCAGTCTCTGAAATGGAGCTAGTAGCAGTTTGCGCATCAGGATTGTTTTTTCAGTGACAGCATTTAAGTAGGTGGAGACTAGTCCAGAGAACTGTAAAACAGCTGTGTCCAGAGTCTTTCAGAGGGAAGAAACAGGTTGGCAGATTTCACCTGGCACTGAAGTTTTATTGATGGTAACAAAGACAGTTTGGGGACTTGGTCTTTTAAATTTGACCTAGCCCTATGCCCAGGATAATTCTTTTTGCATTCCTGGTGTGACTTGAGGCAGTTTTGTTTCATGAATACATTTAGGATTGTGTGTATTTATACAGATTTGAAGTTTCTGCCTTATGTTTTTGTTAGCATTTAAATTAATTCTTTACTGTTTTATCAGCCCTCGTGAAGCCTAGATTATCCCCCTAGCACGAGTTTAACAGGGACGGCCCTTTTCACTTCAAGAAATAATAATCAACAGAAAAATAGATTGGTTTGCTGTCTTTAATTCCAGCTGTATGAACTAAATCTTTTCTATGTTGCAATGTATCAAATTGCCATTTAGTACACAAACACCACCAAAAGTAGTTGTAAAGGGGCCATTATCCTTCATCCCCTTCAGCTGTATTTTTTGCCCCAAATCTATTCCATTCAGGGAATCACTTAGAAAGAAACAAACTGAAAATGCAGCATCCATTAGTGAAAAGGAAAAGGATGAAGAACTTCAAGATAATGAGGAAAGTCCAGTTGGAGTGAAGAGTGCCCCTCCTAAAACAGAAGAGGAAGCAGCTGTCGTTGTTCAGAGCCATTACAGAGGCTACAGGGTCCGTAAAAATATAAAGGAACAGCACAAAAAAATAGCAGAGGAAGAATTATCTGCTGTGGAATTCCTTGAAGCACAGCTGCAGCCAGCTCAAAATGTTACACTGGAAGAAGCAGCAAATGAGGAGACTCAAGATGAAGCTGATGCTGTTGCTGACAGTGAGTGCTGTGGGTATGGTGACACAGGGAATGTACAGGAGCAACAGAAAACGTCCACTGAAGGAGAGGGAGCTTCTGTGAAGCAGAACCCTGCAGAAGAACGTGTTGGTGAAGGTGAAGAACAGGCCTCTTTGGAAGAGCCATCCAGGAAATCTGTCAAAATCACAGCTGAACCTGGTCCCCAGCAAGAGCAAGGTAATCAAGACACGGTCAGTGCAGATGGGCAAAATGAAGAATCTGCTGTGGTACAGCCCAGGACTGACAGGGATGTGGAAAGAAACCACCTGAAACATGAAGTAGTGATGCCTACAGGATGTAAAGGAATTGTAAGAAAAGAGTCACTAAGAGGCTCACGGAAGCAAGTTGAGGCAGAAGAACAAGGTTCGGAAGACAAAGAGAAGGCAGCAGTGGTTATTCAGAGCAGTTACCGGGGTTACAGAAGGAGGGGACAACTCAGAAAAGAAGGGAAACTACCTTGCAAAAGTCAAGAGAAAACTATAAAGGAGCCGACAGAAGAAGTACACATTCAAAATAATGATCCCCAAACAACAAAGGATAGGGAAAGCACCAGTACAGAGGCTGAAGACTCTAAGACACAGAAGGGAGATTCAGAGAAAGAGGCTTGTGATTTGGCAGCCTTTTCGCGGCAGGTAAGAAGATTATAAGCTACATATGTTGAGCATAATACTCTGAGTGATGACAGAATAGTGAAGTTATTTTACCAGCTTCAGTGGCACCAAGGTTTTACTCATTAAACTGAGACTGAGATTTTGTAATGAGTGTTCTATAAAAATTCATATTTTGGGCTGCAAGTGAAAATACCCTTTTCAGAAAGCCAGGAAAGACAAACTTAGAGCACAAAAATAACGTTAGTTTTAACCTGGTTTAGATCAAATGCAGAAGCCTTGCCTTTGTTTGTTGAAATGTGCATTTACCAGGCAAGGCACTTAATTCAGTAAACTTGTGAAATGTCTCCCTAAATGAAACTAAAAGTTGCTGTGTGTGTGTCAGGGACTCACACACGTGCAGAGAAATATGCCTACAGCTGTAGAAGCTATTTTGCATCAGCAAGGCACTGTCTGCTCCCATGTGTGAACCAATATGAAGTAGCTGCAGGACTGGGCTGCAGTGGGGAGTTCCCTATGTGTTTTGTTTTCCTTCTTTTTTTCGATTCTTCTTTTTTTCTTCTTTTTTTCTTCCCTTTTTCTTTTTTCCATCTTTTTCTTCTTCTTCCCTTTTTCCTTCTTTTTTCCCTTCTTTTTTTCCTTCATCTCCTTCTTCTTTTTCTTCTTATCTTTTTCTCCCTCTTTTTTTCTTTTTTAAGGGGGACGGGGAGATAAATGTGATAGGGTTCCACACTGCAGTAGGTGGAGCAATACCTTTTAAATTCATTCTCTAGTCCACTATTTTACCTTCGATTACCTTGGAACATGTATACATATTCATATAACAATGTAAAATCCGACGTTACATTTTTCAGATATCAAAATTATCCGAAGACTACTTAGCATTGCAGCAGAAACTGAATGAAATGATATTGTCACATCAGCTGAGACCTGTGATGCTGTCCAAAGAGAAGCAAGCTAATGGCCGACTTTCTTCTCATGTTTGTCAGTCAGGTAACGTTGAACCTTACCGCTAGCAGAATTTTCATTTGTAACCAGGACTTTCAAGAAGCGACTCCTAGTCATGTTTTTAAAGGCCAGGGAACTTGTAGATTAATTAGCTCTGGCTTGTCGTATAACTCAGGCTGTACATTTTTGTACTGCACCCCATATCAGTACATGTATGGAACATAGTTCCCAGGGAAATAGCCAAGTCTGGTTGTGATTTACATATTTATCATTTTTCTTAGTTTTTTGTTTCAGTGCTGCTTAAGATTAGTGAATGAATCATTGTGAGACCTAGACATAGCATCTCCAGGAATACATTTATTTGGTGAAAATTCCACTTTGGCTGTTTTTTACTCATATGTTGCTCAATTGTGTGTGCTGTTGGTAAGATATGGGACTATGTTTTAAAAACAAAATATTTTTTTAGGTACTATGTCAAACAATTTACCAGTTTGTCACATACATGCTGAGTAAAGTTTTAGCTATCCGCAAATGCAACTGAGGCTATCAAAACTTGTAACTCCTAGCCATGTTGGTGGGTATGTCCTTAAAATTACAAGTAAAGTTTTATTAATAATTGGCTTCCATTTAACTCACACACTTAAGAGTGCATTACTTTTGAAAATGCGCTCCAAAGTTATTTATATTCCAGTTAGGATGGGTAGTTGGGTTTCCTAAAATACAAGCACACTTGGAGCAGGTTAGGTGGTAGTGGGGAGGAGTACTGGGACAATAAAGGTGGAGGTCGTGGGATTCAGAGCTTGCAGATCATTAAGACCTGTGCTCCATAGAGAGGTCCACAAGGAGCTGACTGAGCTGCTCAATCCTCTTCAGCTGGAGTAGGCAGTAGTAGGGGATTTCCTCAGCCTGTGTCTTGGGCCACAGGTGTGGAGGAAGATGAGGGCAAACATGGCAGATGAGTGGGCGTCTGCGTTTCTGCAGGGGCGCTTGTGCCAGCCCCTGCCACAGCACTGCCTCTGGGGAAGATCGCTGCTCGCCTCTGCGCAGCTGGGACCAGATCCTGGACTGTCCCTAACTGTACTATTTTCACTGTAACATTGCGGATTCAGTTGTCATGTATGCTGGAACTTCTTTCTGTTCCCACGGCTACATCAAAGAGATCCTAAGAGTACTTCACCCCCGTTTGCAGCCCTCTCAAATGGGTAAGCTGCTAAAAAGACGGCTTGGTGTTTACAAAGCTAAACCTCTAAGTGTAAACTGGCTGCTGGTAGATAATCTAGGCAGTTCAGCCTGTTTCCAAGACCAAAGTCTGCAAGAGAAAACAAATGTGAAATGGAAAATTAAGCGCCATGATCTTTCATTAAAGATGGAGCAATGTTTGTGATTGTCATTAATGGGCTTGTACTGAGTTCTCTATGAAATATTGCTAATTTTTGACAAGATAAACCTGAGGAATTAAAAATGCATGCTTTGGAAAATAACTCTTCGTTCTTAAACATTTTCCTACCGAAGCTAGAGAAGAGAGGTAGATAGAGGGAAAAGGAATACACAAATCCCTCTTTTATCAGTTAAAGGCCTCATTACTTACACAAGTGAACCAGGTGAAAATGTATCAGTATGTTCATGCCATGTGCAAAATGGAGCAAAGGCTACCCTTCACATTGCTATAAATTTAAGTATCTCTACATGCCAAGGTTTGTCACCTGTGCATGCAACCCTGCTTAAAGTGGTGACCAGTCAGTCACTTCACTCTCCTTTACAATGTCCCGCTGCTTTAAACCTCTGTGGTGTCATAGTACAACAGTTTTCTAGTGGTAAAGTGGGTGAAAGTGCTGTGTTGTATCCTTTTAAACAATGACATGAAAAATGTCATACATTTCTTTGAACCAAGTCAAAGTGCTTTTTAAGACAAGACTGAAGCAGTTGTTGAGTTGCACAAGAGACCACATCTTTGGTCTTATTTTAATAAATAAAAGGAAATAAGATTTTTTTTTTTTTTTACAAGCTAATGTTGTGTGATCTTAACAAAAGGAGGATTTCTGTTGTTTTCTCCTGACAAATGTCTGTACGTGTGACATGACAGGACTTGGCTCTTTTGTGCATCAGGTAAAATCTGTAAGAAAATTCTGATGAATTACAAGTCCCTCTTTTTTTTTTTCTCTTTATCATATGGGTTTGCTATTTTCAGTAATTGCCATTTACAAAAAATGTCAGCAATAGCAATTATAACTTTAAAACAGTAGGAAGCATCAAAAAGAGAGCCCTGAATGCCCATATTCATACAGATTAAAACATACTTTGTAGTCAAGGAGTGCTCATTTCAAGATGGCTCGTGCAGAATTTTAGCCATTTTTTTTTTTCAAAATAAATATGGTGGACACATGCTTTTGGTTTTGACTAAATTGCTGCAAGTTGTCATGTAGACAATGTGAGTACGAAGGAGTTATTCTTTTCAAAGCTGAATGTATTTAAAATGAAATAGTGGGTGCTATTTGACTAAGAAGCAATGACTGAACTCACTAGAGAGAAATGTGCCACTAAAGCACAGGCCAGGTAAAGTTGTCCTACCAGCCCCTAAACGCTGTAAAGCATGGGTTGGCCCTTTCTGTCTCAAACCAAACTAGACCTCCCAGCCTATTTAGTGCTGTCCAGCTCGTCACTGAACGCTCTGCTCCAGTAAGTTAAACCACCCCAAAACCAGTCCTCCTACAGTTCTTGACAGAACTCTTGCTCCCAATCTTTCTGTAGCCAATCTTCCCATGATACAAGAGGCAGTATTACACTTTGAGCTGGGTCTGGCTCCTTGGCCCTTCTTGCCCAGCTGGTCTGAGCTGGGCAGCCATAGTTCGTGTTTGCGGTGTTTGGTTGTTGACCCAAGTATCTTGTACAACTGGTGTGGCTACATGGGGTAAATGTAACGAAGGTGACTTTTGCCAGACTGTGAAATTTAAAAAAGCATGAAAGAAGGCCAGCTGGGTTCTAGTCAAGGGCTCTGTTCTGCCAGCCTTCCCAGCCATGATGGGAAGTTTCATTCTCTGCAGCCCAGTGGGTTTGACAGTGGATGCCAGGTTCAGCCGCTCCCCTAGGGTATGGAGCGATGGCAGCAGGGACCACCCGAGCCTTGATTTCTCACATCCCCACAGCCATATTCATAACTGCTAACCAGTCCACTGACAGACCTTTCTTGGTGTGGAATGTGAACTTTCTTTTTCTGCATTTGAACACAATTCACATGATAGGACAACTGTTTCCTTTCCAGCTATGACCAATGCCCAGGACAGTGAAGTAAGAGAATACACTGCAGTAATTTCCCAACTTGCCTGTGGGATGATTGGAGCCTAAGCATTACAGAGCTCAATCACAACTCTGCGCTGTCTTAAGTAGATGTTTATTACAGCAAACATAATCTAGCTACTTGTAAAGAATATTTAAGTAAAAATATGCCTGTGTTCACTTCATTTAGGTTGTACTGTCTACAACAAAGAAGTTATCAGCGTTCTGGATATTGTACTTTCTTCCTGTATACAATATAGTAAGATAACTACATAAAACAAAGACTTGAGGTGATGTGCTGAAGACTATCATGCTAAAGTGAAGCAGGTAGACATGGCAAGTGATCCATTGTCTATTAAACAGGGAGGAGCCTTCCTGTCTTCTTGCCTACATTATGCATTAGAGTACGATTTACACACACACATTTACAGAAGGATATGCTTTTACTGCAGGGTTCCTTCAGAGCTAGCTTTGCTGTCCTGCCTTTATGAAGGCAAAGACTGTTGAGCTTTAGCTGTTCTTTAAATCATGTAGTATTTACCTATATGTAATTACTTTGGCCATTGACATTTATTTACACTTATTCCTCAGCTTCACAAGTTTTGTATGTCATTTTACAACTATAACACATGAATTGTATTTTATAGCTGTATGCCAGATAGGAATACTTGTCCACCTTCACCTGTGGGTAGGTGTCCATTGTTCAGTTTGAGAATTTACCTGCTCCTCTGATAAAATATTTTATAACATTACTACCCACAGAATGGGAGGAACCGTGGGGCAGACAGATCGGCGTACTGTGACAAATGTTCAGATTTTAAAGCTGTTTATTTTATACAAATACAAGCCTGCAGTTTAAAGAACATATGAGCAAAAAGGTTAAATGCATCTTAAATCCACAAGGTTAAGTTGTTCTTAAGTGTATTTATTTGTACTCATAAAAATGCATAAAGCAAGCTGCACAAGGTTCCTGGAATAAACAAAATTCCCTGTGGCTCGAATTTCTGAGTAGGTTATATTTGCATGCTAAATGCTTTCAGCTAAACATAATGGCTGCAACCCAGGACCGCACCTTTGGACTGCTAGTGAGTCTTGGGTTACGGTGGTGTCAGAGTACGTACACAAATAGCCACAGTCAAGTTTTTTGAGGGCAAAGCCTGAAATGAAGGGAATTTGATCATTATGGGAGTAAATGATTTCTTTTTTCTCCAGATGAGTAATGGCGCCCATCCTCGTAAGTATTAAATGACAGTTCAAGAACAAAATCTCAGGAAGAGAATTTTCTATATTTAGAATGAAATTCACACGGTACAAGGAACTCCAGTGCAGCTGAGGACATTTTCAGCTCCACAAAGCAGGGAGACAGGCAGGGTTTTGCTCCAGGATTCCTCCTGCTGTAGGAAAAGGGAGCCCATGCAGCACTGTGTGTGCAGAGCAGTGTTCACTGGCTGGTCTTTCTTCTTTGGGAGTGAGTGGCCAGCCAGGGAGCCCCAAGGCGTGGGACTGGAGAAGAGCAGGGTAGTCAAGCACTTCTGTTTGGTCATTCTCAGCTACTGGAGTGGCCCTTTGGACACCATGCAGCCAGGACGTAGAAGATCTGTGCTGGGAGCTGGTCAGATCCATGCAGAGCATAAGATTTGGGAGGTTATGGAAATGGAGTGCAGCCATTTCCCTTGAACATCCTCACCTAAAGAGCAATAATCCCAGGTCACCAGACTCTGCAAAACGAAAGTATTAGTGTCAGCCATAAAATGAAACTGCTTCCCTCAGTGAGGCTAGCAGGACTTAGGTGTGAGAGATCAAACACTCCCAACTCCTGCTGGATGCAATCACAGGGTTCTCAGTCTCTTGCAGTTCCTAGTTCGAGGTCTCTGCCAGGATAATCCCTCTGTTTTCTCCAGATCACTAAGCATTTGCACCCATCAACTGTAATTTCCAAATCTGGATGTGGTAACCGTTCCATGAATAAACAATGCCTAAAAATTACTAACCAGAATGTTAAAGAGTAGTGCTTTTCTATCAGCAAATCCCAAACTTGAGTAATTACATCCTCATACTGTGTACAATTAGGACAGTAAAAAGGTACGCACATAAATATTGTGAGCAGTAGTAGCTATTCACTTCTCATTAACAAGTCCTGGAATTGCAGTTACTATATTTGCATTTTCCTGATTACTTCCAAGCCCCTCTAAAAACCCCATACGATTACTGCTCTTACTCTTGTTTTTCTTACTGCTTTATTCTGAGCCTGGCTTTATGCTTCCTGTCCCTGTAGACGTGGAACAGCACTAAATCGAACATGTAACATTTCACTTAAATGACCTGCAGATGGGTTTATCCGTTTCTCCAGGTGGCCTAATAAATAGAGACCTTTCATCACTTAGATGCTTATCACAGCTGTAACCACACTATTTTCCAGTCTTCAGTATAAGATCTGTTGTAAGTCGTACATTAATTTACATTAGCATCCATGGATGTTGATTCCTTGAGATTGTTGTCTTCCAAGCTTATCATTGTATGTCAGAATGTGCAGACACAGTTCAACCTAAAGGGCTGTTGATACTGACTCATCTTTATTCAAGCATTTCTTGCTTACACTTGAATGTTTCAAGCACATCCAGCTCTCCACCGTTTCCGTAGTTTGTGGTGGTGTTCAGGATTCACATACATCAAATGAGCAGGTTCTAAATTTCATTGTTCCTTTTCTTATTTTTTCAATATATTTGGAGCTTTCAGTGAGCTGAAAGTAGTAATTCCTTGTAACCAAACACCGCAGAGTGAAAGACTGTGTGTGTGCAACTTACGTGGGAACCTTTGAAGTAGTGTTAAAAAAGCTAGCTGAGATACTGATAGGAATAAGGAATTTTCCAAAGATTTGCTAAAGCTTCTTTAAGGTTACCTGGCAGCCATACTGTTCACACACCTTTGCTGACCCTTAATTCTGTAACTCATTCATTCTCATGGAGAATGACATTAACTTTTATTAAACTATCCATCATCACTTGATCAAATCTATGTTCTGACAGTCTGCTTCAGGTTTGGGCAGCAGAGAGTTGGAACTTCCTGGGCACAGGTTACAGCATGGCTGACATTCGCCGTTAAGGTTCAAAAGCAAAGCATCCATGTGCTGAGGGCAAAACCTCTTTCTTTTGACTAATTGAGTATTGACTGTATGCATTTAAACAGTTTGAGGAAAATCCTTCTCCCTTTCATCTTGTTCAGCTCGTCTTCCTGTTGGTAAAAACTTCAAAAAGGAATGTCTGTGTAGCACCAAATGGTTTTGTTTCCAGTTTCTCCTACACCTTGCTTCTAAGGCACGGGAATGTGTGGCAGCACTGACAGCACCTGTGCAGGTAGATATAAGTGTAGGGCATGGGCTGGCTGCAGATTCGGGAGTCTCGGCACAGTCCTTCAATCCATCTCCTTGGCTGTGTTAATGGCTAACTGGGACATGACCTTAAGCAAGTCTCAGCATGTCTTGCTTTGTGCATCTCATCTACCCTGCTAGTAGGACAGGGATGATAGTGCCAACCTGACATTTCCAAAGTGCTTTGACAGATACTGTTGTGAATGGTTTTCCTATCAGTGTTGTAACATATGTAGTTAAATGTTTGTTAGATAGAAAGCATCAGTTTTCCTTTTACATAAAAAGCACATGGCCAGATCTTGCTAGAGATACTTGAAGTCTTACGGAAAAATAGGCTATAAGATATTTTACTATGGAGAGCCTGAGCATCAATAAAAACCTTTTCTCTGTAATGGACTCTAGAAGCAACATAATTGGCCTATTAATAAGTGAATTATTTTACTCCTTTCTGCTTCATAGCCTACTGCAGAAAGGTATGGGCCATCTGGAAAATAAGAGCATCAAACTCACCATTTATCAGGCTTAGGTATCTAATTTGCCTTTCACCTGTAACTCTACTAAGTAAATGATTTCTGGAATTATCAGCAACTAACGAGAAAGCAAATTTTACTTTGTGCAGTGTGTTATCCAATACAAGCAACTACCCCGTCAGCTGTATTGCAGTGGCAATGAACACACAAATCTAAGTGCAGAAGGAAATCACAGGTTCACTTTCTGGTGAAACAAAGAAAGCTAAACCCATCCAACTATTTGTTACTTACTATGTAGTTTGGAGAAAAAGCTCAAAATTGCATTTTCAGCCCTCCATGTAATTTTCAAAGGGAACGATGGAGGTCCAAGCTAAGAAGGCTCCCCCAACATGGTATTTTTGTCCCCTCAGTGCTTTTGCATAACTCATACATGTGTACAATGCATGAGCTGAGATGAAAAGCTATTTTTTACCGAAACCCTTATCACTGTCAAAATGATGGGGTTTGAATGTAAGAGTCATCTTCTTTGCAGAGCACATACGCAAGAAGTATACAAGTAATTTCAGTTGGAATAACTGTAATCTGGAATACAGCAATGCTTTACGTGTTTGACAGTGATGAATTAAATAATGTAACAGCATGCACAGAAATGAATTCTTAGGGGACACTAAAAACTTGTTAGGTATTATGAGAGCCTTTTCCTTGGGATTTTCCTAAAGCCCCCAATTTGGTTTCATGTTCTTTTTCCCAGTTTTCATGCAGTCATGATCTTTGAATTGTCCTACAGACAAGGGGTTTGGTGTCTCTATTCAACTGCACTGAATTTTAAGGGGTTTTTTTAAAGGTATTGTTTCCAGTTTAGGCTCCTGTTGTGTTTAAAAATAAAACAGGGAAGATATGCCTCTACTCTGTCACAAACAGAAACTCAGATAACTCCAGGTGGCCCATTTGAAATGCAGCAGGGTAACAACAGCCCACATAAGAGCACAGTCAGACCTGCTATACCTATTCAAATCAAATAATGTATTTTATATTTAATACAGGTTACTGAAATGAATTTATTGCATCTGAATTTCATTGTTTAACATGAATTATCTGTACCCTGGCTTAGAAAAACACCATTGTTCTCTTAAGTGCAAAATGTTAAAAGATACTTGTTCATTCATTACATGAGAAGCTGTCTGCATTTCAGATAAGAAACTAAAACAATAAATGTAATCATTATCCAACCACAATTTAAATTAACATTATTCATCCTGCCTCCCCTGTATATCCATGACCTTTACAAGCCTTTATTTATCACACATAACAAAAAACTTACACAGCTAATTTTGCAGGAGTCAACACTGATGTATTACTGATCGTTTCTCATTTTAAATAATTGTGCCACCTCCTTAATTAAAAAGATGTCTGATGTACATGGGAGAGTTTTTATTTTTATGGTGTAAAAGGGTTTCTGATGGTCATTAGAGAACAAAACATTCTTCCTTCCAAGACTCAATCACATGTAGTTAGTACATTGGGGTTACAGCGTTAAAGTCACTTCATGTGAAAGAGGATTAGATCAGCAGAACACACTTCAGTAATTCATTGGGAGCTAGGTCATCATTCCACCCTCACACTATACTCACTTATGAGTAAGGAGATGGTTTTTTCTCATGGACTGTCCTCTGAATACTTCTGTGAGGGGACAAGGACAACCTAAAACCTCGCTGGATAATGCAGTATACCTGGACACACAGTTCACCATGCTTAGACCTTGTGCTGTGACTTCATTCATCATCCTGTCCGTGTCCCTGTGACCCATCTCTATCGTAGGTGTTCTGCTGCCCTGCAACCCCCCTGCCTCCTTCATCGTGAAGGAATTGCCATATCCCCCTATTAACTTTTCCTACAGCTGAAGCTGAATGTAAGGTGATCATGTTCACCACGCTGCACATTTGTGGTTCCTCAGCTCCTCAGTCAGTTCTGTGGTCTCAGAACCTCTAAACCTATGAACCCTGAGCAGCCCTTATCTTAGCACTGTCAAACTGCATAGGGATTTTTAACAAGAAAATATCCAAGACATTTTTCTAGTTCCTCATATGCCAATCAGTGTGTTAAAATCTTGATTTTGTTTCCATTGGAATGAAAGCATTTTTTGCACGTTTGCAGAAAGTTTTTGTAGAAATAGAGACCAGCAGTTGAGTACACTAAACTAGATTACACTGGATGCGATGGACATGGTCACACTGTGTTGCCAGCGGTACATGATTTGGCTTGAAACGAAGAGCCTCAGCAGGAGACCCTGGGGGAAATCTACACCGTGATAATGTAGAGGACCAACCTCTGAATCAGAGGTCTAATGCTAATTCCCTCGTTCGGCACCTTAATGATTGACTTGAGTCTGAAAAAATACCATCCCCACCACCCAGGTCCCTGTTACGAGATGGTAGCCTCCCAGTAGCCATTGCCCTTCGGAGTTCTTTTCTGAATGTGGAGCATCAGCCCTTTTCAGGAGAAGCCTGTGCCAGGCAGACCGCTGGGCTGTTCCAGCCTGACATTCGTTACGTGGCATGTGTCCATGTGGTAGTCAGGACTCAAACAGATAAACCCATTCCCCTTTCCAGTCTGGTCAAGGAAATGCCTCAAACAGTTGCTTTCTTGAGCTACTGCAAGCAGTAAAAGTGACTGGATTTTTTTTTTCTTTTTCTCTTTGGTGAAATTCTCTCCTGTTTTTGTAAAAGCCTCCCATTCTGTGAAGAAATAAGCATTGCTATCTTCTGCTTTTTTATAGTTGCGGCCAAAGTAGAAGACTCTCGCCCGATGCAGAGACCTCCAAGGAGGCCACGGAAGCCTAAGACACTAAATAATCCAGAAGACTCCACCTACTACACTCTAATACATGTGAGTTTAGCAAGCTTTTGTGGGCTGAGACTGCCAGATAATTCCCACCTAAACTTTCTTTCTAATTGCCCGATTCCCTGTATTCCTTTCTAATATAACATAAAAGCTGTGCCCTGCTGAAAGGAGGCAGGCCTCAAATTTCACATTTCAAACTAGATTTGAAATTAAAGGTTCTGAGTTGGGCCCTAGGTCAGGCCAATTTTTAGTTTGGCACCTAAACATACATACATTCGTTATATGCATAAGCAGCATTTGCACTTTCAATACCCAAAATAAGTGTCTGATCTCCGTAGTTTCTTTGTAAGTCATGGGAGAGAAACAGGTTTGTTGGGAGAGCTATTTTGGGTGTCTGAATTAGTGCTTGATCTTGCAGAGAAAGCAAATATTAAAATAGGCTGTATTAGTATGCACACTGTAACTTCCTTTACAAATGTGTCAGATTGTGATTATGAAGGAATTGGCAAATACCAACAGCTCAGGAGACTAATGGATTTAAGTGTCTCTATATATAGCCTTTGGTCCAAGTTCAGATACCAAGGGCTGCTTTCCACTCTTGACTTCAGTGCCCTTAAATATAGAAAAAAAGGTAAGAAAGTGAGCGGAAAGACAGAAAATGTAAAAGCAGCTCAGAAAGCAGTTCCAACAAAAAAGCAATTAAACTCATTTGCTCGAGGTGCCTGTATCTTAGTGACCTATTTTAACAGCCGGTGAGAGCCCAGCTAATAAACTAACCGTAGCAATTGCTTCTCCTTTCAACAGAAGGTGTCACCAGGGCCTTTAGGGAGGGTTGTGTCTGGCATACCGAAAAAGACACAGCTATGTTTTATTATGGGGGCTTTGAAATAACACAGCTTTGGAACAGTGATATTCTGAAAAATAATGATATTCTTAAAAATAAATTGGCATGTAAGAATAAGGTTTGTTTTGTGAAAGCAAGGTCGGTGAAATGAAGGACTGAAATGAAAGGCACGACACTGAATTCTGTATTGGAAATTTCTGAGGTGAAGCATAATTCTGAAGTAAATGCAGATTTTGAAAGCTGGGACTATACAGTCAGGAACATAATATTTTCTGAAAGCTGATTGGTTACATGGCCAGCTCCTTATCAGAAAACAGCCATCGCATCAGTGCAAACAAAAACTGCAGTAATGCCAGGGAATTTTTAAACAAATTTTTAACGGCAGTTTTTCAAATCAATATTGTAATGTAAATCAATATTACCTTCAATTAGTTGTACTTTTTGAAGAAGCCATGAAAAAGAGAAGCCTATCTTCCTATCACTGGTAAGGGAAGGCTTCAGTATAAATATCTATATGCTGAAGCTTAGAAAGGAAACTACTAGTTCTTAAATTCTTAGACCTTGGGCAAGTCATTGAGCTCTAACTTGAGGGTAGTCAGCTTTTCCATCTATCATGAATTTTCTACCTTATTAAAAATCTCTGTGACCTGCAGGTTTTCACAGATGATTATCAAGCCCAGATCACCTGAAAGTAAAGGCAAACAATATGGGTGCATTTTTGGAAAATTTTCCTGTTTCTTCTGCAAAAGCAGATACTTCTTTCATGATATGTTATAGATATTAATTAGACACCTGCCGTTCTCACTCATCTCCTTGCATATCAAATGAGCTAAAATGGTGCACAGATATAAACAAAGTCTGACAATAGCCATTGCTCATACAAGGCACTAGAAGTTTATTTTGGGATTTATTTCTTTAGATCAGCTTAGTATTTTGAAATTATATGTCTTGTACATTTCCCAGCGTAAGAAGTATCTGTCCATCAGGATTTCTGGTTCTCAGTGTCTTTGCAGTGGTACAATTCACTAATCCAAATAAGTTTTCACTCATTTGCAAGAAACACAATTAAGACCAAAATTAACACCATCTGCACTTAAAAATCCTGCTTTTGAACTGTGATGCTTTAGATGCTGCAGCATAGCATTGTTTTGGCTGTAGGAACAGAAATCTATTAGAGGTAAGAAATTATGCATATTCCCTATAAATCTCTCTCTGCGTTTCTGGACGTTTTGTATCCTGAAGGTGCTTTTGCCACCTAGTATACTGCTTTTTAAATGTCCATTTTGTTCTACTAAAACCTGTGACAAGACTGCATTGACATTAATGAGCAGAGTGTTATGCCTTCTCCCACTGAAATTCTCATGGCATCACAGTAAATTTGCCTGAGTGAGACAGTGTTGTCAACTTCAGTAAAACAACTACAGGTATTTCAAAGTTTTAGATCTCCTTTTTAGTTCTGATCGTGATTACCTTAGCTTCTTTTCACAGTATGGCAACTGAAATTTGGGAGTAACAATGCTAATCCCATTCTCAGTCTCAAAGGTTCTGAAAAGAGATTTTTTCTGGGGCACTTGCTCAGCAATTAGATTATCTATATTCTCTTTTAACAAAAAATGTACAACACTCCCCTACGTAACATATCGATGAACTGTATCTTTGCATAAGCTTTCCTTTTAGCATTTTTTTAATTACTTCATATTTTCTTAGAAATCAATACAAGATGAAAAACGGAAACCAAGGAAAGAAAGGTAATTTTTTTCATTATCTCACTACTGTCATTTTAATACTCTAGAAATAGTTCTTAGCTGTACTTCAACCAGAATAATAAAGCATTAAAAAAGCATGGCAATTCAGTGATTCACAGGAAGGGCATCATATACAAAGTTAAAATATGCAATTTTCAGCGACAAAAATCCATTATAGAATTCAGTCATTCAGTTTAGTGCAGCATGGTCCTTTACCATGGCAACACAAGCACAATAATAAGTTAAGATAAGGTCCACATCAAAGATAGTTCTGACACAGAAAATAATTGAAGGTGCTTAAAATTCCAGCCAAAGCAAATGAGCGACCAGTTCTTTTTTTGTTAGCAAAAATACAAAGACTACTAAAATTCTCTCCTCAAAAACATATGACTGTTTGGAACTAGATCGTCAAGAATTAAAACAACAATTAACAGGTAAAGGAGAGTAGCCATTGAAATGTCAACCAGAAGTCTTTTCTTCCCAATGTAATTAACCTATTTGGATGGATCTCTGCAGAAATAAAGGAAGCAATAGATATATTCTGTCCTTCTGTATCTTCGATCTTTACATGTGCTGTAGACCTGGTTCACAGTTCCTGATGTACATCATAGCTTTATTTTATTTGTGTTTCTGTACTTAAGCTTTTGTGCCGCTCACCAGTGACATTGCTATGGTAGCCTGGTCATAGATGCAAGATACATGGGCTCTTAGCACTGTCCTCGGCTGAGGTTGCAGAATACAAACTCTGTGTCTCAAATATGTATCTTAAAGGAAATTACATGACATTACACGCACGTAACGTGCATGCAGCATCTAGCTTCATTCAACCACAGTTTAAATTGCACTTGATTGTGCTGCTGCTTAAAGGATTCACTCAATGTCGATGTCCCCCTTGTCTGGTCTGTTACAGCTCTTCTGATGTCATTTTGATCCTGAAAAAAATTTCATACCTATTGTTGTCTCCTATTTAGCCAAAATAAAACAAAATAATAAAACAAATAATCTAGTGTTTTCTCTCATTTGGCCTCAGTTAGGCTTCGCTCATCCTAAATCTAGTTAACCAGTGCCATGACAGCATCTTCTTTCATTTGCTGATTCTGTATTAGTAGAACATAGCAACTGAAATCAATGAGTTATTTCTGGTTTCTACCAATGTGAGAATTGAATTCTGAAAATCTTTTTTCAGGTTGCTTTTAGGCTATTTTTTTTTCCTTAGCCATTCTAAACTGGATGTTGAGATTGGTTTTTTCTGTACATATGATACTCTGGGTAGCATTCATCTAACAAAATAACAGACATCTGCATTATTGACACCAATATCTGAACTACTTGCTTTAGACTTTCTTCTTGTACTAAGAGAAAAAAATATTTTTCTTTAGGGAAACAATTCCTCTCTTCTTCAGAGAGATATCTAAAATAGGTCTGATGAATTATACCATAAAAATGCCTCTCCATTGAGTAGAATTGCAAATCCAAACAATTTCAGTCATATACGTCTGCTTTATGAACATCCAAAAGTATTTAGCATTTCAAAATTCTCTGTATCTGCATCATACAGCAGCCACATTTCAGAGACTGATTTCTTGTGCTTATATATGTTTTTCCTTAGACCCTCAACCCATAAACACAACTAATAATGATGCTTGGTTGCCTTATTTTTGAATGTCGAATATAATATTGAAAAGTGAAACTGTTAACTTTGTGCATTTATTTATTGACAGTCTGAGCAAAGTGCTAGATTTAGATATCTACTACCAAGAAATTTCATCCACTGATTCCACCTCAAAGGACAGCAGTTCTACCACAAGAAAGAAGAGACACCCAGCTGAGCGCAGGACTTCAATTTTAAGAGCTACTGAGCGGTAATTCATACAAAATAATAATAGGAAAAAATAAATGTTGTATATCTTTGTTGAGATATTAAAAAAATTCATAAAAAGAAAGTTACACTTTCAAATTAGACATAAATCTATTTTTTTATTCACGGAATCTTGCCAAATTAACTTGTAAAATGTATAGCCAAAAATTTCCCCATCTTTATGCAGCAGGGACAAATGCTAGTATGATTGGTGCTCAGCCTGCTGGCTAGTTTTTGGCTTCCCAAGTGCCAGATGAGATGGACAGACATGCTGCTGTAAATCTCTGATCAAAAATTAAACTGAACCAAAGCAGAACCCAGAAATTGTATTTCTGAGCAGTTGGGTTTTAAATAGGGTGGATGTGTGACGAATTTGCTGCCTGCTTTCTGCAGATAAGACACTAGCTTGACTGCCTCCTCTTCCCACTGTCCTGTGTCAGCATAAGTGTTTATAGCCTGTGGTGGACCTCACCTAGGTGGGCAGCCAGGAGAAAAACCCTAAAGGGAGGGTTTGCTCAACCTCCTCTGTTCCCACGTAGACTTCATAGAAGGTGACCCCTGCTGGGCTAAGGAAATTCATATTCTCCCTCTTGCCAATGCACCCACACACGGTGCACCTGCAAACACGTATTTATGTATCTATCTTCCTGTGTCTTCATACATGTCAGAAGAACTTGGAAAATATCTAGGTCAAAGGCTTAGGGGAAACACTAAGCCTGGGGTGGTCGCTGAATTTGAAAATGTGTCCATAGAAATAGAGAAAATGTTTGTAGACCGTTTTGTGCCCCTTATGTATTTTATTTTTGGCATTTTTTCAGGTAGGATCTAAATCAGTTTTAGCAAGATGTTGTGAAGGCATGGAATTTAAAATAATAATATCAGGGAATTACCATGTATTTTACATCCCTTGGAAAATGTTGTATTTCTAGGGTGGTTAATTACACCAAATCTAAACCCCAAGGTCTGGTTTAGATGAATGAGAATTTTGCCACTGAGCTTACTAAAAGGAATTTCTAACTTTTTACTGTGTGCTGCTCTGATTGCATCCTAATTAGTCATAGGGGAAAAAAATCTGTGTAACTTTTAAATTTACACTTACTTCTGAGGGCAGATGAATGCAATTAATAAAAATTTCTCCACTTCGGTATCTCTCGAATGGGGTCACCTGCATCTCAAGACTATACAGTCATTTCAGTCTACAGAAGTGAAGCATTGAGCATTTATTATTTGACAGTTTACCTTTGACGCTGGTGTAGGACTAGTGGTAGGGTACACCTTTAGTGTAGAACACTACAAATTATTTCAAGAGTAATATACTTTTGAAATAACTGAGTTTTATTTTTAATCTTGCTCCATGGTAACACGTGGTACCAGGTCACCATTCCAGCCTGTCAGAAGTGGCTTCCAAAATGCATCTTGCTATCTGAAAAAAATTAAAAAAAAAAATGAGATGGACACTTACAGTGAGCTCCACACGCAGGTTAAAACCAGAGCAAACGAATTTACGCCAACTGAAAATCTGATTCAGTAACCACCAGGCAAACACTTCTGCAAAGCATCCCCATGTTCTCAACGTTGTTATGTCCTTTTATTATGTTCCCTTCATAGAAAAACATGTTGTTCTTCTGCGTTCATCTGCTTTCAGTATATAATGTGTTTGTTCCAAGGTGCCTGCTTTATGTAGCACAGGAAGAGGCCTAGCAAAGTCAGCTGATTTTTTTTTTCATTCTCCTTTTATTTTTTCCCCGCCGAGGTTGGAGGTTAAGCAGTCGATTAGGAGTGTTTGCCAAGGTAAATGTTTTGACTTTAATTTCTAAAACACTTCTGTGCTTAATCCCTAGGTCAAGGGTTGCAGAAAGCCCCCTGGAAGAAAGTAAAACCGAAGATAATCCCTATGACTACAGACGACTGCTGCGGAAGACCTCACAGCGCCGGCGCCTTATCCAGCAGTTCTAGCTGCTGCTGCTGTTCCTGCTGCCATTTGGCTTTTATTAGCATAATCTTTTTTATCATTTTATACCATGTGCTTCCTTTTTTTTTTTAATCTCCAATGTTTCAAGTTTACGACATGTGTGTTCATGTGAATATGAATTACTGTGGTTTACAGCCCAACACCGTTGCAAAGGGACACTGTCAGTCACATATCATATACTTTAAAAAAACCTAATAAAAAAATCAGCTTTGTTTCGGATACCACTGCTACATCTTAAAATTATTAGACATTAAGCAGCTTAAATCTAGTTTACTTTCCTCAATGCTTATTTCTTTCTTTTTTGCATTTCATCAGTCTCATCCAATTAAAATACATCATTTAGTTTATAGTTCCCTAGTTAAGCTTTCAAATTCTCATATGCACCTTCAGAAAACCTTAGTTATTGTTTCTAATAAATTGTTTTATGGGAAAGAAAAAATAACTTACAAGAACACCATAGGGGAATTTCTGCTCATTTTAGGTTTAGAATGCCTACATTTTGGGCGGAACTGTTTATGGCAAGTGTCCCTCTAATGAAGACAAACAGAAATGATTAATTGGATAGCGTACTATGGCAGTTTATTTCATTATTGACTTTACTGTAAAGCTAGTAGCCAGTTTTAAAGGTCAATATTGCGTGTATAATCTTTATGTTGGAGATGTCCATTTATGGGAAGTATTATACCCAACCCTCTCCTCCCCTTTGTGACTAAAAGTGGTGAACTTTTAAATCATGTTTGCTTTGTTCTCCTTTGCATTAGATTTTTAGGAATCTTAATCTCTGGGGTACCAAGAAAAGAATAAAATACACTTTCCAGTTGATTGCTGCCTAAATGTAATGATCATTCTTAATCAGTTCCACTAGAAATTCAGTGGAAATAAAGGCAATAGCCACCGTGTTCAAATTTTCCCCCGATTCCTTATTCAAAAGACCTTATTTCGCAGAAACCACACAGATAATTGCTGCGCTTCCTTTCAGGATTCATAATTGCATGTTCCCAGCTGCAAAGCAAGGGAAGGCGAATTTCACGATGCCAGTATAAAGGCCTGATCCTGCTCCCTTGCTTAGATCTCCGAAATACTACCACTGGCAGCAGCAGCAGCAGCGAGCCACAGGCGCTGGGTTTTTGTCTGTTCCCCTGGACACTTGGCCCTTTCCCCAGAGACAGGTAACCGTTGCTTCCTGATCTTCAAGTAGTCATTAAGGCTGTGCACCGAATTCAAATTTGCTGCCATGTAAAATCTGCGCTACGTTGTTTTAAATTTTGAAATCTGGTTTCAAGTTGCTTTCTCATGTATTGTTAAAACGGTGCAGTAAATAAAACCGCGCCAGGCAGTGGTACAGTTGGTTGTGTCTGAATTACCCCCCGAACTGACGCGCCACCGTGGACCGGGGCAGGGAAGAGCTCACGGCAGCCTCTCGTCGGGGGAAGCCCAAGTTCCCGTCTGCGTGTCCTTAAAGCCGATACGATTTGGGAACGGGAAGAGATCTGGAATTTCACATGGAGTGATGCCTAAGCTGGTTTCCTTTTGCTTTCCCACCGGGGCAGTGTTCTAAAGCATCAGGACGTTTCCGTGAGGTGGGAACAGTCCCAGTAACCGTGTGGGTGCAGGCAGGAAGCCGGGGAGACGCGGCCTCAGCCGAACACGGTCTGGCAGCTGCCAGGGCCCGGCTGCGAGGAGCAGTGGGGGTCCCGGGTGACCAGTGCTCTCGGCAGGGACAAATCCTGGCCTGGCATGGGTCTCCCCCGCCTTCCCTCCAGCGTTCGGGCTTGAAATCCCAGCCACGGCGAGGAAGGGCTCCGTGCTCCCGGGGGAACCGGCTGGGTGGAAGGGGAACCTTCGGCTGCCTCCGCCGGGGAGGGACGGGGAGCGCTCGTTTTCCCTCTCTGCCAGTCTCGCCTCGCAGACCTGCTGCCACCCCGGGAGTGGAGCGGGGAGGACGGGCCCGCCGGGCTCCCCCTCCCCGGGGGATTGCGGGGCGACCCCGGGAGCGGCCCGGGGATGCCGGGAGAGACGCGGGGCTGGCGGGAGCCAGGGGCCGCCCCCAGGCAGCCGCGGCGGCGTCGCGCACGGCTCCTCCCGCCACCTGCCCGGACCCCGCCGCCCAGCCCGGGAGCGCGAGGGGGAAGCCGCCCCCG
>VZSF01010829.1:331081-431518 GCA_013398295.1 Chionis minor | reverse complement strand
CGTTTTCTCTTGCAGCCAGAGCCTGGTGCCAGGTTGCCCAGAAGTTCACGGGAGGGATCGGAAACAAACTCTGCGGTAAGGGCAGCCCGCGGCGGAGGCGAGGCTTGGGGCGGCCGCGGGCGCTGCCCCGGGGCGGGCGGGCGGGGGGACGGGGTCTGATGCGCGGTGCTGAGGCCGTGTGTCCGTGTCGCTGTCAAGCCCTGCTCTACGGAGATGCCGAGAAGCCCGTGGAAACCGGCGCCAAGGCAGCCCCGGGGGCGGCGGAGCCGCGGCCGGCCTGTACCTGCGACAAAAAACCCTGCGGCTGCCAAAAAGCGGAGGTGAATTACGCCTTTCTGCACTCAACAGGTAACGGCGCTCCCGGGCCGCGCTGCAGCTCTAAAACTAACCAAAAAAACCCAGCGGTTCGGTCGGGAAATTGCCTCCGCCCGCGGTGCGCGGCGGCCGGGGGTTCCGACGGTGCGCGGCGGCTCCGCGGAGCTCCGCGCCCCCAGCCCCGACCCGCGCCTCCACCTCCCCGGCACCCCCCGGAAAAGCGCTGGGCATTTCTCTAACCCGCCAAAAACCCCCACCCAAACAACACCACACACAAAAAAAAATATCCAGGAGGAAAAAAAAAAAACCAATCAAAGAATAAAAGCAAATAAAATTGGAGCCTTCAGGTTGCTTTTTCTAAGGAGCGCTGACAGCAGCGACCTTCTCGTTGAAGTGCCTGCGGTGTGATTAAGGTTTGAGGGGAGGAGGGGGGGAGAGCGCTCTCTTACCGATTTATTTTAATTCGAGGTGTTTTGGCACTTCATCTTTTCTGACCTCGGAGGTGGCGTCTCCGCCATTACCGAGATCCCAGCTCCCCGCAGGCAGGCGCCGGCCGGGAACGCTCCCGTTCGCACGGCGGAGCGGGGCCAGCTCTGCCCGGCCCCCCTCGGCCCCGCCGCGGCGGAGCCGGTGCGGCCGCCCGGCGCTTGTGCTGCTGCCCGTCCCGACCGCTCCCGGGTTCCCCCAGATCGGGGGTGGGGGGCCGGGGGGGGTCCGTTACGGGTCGGCTTTGCCGGAGCCGCGGCGCTTAAACAAAAGATGTCAGCGTGCGCCCTGCGAGACCGCGCAGCTTCGCCGCGGAAAAGGCGTCAAATTGTCAACAAGTTCCTCGCCCGGGGAGGCGCCGGGCGGGTGTTTTATTGCGAGGGAATGACAGTTTGTAGAGCGCTGCTTGTAGCGTTTTCCCCCCCCATCTTTATTTGCCCCGAAATTCGTTTTCCCCATTTTCTTGTTTTCCCCGCTCGTTCTCATTGTCTTAAAAATCGCTCTGCAATACGCTGTGGGCAAAATTTGGTATTGTAGATAGGATATTAAAACCTACCTGTAATGCCTCAGAACATTTCTTAAACTACAATCTTACCAATAAATGGAAACAAAGTCTGTTTGTATTGAACACAGCGAAAATATTTCCTAAACATAAATGCGAGAAGCCTGTGTCCGAAAGCTATATATATGATCGTAAAATGAAGTTAACTTCCCATTTCTCCGTTCGTAGATCTCCTGCCGGCATGCGACGGAGAAATAACAACTCTGTCTTTCCTACAAGACGTTGTGGACATTTTACTTCAGTATGTGGTGAAAAGTTTTGATAGATCAACAAAAGTTATTGATTTCCATTACCCCAATGAGCTGCTCCAGGAATATAACTGGGAACTGGCAGACCAGCCACAGACCTTGGAAGAAATTTTATTGAACTGCAGAACAACTCTGAAGTATGCAATTAAAACAGGTAATAGCCAAGCTCGTTTTCTAACCTACATGGTCTCTTCCCTTGATTAAGGGTGTCGTTTCATTTTAGCGTGACACGTTAAAGCTTGAAGCCGCGGCTGCATTTTGTCAGTTCCGAGCAATTTCTAGCGGGGACAGAAATCGTTTCCCTAAATGATAAAATCCTCGGGCAGCCCCGTCTCTGGAGCTGGCAGGGCGGCATCGCGCACCCTTCCCCATTTCAAACTGATGCTTCTGTGCCTCGGGAGCCGCCGGCTGTGCCACTGAGCCGCCTTTTTCACCACCTTCCCCACATCCCCGCTTTTCCTTTTCATCCATTTTGCCTGCGGTGGCCGGGGGATCGCCCCTCGCCCCCTGCAGACCGGGGGTGCGGCGGGACCGGAGCCCGGAGGCACCGGGACAGGGCGGAGGAGGGGAGGGGGGACGACACACACTTCCCTGCAGGGGGGTCAGCAAGGACCAACCCATTTAACAGCCCAAATTGCAATAAACACCCTGTTTATGGGCGCTCTGAGCGGCCATTTGCCGTGTCTCTCCCCTTACCCGCAGGACATAAAACCAGGAGAATTTGGCAAAACGGTGCACAGGAGCGTTGAGGCGGGTTTTTTTCCAACTTTAGGCTCAAGCTATTAAAACAAAGCCTGAATTGTTTTAATAGCCTGTTGTTGTTCTTTTTCACGGAGGATGGTTTGGCTCCTGCCCATCTGGGGGACACCCACCCCCCCCCCCCCCCCCCTCNCCGTGGGGGTGTCGTGGCGGCAGCGCGGGGCTCGCCCGGCCGTGGGGTCGCCCCCGGCCCCGCACCCGGGGCCACCTTAAATAAGCTGCAGCGGAGCGGACACAAAAAGCCTGGCTGCAATTAGGGCCGGGATTGAAAAATACTGTGGAGCGCGGGGAGCTCTTCGGGGCAATTTGAATTGCTGAGAAATTGCTTAAAAATAAACGCGTGGCAATTACTGAAAGAGACAAAAGGCTGATTTGTGAATAGAGGTTGAGGGGGGGAACAAAAAGCAGGTTTTGTCCCCTTTTTGGGAACAGAAGGACTGATTCCAGTAAAGGTTGTGGGCGATCTGTGTAATCCTCGTTTAGAGGTGGAAACGTCCGGCTGAATGTTTTTGATGGCTGAGTCGGGTGCTGCCAAAACGGCTGTAAAATATTGGAATAAATAGTTAGATAGGTGATGTCCACAGGAACAAAGTCGGTCCGTCCAGTGATCCATGTGATGTGCCTGGGTAGGGCATAGGAAACCTATTTTCACAGAATGCTGGGAAACACGGGATCTGTGAATCGGAGAAATCAAAGAACAGGGTTTCTTAAGCGATTTTCGTTATTTTTTTGTTGTCATAGCCTGTTTCACACAATGGACCTAGTTCATTTTGTGCATCCGAAAACGACCATGTATAACAATGTTACCATTTCTCTTCCTCCCTGCAAATATGTGAGGCTTTTCCTTCTTGGCGTGTTTTAATTCGTTTTAATGAAATTGATGTTTTCAAAGTCCAAGGACCGGTGCTGGAGGGGTTGTGTGAGATGCGTCGGCGCGGTGGGGTTCAGCCGGGGGGCACAGAGCCACCTCGCTTCGCTGCCGCCTCCTGGGGTGGCTGCCCCAGCCTGGGGGGGCTCCCGAAACGTGCAGGTTTTACACCTGGAGCCCTTCGGCATGTGCTTTAAACTAAAACCCTTGAATTACCCTCAGAGGAAGGACATTTGGGTGAGGTTTCTGGTGAGGTTTCTGGCAGCGGGGGTCTGCCTCCCCTCCTCGGACACAGCCCCTTCTGGGCTGGGGGGGGGNGCGGCGCTCTGCGGGGGGGGGGGGGGGGGGGGGGGGGGGGGGGGCCTGGGCTGCATTTGGCTGCAGGGGCCTGGGAGGCTAATTGGAAAATAAATTGTATTGCTTTGATTAGCCTCACAGCTGGATCCGTAAGTCCCAGCAGTGATCCCCAGTTGGTGTTCGAGGAGCCGAATGGCTGATTTTTTGTTTGGATGTGGGATGCTCCCAGGTGCTGCCTGCATGCCACGGCTCGCTGGGGTGCCCGGGGGAGCCGCGCGCAACTTTCTGCCCCCTTAAGGGCTACCGGCATCCACCCCCAGTGAGAATTTTGTCTGAGAGAATATCGAAGGCAGCATCTTCAAATGCAGGGAAAGATGGATGAGGAATTCAGTTCTTGCGCAGTGCTTGCTGCGGGAATCGAATAATAATTTAATAATGGCTTGGAAACCCCGGGAAGGGTGTGCGGAGCGGGTGCTGGCCCAGCCCTGCTCCCTGGCAGGCCCTGATGGCGGTAGCAGGCCACGGGGCTGCGAGCACGGCCAAACCCAGTGCTGCCAGCCATGCCTTTATCTGTGCTGTCCAGCTTTACCCGGCCCTTCTCATCGCTTCCCTGTCGAGGCTGCGGATGCTGCATCTTCCTGCGAGGGGATGTCCGTGCCTAAAACCCAGTGCAGGCAGTGCAGAGGGTGCATGGGGCAAAGGCATGTCCTCGGCAGGGAAAGCCTGGCCCTGGCTCAGCCCAAAGCCTCCCAGTGCCTCAGCCCCAGTTCTTGCCAATCATCTCCCAATTTACTCTGGGATATGTATAAATACGTTGTGTATTGCTAAACCAACCAGTAAGCCGTAATCTCCTGTTCTCACATCTGCCCCCCCCACAGTCTGTCAGTCTCTTTTCCAGTCACCTCTTTGTTCGGTGAGAACCGTGACAAAGGATGTGTGTTTCAGGCAGACGGCACCTGGGCAGTGATTTTTGAGCATCTCTCCCAAACTCTTCTAACCAGGCTGGTCGAGCCTGTGTTTTAAGCAAAGCCACAATTTTCCGTGGCCGCCTAGCCAAGGGAAGGGAGCTCCCTCACCTATTAGGGTGCCACATGGATGGACAAACCCTTGCAGCTGATATTGGGGTCAGTTGGGGCATTATGTTCTCTGCTGCGGCGAGTTAAAGCCAGGCTGCAGAAGGGAAGGGCACGGGGTGGAGGGGGCCATGTTACAGGTGTAGGGCTGGGGGCTCTGCCAGCAGCCGCCACCGCAGCAGCAGCTCCTGCTCTCCCTGTAGTAACGTCTCTGTAGGGGCACAGCGCATCTCCCCTCGCCTCGCCCCCTCCCGGGTACGGCTGCCCCGACCCCTGCGTGCAGCCGGCCCCCTTCCTACGGCGGTTCCAAAAGCAGGAGGTGCGCCGTGGGGTTTCCTTGAAGAGACAAGCAGTGACAACAGGGCTGTCGCCTGGGGCTGGGTACGGCGCTGACGGAGAGCCGCCGAGACACTGCAGCTGCAAATACGAATTCTGCTATTCCCTGGCTTTTCAGTGTGGATATATTTCCAAAGCAGGAGTTTTTCTGGCCTCTTTGAGCCTTCCTGTGGCCCACATTCACCAAAGGCTTTCAGCTCCTAATTTCCTGTTGCTTTCCTGCAGAATTTGGGAACCCACCCAGAGCCTGGCTGTGAGATTGAACCTGAGCCAAAATATATATACCAAATACATATATATAAAAATATATATATACCATATACCAAATAATACCAAAATCTCTCTCAAAACCCCATCATCGGAGGGGATGCAGTCCTCTACAGGCAGAGTGCCTGGATTGCTGTGGCTTTGGCAGTGGTGGCAAGGGTGCACACGTGCCCCAGGTCCACCTACCCCAGGGAGCCTGCAGGGCAGGGGCCGGATCCTGTTTGTCCTGCCGGGTCTCAGCAGCATCCCGCAGCACCTGAGGGGGTTTGGCCACATGTCCTGGATAGCGTGGACCAGGAAAAGGTGGCAGTCCCTGTCTCTGGTGGGGATGGCTCGGTGAAAAACACAGTCAGGCTGGATGTCAGCGACATGGGGCTCATCTCAGGTTAAGGGCACGGGGAGCTGGATTTTGTGTGTGTGCCCCCCAGCCCCGTCCCTTTTTCCCCTGCTCTGGTCTGCCCACACAGCCCAATTACTCTGCCTTTGTGTGCTGCAAGGTGGGAGCCGGGGAGCAATTCCCCGTGCTGTTCTGCCAGCCATGTGTCCGCGCCTGATAAGAGGCCACCAGAGACCAAAGATAAGTTTTCTCTTGGTGCTGGGTCTGCATTTCCTCAATCATCTTGCTCTATCTTCTGTTTTGCGTGACAGCAATAACGGCATGTCGCCTGTGGGTCAGGACAGGTGCTTTCCAAGCAGAGGCTGTCCTCCGTTGAGTCAGGCAGCCTTCAAGTAGTTGTGAACCTTCCGTAATTTTTATCGGTAATTATGCCACTTAACAGGGGCTTGCGGGGAGCAACTAGTAAAAACTGAGTTTTAATGCTTCCCGCTTTTAATGGCTCTAGGCACATTAAGAAAAATCTCTAACAGGATTTTAGAAAAAAAGCAGGAGCCAGTTAGATTAACCAGGTAAATGGACTATCAGCTCACTGAGTATGTTCTTGTGCATCATTCTGCTGGGGCAGTAGTGCTGGTTTCCATGGGGTTTGTTTAAAACCACAATTGCGAGCAGCCAGGCTATTTGCAATTGCACTCTGACAGGGAAGAAATGACAAGGACCGCCACCTTCCCTGCCATCTTCGTACAATCATCAGCCTTTGAGTCACGTGCAAAGCAGTCACCAAAATGTTCCATTTTCTCATTTCACTCCGTCTATTATAATCATTAGCCATTCATCACTGATGTTATATGTACTGGCAAGCTCTTCAGATGGTGTCTCGTGCGTGCCTTTCAAACCTAGCCAGGCAAAAACACATCCAGTGACAACATGTGACACACTAACACGAGCAAACAGCTATTTTTGTGAGGCAGCGTCGTGCTAATTTTCAAGGCGTATTGAGAGGATAATAGGGAATGTTGGAATTCATTGTTCTGTGTTCAGTGTAATTACTCTGATTTTACTGAGTTTGGAATGAGAAAGAAGATAAATCCTGCCTTTTCAAAGAAATGTATTTATTGCTGTTTGCTTTGTTTCGTACCTTGAAAGCACTTCCTTCTCTATAGAAATCCAGAGGTAAATATACTGTTCAGCACTGAATAGTTTCATTCAGAGTCATCAGTCTATTGATAACATTTTCCATCTTATGCAGGGCACCCTAGATATTTTAATCAGCTTTCAACTGGATTGGACATGGTTGGATTGGCAGCAGACTGGCTGACATCAGCAGCAAATACTAATATGTAAGTAGCAGATTTTTTTCCATAATCATATTTAATATATTTTTACAGTTATACTCTAAAATATTAGCTGCTGTAGCTGAACAAAAGAATACTTTTATGTTAAGGTTGCTGAAAAAACAGTTGTCTGCTTTTTGAATGATTCTTACAGCTATTTATGTGAAGGCTTTCAATATTGTCCTGTAGGCTGTCTTCTACAAAATGTCATCATACTACTAATGATGTTGTGTTTGCTACCACCCAAAAAATATACAGAAAAAAATATTTTAGCATCTTGCATGCATAAACATGTAAAATGAAAGGTGTGCTAAGGAACAGTTGCATTCATATAGAGGGGTTATGTACAATCTCCTCAAACTCAGAGCAGTTAGAGGCATTGCGTTCTGTAAGAAGGGGGTGCAGAATTTAAAGTGTGGGGTTTTTTTCACTTTGGGAGTAGGAAGCGTTTTTGTGCGCTTGCTTAGTTTCATGCACTGTCTTGTCATCATGAATAGGACTGCTAATGTGTATGCATCTAGACATGAACACGGGTTTTTGCAAGGCAAAGGTCTGGCTCTGCCAAGCAGCTCTTGAATACAGGGCAAAGCCTTGACCCTAGAAGAGGTGGGCAAGATTTGTTGCACTGAAATGGGTGGAAATGGAGTCTTAAGTGCTCCCGGCATTTCTCCTTCTAGACGTTTGACGTCAATCAGAAAGAAGATTATCAAAAATATTGTAAAACGGAACTCTACCCAGTGAAAGATAGAGTATATTGTGGCTATGACGTAATGTAATGTTGGAAAAAGATGTGTTAGTGTTGTAGATGAAAGCATTAAATATGGACATTACTACATTTCAGGTTCACCTATGAAATTGCTCCAGTGTTTGTACTTTTGGAATATGTCACACTAAGGAAAATGAGAGAGATGGTTGGCTGGCCAGGGGGCTGTGGCGATGGGATATTTTCACCTGGTACATGATATTTCAAGCTTTCTTTATTTTTCAGACTGTGCTATATGAAATCCCCTGTAGTTAAAGAGTAAACATAATTAAATATGCATGTTTGAGAGGACACTTGCTAATAACCACCAGTGGCCTCTTTGAGATAAAGTATTGCATGTTTATGAATTTCAGGGATGTGATTATGAGGGTCTGTTTGAGCAAATTGCACTGCATTATAAGCAGCTGTAATGGCACATGGGAAACATAATCAGAAGAGACATTTGCCTTGCATTTTCTTTTTGTCCTCCCTTTTTATGGATTACATGAAATAGAAAGACTATCGTCTCAATAATGGAGGGAAGAAACACAGCAATGCACTCCATCACTGCAGGGAAAACCGGAGCAAAGAGGGAAAGACGTAGCATCCCTTTAAGTAATTTTAGTGGAGTTGGTAAAATCCTGCCAGCATTACAGTATGCAGTTAGCTTTCCACATGTGACCTGGCCTGTGGGGCTCAGTGGGGGTACTTGGGTGGCTAGTTAATCTGCGTGCTTAAAGGCTCAGAAACCTGGTTCCTTCGGGGCAAGCCAATAAGGCAAAAAAAAAGAGTGTGATTAACTGTAGAGAAATCATTGACAAACACTACATTGTTAAGACTTTTTTTGTTTTTATTTAATCATTCCACTTAGTCTTTTGATTTATACTCTTTGTCACCTCCTATCTTACTCTGGAATTTCATTGCTAAAAATTTTGGCCTATCTATCTCACCAAATTGCAAAAAAATTGAAAGACTTGATATTGGGCATAGCATCTTGGCTTGTCAAAAGAGAACAGACTGAGAGCTGGTGGGGAAGGAGCCCTTCTGGAAAGAAGGTTCATTGACCTAACGGAGAGGAAATGAATGGTTGGACTGCCAAGCAAAGGGCAGGCGTCATTGGTAACAGCCTAGGATGTTCAGCTCTCTGAGGGTACGAAGCGTAAAGTTCATGCTGTGCAGAAGATCAGGCAAGGCTCATCTTCAACTTCTCACATCCGAATGCACGTGTTGGGGAGTGGTGCAGGAGTTTTGTCCTGGACCTTTCCACAGAGGTGGAGAAAAAGATGAGAAGAATTTACATTACCTCTTGGTGAGTCCTTATTTGAAAAGCACTGAGAGCAAAATGCTCCTGGGGTGCATTAAAAAGAGAGCGGTCAGCAGGTGGAGGGAGGTCATCCTCCTCCTCTACTCTACCCTGGTGAGGCCGCATCTGGAGTACTGTGTCCAGTTCTGGGCAACCCCAGTTTAAGAACGACAGGGAACTGCTGGAGAGGGTACAGCGGAGGGCTACAGAGATGATCAAGGGACTGGAGCATCTGTCTTGTGAGGAAAGGCTGAGAGACCTGGGTCTGTTAAGCCTGGAGAAGACTGAAAGGGGATCCCATCAATGCTTATAAATATCTAAAGGGCAGGTGTCAAGAGGATGGCACCAGGCTCTTTTCATTGATGCCCAGCGACAGGACAAGGGACAGTGGGCACAAGCTGGAACATAGGAAATTCCATCTGAACATGAGGAAAAACTACTTTGAGAGTGGCAGAGCACTGGAACGGACTGTCAGAGAGGTTGCGGAGTCTCCTTCTCTGGAGATATTCAGGACGTGCCTGGATGCATTCCTGTCCTGTCCAGGCTGCTCTAGGTGAACCTGCTGTGGCAGGGCACTTGGACTAGATCATCTCTGAAGGTCCCTTCCAACCCCTACCATTCTGTAATTCTGTGAAAAGCTCTGACAGCTTTTACTGTAGTGCTTAGAGGTCCTGACAAAAACCATGGCCTCCATCACACAGAGCAGCATCTAAATGTGTATCATGAGCCTAGGACCTAAGCCAAAGCTTTTGGAAACCGGACAGTGACTGGTTACTGTCAAGTCACTGGCCTGACTCGGTACAGCTGGTCTTCAGTTCCTCCCCGTGCAGGCTTGGGCCACAGTGGCCCCACCAGGCTGGTCAGGGACCTGAGCAGGGTGAGAAGAGCTATAGCAATGCTGTCCAGCCAGACCTGGTGGGCAGAGGCTGCCGAAAGGCGAACGCCTCAGGAGGGGCTGCCGTCCCTCCCACGTCAGCGAGGGGTCCCTGCCAGGCTGTCGCTAGTGTGTGAGCTGCTGGAGCTCACTTCATCTAGCAGAAACCTGCGCGGGGACGCGCTCTCCGGCAGGCAGGTACCTGTGCTGGCCATCTGCAGTGCTGCCCCCTCTCATCCTCGCTTTCTCTGCAAGTTCTAGTTTGTGCAAAAATCCTTCTAATTCACTCACTTCAGGCAGCAATACCCAGTGTACATGTTGTGCTTTTTTAGGCAATAGTCAAAATCATCTCTATGCTGTCTTTTCATTTCAAACCATCACGGCTTCAGCTGAAGACTTTACTGTTGCGAAGAAAAGGTTCTTGCTGTCTGCGTTCTCTGGAATGACATATACAGTATCAATACGTGCGACCTGATTAGGTTCTCCAAATTCTGTAGGTGTGTTTTGTTGCCTGCAATTAACTGTGGGTGTAAACACAGCTGCAAAATTAAAGGCAGAATAAGGGTTTATTAATAAGCATAAAGTTAAATGGCTAGGTAATAAATACTAATAGGAAAGCTTGGTATTGAAGAAATTTAACATTTCAGTCTTGATTCTTTTGACACTGAGCCGATGACTTTGGACAAGATAGGCCAAATTGCTTCAACTTGGGCACCGTAGTTCAGTCACCTAAATCATCAACAGCAGCAGTTACATCACATTGGCATTTTTCAGGGCCAGGTGTCCGAGCATCTCCTCTTAATCTCTCCATTTCTTGTTTTGTCATTTGTGAAAAGAGGCGTAGAAATATGTTCATGCCTTTCAAGATAGTTGAAGGGGGAAGAAAAAGCCCGATCTGTGCTGACCCCCAAGCCAGCGATGCCTTCCCTCTGTGGCATTTTCCCTTGGATTCACAGGAGGGCGAGTGAGGTCAGGGAAAGCCCAGAGCAGGGGCAGCCTCTCTGCAAGGGCAGAGCTAGGACACTGATGAGAAACGAATGGCAGAGCCTCTGTGGGCTGTGGAACAGCGTATGTATCTCCACTGGGATAAATACAAACCTTAGAAAGGTCAAAACGTTGTTAAATTTGCCAGCACATATACTCTGCTGGTGCAACGTCTCTGCTTTCAGCAGAGCTACCTCGGTCTGCCTAAAGGGTGGATTTTATCTTGTCTCACTTTGACTGTCCGAGCATTGGGCGTCTGCCCTGGGTAGTCACAGCAGCTCCCGTGTATTCAAAAAGAGGGGTGGATGCATTTGCAGGGCGAGTCATCCCACCTACCACAACCAGCTGCCTTAGGATGAGCTGAACCATCTTCTGGAAGGGCGCATCTTGTGCTCTTCACTCCATTTTCAGATGGATGAAAGCTGGGTCAGCTGAACTCTACCTCAGCTGCAGTCTGGCCTGTTAATTTAAAGCCTAAAACCATGATCAATACACACTTTACCTTTATATAAATATATGTGCATAGACATCAATATATAATCAATCTGTATATATATAGTATATATACAGCATAAAACTGATGGATTTTGTGTTTACATGTCTCTGTGTGTATGTTTATGTGCGTACCTATGTAAAAGTACTCAGACCCTGCCTCGGGTTCTGCATTATATTCCCATAGTGCTCATGCAGCATTAATGTACAACCAGACATTGTTCCACCGTAGACACAGAGGCTCAGTTTGTAAAAAAGGAAAAGCAAATTGATGGGTTTTAATTTATGCATTGACAATTGAAATATGGGAACAAAATAGTGCAGAGCTCTCAGCTGATGCCCATCCTGAAGTGGGTGTTTTAAGTCAATGTATGCCAGTGATTTTAAGGCTAGTGTTAGGGACATCTAACCTTTTCCCCTTCTGCCCATCAGAGGACAAATAAAAAGAAAAATATTTGTTAGAATGACCCTTTTCCCTTTCTCTTCCATCCCCCCACTCCAGTTATCCAGAAGATTGTGTCTGTTGGGACTCACTGTGCGGGTTGGGGCATGAAGCACCACCCTAATTTGGGAGGGGAGAGCACAGATTAGGCTGCCCTTGGAAGCCACTTAGGACTCTGCCTTGTGGTGGCACCCACTTGGGAGGTGGAACAAAGCAGGGGTTATGTGTTGGTGGCATATGGGAAGATTAGACTGGGGGCTAAAGGAGAAATGGTAACAAAAATCAGGATGAAAGGAAACCCCCATAATTTTTTGCAGCAGTACTTTTTGCATAAATTGTTATTGGGTGTAGTAAATCTGTTAGTACACAACCTGGCTGTGAGGACCATCAGGAAGAAGAATCTGTCATTAGGCAGAAACAGTAACTAATGTTAGAGTTAGAAAAACTATAACAAGACTTGTCGTTTGTTCTGCAATAATATTACAATGCATAGAAAAAGTAACAGTATGTTACTGTGGACTCCAGGTGGTGCCATATCTAACATGTATGCTATGTTGATTGCACGTTTCAAGATGTTCCCAGAAGTTAAAGAAAAAGGAATGGCAGCTATTCCCAGACTGGTTGCCTTCACATCAGAACATGTATGTATTTCTGCTTTTTCCTATCTGTTACATCTGCTTGTATGAATTTGTGACGAAGAAAATGGCTGAACGGGAATTTGTAGCTAACTGTCTTCATTTCTGTTATTCCTTCACTGGGAATAAAAAAATGGGAAGGGGCTGGCTTTTTGGTTTATAGGGGGATGAGCTGCATAGTTATCTGTGGCTGAAACCCAGGGAGAGCAGGGTCTCCAAACCACTGCCTTTTTTTTTTTTTTTTTTTTTTTTTTTTTCTTTCTCTTTTTTTCCTCACCTGTGTGTGTATAAATGTCGATGTGAATGGAAAGGACCACATCAAATGACGAGAGCTCATCATCGGGCTTCAGCACTTCCTGCCAGGAGTGTCCTTTGTTCAGGTCACTGGGGGAACAGCAAATCACTTGGAGTCAAAATGTTTCTGTCTGAAACCCCTCCTGCTGTTATTTAATGAGAGGGTGATAACAGACATGAAGACAGTAGTATGGAAATGCTCTGTGTGTGTACAGCAGAAGTGCTGTGGTATATGGTGGGGACCTGGGCTTTGCTGTGGGTTTCTGTCTGTGGGCAAAAGCTTCGGCACACCAGGGTTCCTCACAGGCACCGATGGGATCTGGCAGTGCACGAGGTGAGGGGAGGTGGGCACAGGAGAAGTCAGAGTGGTCCTCATGGGAGAAATACAGAGTATTTTGCTCTTTGAACAACCGTACAGAAGTCATATTTCTGTCTGTGTTGGAGGCTTATTTCAACTTTACAGCCATTTAAAACTCCTTGCAGCTTGCAGTGTAGAATGCATGTGCAGGAGGAAGGGGAAGAGGAAGGGTTATATCCAGGAGGGGCTGTGAGCTTCATGGTCCCCTTCTAAACTTCTCTCCAGCTGTGTGGACACAGCTGGAAAGGACTCTTTCATGGCTGAGGCTCAACAGAATACTGTCCATGTTAGGTAACAACATCCTTCTGGCTCCCTTTGTTGACTCCTCATAGAACGTGTTTCCGTTCTATGCAAGTAAGAAGAGCAAAATGTCCTAAAAAACAACCAGAAATGTCTGAGAGGAAAACCCTCTGAGGA
The DNA here is from genome assembly GCA_013398295.1 of Chionis minor. Lineage (NCBI taxonomy): Eukaryota > Metazoa > Chordata > Aves > Charadriiformes > Chionidae > Chionis > Chionis minor. The sequence goes on along the minus strand of VZSF01010829.1, from coordinate 418,095 downwards.
TGCCTTTCGTGGCAACAGGATGAGTTGCAATACGCAACTGTGCGCTCCATGTTGCAGAATAATTGTCCCCAAAGCAAAGAGAGGGATATTCTACAAATGGGTAGCAACTCTCCAAAGCTGGCTGTACAGCTAGAGATGCATTATTCATATGGAAGCTACAGACCTAGTAAGTCTTGCAAATAAGATTCAGCATGATTATTTAAAATAACAAATCCTATTAATCATTCGAGAATTTCATTGTATTCATAGCGATGGAACGTTAAACAGTGAACCAAATTGTGCTATCAGTCTCAAAATAATGAAATGAGCTTTAATAATTGTGTTTTCATGCCAGGGAAGAAGCGGTTCCCTTAGCAAATTAAACATTCCAAAATCAAATATACTAGAGAATCCATAGGACAGCATCTGAAATCTGTTACATTTGAAAAGTATCTTGAAATTACAGTTTTGCCCTTTCCTCAATCAAGTTTTTAATAAAGTATGTAATGGTGCATTTTCTAGGGAAGTTAAGAAACCACACTATGTGAAGACAGGACCCTTTAACCCTTAATTGCCCAAAGGATAGCGGAGCAGGGTTTAACGCTCAAAATAGCAGAGGCTCTTAGAGGAACTGCAGAGGCCCAGAAGTACGATCCCTTTTTAGAAAGGAAATGTCATCCAGTGCAGAACCTGAATAGACACTAAGATATGAGAACGTCATTTGTCTCCTTTTTCATGTCATGCTGATCTTCTACTTACTTTTAGACTCTCTAGCCTGATTCTGGTTTCTCTGCCACAGTTGGATGCTCTTCTAAGACGATGGCCGTGGAACAAGCAGACTATTAACAGGATACTATCATTTCCCCATGCTTTGCATGTGTGGCGTGGTAGTAAACAAAGCTTAAAGTTACTGTATGTGTTTAGAAACTTGGAAATCTTTATCTCAAAATTTTCAGTCAGAAGCAAAGATTCCAATATCAGCAGTTCTCAGACAAGAATTTCAGCATCACAGACCAGACTCTGTTTTCATTTCTACCAGACTAGATCTTCCATGACTGTAAATGAATAAAGCTACACCACAATTGCCGCCAGTATTACTGTAATCGGAATCTGGCCTCAGTCTGATGCCATGATAGGTTCAGCTGCCAGTGGGGGAGGAGGGAAGGGAGGAGTAATTCACAGCTCCCAAATAGTGCACTTCCTAATTTAGGAGTGCATCATGTTCCTAAATTAGGAGCCTCATTCTCTGCACAACCAGTGAAGAGAGGCATCTCTGGAGAGAAACTCTGAGCATCCACATTAGGAATGTAAATTCCTTAATTTAGATTTTCTAAATCACCTCTGGGAGAGGTTCACCTACTTCTGTGCATTGACCATACGGAGACATCAGCCTCCTGACATGCGCAGCCTACATTAGATGCCTAAAATAGGTTATGTGACTATTCTAACCATGCATGTTTGCAGGAAGCACATCTTCCCCGAGCTGTTCAGTAGGACCATGATTTATCTCTCACTCTGCTTCTGTTTATTTCTGTTTCACCAGTGATGGTGAAGTACCCTATAACTGCCTGGGTCGGTCTTGGCCCAGGTATAATTCTACTGAGATGCACTTGCACTCAGGACCTATTTCAGTCCTCTCCATTCAACAGTGCGTCATCAGTGGTTCTTTCGTCTGCAGTGGTGCAGGAGCAGAGTGATGTCCTGCAGGGAAGCTGTTCTGCACTGCACATGACGCAGGAGACTTTGACTCAGAGGGCTAAAAGTGATGGATGCCAGTTGTAAAAACCTGTTTTAGTCTATCGTTTCAAACGCAACAAAAAGCCTAAGGTGAAGGGCTCCTGTGTCCCAGTGCATCAGCTTTAGGCTGCTGCAAGTGTTCAGCTGAGCACATCCCTATTTCAGTGTGAAGAAACCAGCTGAAAGGGAGACCTGCCCTCTCAGAATATTTTAGTTGATCCATTTGTCTACAAAGCAGGTCCTGTTGAATTTTAACCCATTCCCTGTTGTGGTTTTTAACCTGGCCAACTAGCACTCCCTTATACAGCATCCAACAGTAATTGGGAATAGCATGGAGCAGGGATCACCTCTAGCAGGCAAAAAGGACAAAGTCATCTTACCCTGAGGAGGAAAGGGGTACAGAAGGGAAAAGTTTAGCTGTAGAGAACTAGTTGGGTTCAGGTTGCAAAACAGCCTTTGGCTTATTATTGCTAGTATAAAAATAACTTAAGAGACTTGCAGCTTTTCCATGGACTTAATGTTTAATTAGGGGCTGTAAGGACTCAATCCACAGTTCAGAGAATGAAAAAAAAGCTGGGCATAATTGGAAAGACAAAGATATTTCTTCATCTTCTCTTTTCTCCAACCCAGCTAGGCTGTGCACCTGTAGTCCACAGCAGCTTTCCTCATTTCCTACCCCTCTAGCAGCCCCCTAAGGAGGAACATCTTGTCAGGTGCTCACCAAAGAAACAGCAATACAACTCCTGTCATTGTTCTGGGAAAGAAAATGCAGAGTAAGAACTGGCAGGTGACTGAGTCAGATCTGACCGTAAGGGACCTCTTTAGCCAGGTGGAGACTGAAGAAGACACAGAGAGGCTCTTCCTGCCTCTGACATCCCCCCATCTGCACTGCTGTTGGGGTGAACTAGCTCCTGCCCAAGGCTTCACTGGGAGCAGTGTAGACAGCCGGACATACTCGGAGGGACCTCATCCTCTGGGGGAGTACTGGGAGTGCCTGTGAGAGGCGGCTTGTCTGCCATGGCAGGGGAGCGCCCTCGCAGCAATAGCCCATGCAGCATCCACACAGCAACTAGATCAGAGGCAGTCTGCAATAAATCACCACTTCAGCTTCTTGCATGCCAATTTCCCCTTGGGGACAAGCCCCATCACTTGCAGGGAACATGGCAAGCTACACCAGTGTTTTGGGAGAAGAGTGGCTTTGGCAAAGTTTTTGCCTGAACAGTTTCTGAAGCCCAATATGGAGGTTCTTGGTGCTGAGACAGAAGGAAATTTAGAAGTGACTTCTGTCTTAATGCAGAGAGCTTGATAGCCCTCCATTTCACACAGCCTACAGAAGATTTTGGTTTGGTTTCTGTGTGGAATGAAAAGCTGATCTCTAGTCCCACCACTTCCATGGCATGTAACGTTGCCCTCTGGCCAAGCAACTTTGGAGACAGTTTGCAGGACTGCTACCTGCAAGAAGCAGTCCAAGGGAGTCACCTATGTGGTGGGGCTTCCAGGGAAAGATTCGAGATGCCTGGAGATAATTTTTTTCCATTTGGTAGCATAAATTGTGAAGCTGTAAGTTATAATTCTGAGCATACAGAGTAAGTAGGGAGTAGTTTTTTTTCCACCTAAGGAAACTAAAAATCAAACTAACAGATTCACACATTCTTTCTTTGCATTACCTGATGCATAATAACTAGAAAAGGGTTATTTTTGATGGTATTTGAAGTCAGGGGAAACAGTGAAAATTCAGTCTTACTTCAGGAGAACTTAATTCAAGTAACACTATTCAAATCAAACCATTTTCCGGAAAAATAGTACTCTAGGGCAGCCTATCATTCATCGTTTGGGTCTAGTCCTTCGTCTGGTCGATATCTTGTGACTTACACTCCCATAGGATCCTCCTGAACCCAGTGCAGCATTTCTTATGTACAGATAATGCTGTAAAACTGTCCACACTGGGAAAAAACAAGTGAGTCTTACTGGTTTAGAAAAGGAGTATGAAGTTACATTTTTCAAAAGTGCATAAGATGGAAATGTTAGTATGTTGTGCAGAAACATGAATATATTAATTTCTCTCCTGACATTAACAAATAACATTTAAAACTGAATAGCAGCAGCTAAAGGAAACAATAACAAACATGTATATCATTACAGTGTATTTAAAAATGTGATGAGACACAGTGTACTCTTTTTGTAGATAATTGAAGGAAAAGCTGTAGCTTACAATTAGATATTAAAGATAGGATTCATGTCACTTAACTTTAACCACCTAAAGTGTAAACATTTAATCTGAGTTAGTCTGTACACTTTTTATAGCCAATAAAAAGAGCAAGACCTGCTAAACGGGTGCCAAAGCTTTGGGGTGGAGGTGCCTTCTGGAGGTACCCTTTCTTCCCCACTACTGAGGGAGCCCAAACAGCAAGCCTAGACCAGCCACACATTTTTAGATGATTAAAATTAAGAGAGACGTAGCCCAGCCTACACATGGAGGCATGCTGCATTGTTTAAAGCCCAGGAGAGATGGAGAGGAGAGCGTGTTCGCCTCCTTTGCTGGCGTGTGGCTGGTGGGGTGAAGCTGAGGGTCCAGGTCTGCCAGGCACCAGGCTGCCAGCGACCAAACATGCAGACCCCCGAGAGGTTTCGGCTGCCGGATGGCTCGGCTTGCTCAGCGTTTGGGAACTTCCTCCTGATGAGCTCCTTCCACAGAGCTTCTGCCACACTGGATTTATGTGAGCGGGAAGCAACTGTAATCTGAAAAACCAGCCATGGCCTTTGGGGCTCCCAGCAGGAGGATGGTTCTTCCTGACAGCTTCAGCCATGCCAGATTATAAGCAATTAATTTAGCAAGCTATAAAAATAGAAGCATCTGTATATTGAAGCACTGTTCATTTAAGATAATAATGCCATATTTTTCAGCATCAGAACATTTTTAGTTATCTAATTCTTCCTTTTTTGGAAAGACCATTATTGCATCCATAATAAATTAACAGTGTGTTTTCACTTTACAAAGCTAACTATGAAAAAATGGCTATCAGGCAAACAAACTTGTTCTTAACAGCATTTGAAATTTTAGGCAAAGGGAAAATTCCCCTGGCTCAAAATCACTATTTTTTCCCTGACCAATAATATGGTTTTGTCACTAATACCGACTAATACTCTATGCCTTTTCCTTCAGCAATAAATTTTAACCGCATTTGTTTTCAGAGACAAAACGAGGTTCATCTCTGTTGGGGGTGTATTTGTACTCTTCCATGCACCCTTTTGCAGTGCAGCATCACGTGAAGGGAGGGAAGGAGAAAGCCGCAGTGACAGCCCACTCCCACCTGTGTGTCCTCCAGTCTCTGGCAGGCACAGGACAGTGGTGAAACCTTGGACCTGCCAGCTTCTCCTAGCCTGGTTTTTCCTGCAGGACTGGCATCAGGCAGTCTGCCCTGTCCTCCATTTTCAACCCTGGTTCTCCTGCCATAAGATTTCAGATCTGTGCAACCCCTGCAGGGCTGTGTTGTGAAAGATGGTGTTCAGACTCATTTTCCTGTGTGGCCAAACAGTCTGTAGCACCTGTATTCCCATAGGAGTCACAATTAACATCCTTCCCCGTTAGCCCAGCTGAATCTGTCAATAGCTCTGTCTAACCAGGCTTCTTTCTGCAACAGTTCCTTCTCTTTGACATTTGTATTTTTCCTGTGTTTACCTTTATATTACACAGGCAACCAAATTTTCAGCACCATCCCAGGAATATCAAAACAAAGTTTAATATTCATCATTAGGAAAGTTTTCTTTGCTCTTAAAACTATATTTTTTTCCATTTTCACTTTCATCCTGGCTCTTTTAGAGCCTCTCGGGCAGTTGGCGTAGTTCCTCTGATGTTACTCTGAGACGCAAAAACATAACAGCAGTCATAGGTCTGTGACTGTAAACACAGATTGAGCAATTTCATATTCAAAGTTTGTTTAGAAATTGTAATTGAATTTGCCCTTCTGTGCACATAGTTCTGTATTTCTTCTCAGTTTATCCCTAAACCTGTTTTGGTTCCTGACTGCTGAATTCCCTTCAGTCTGTAAAAAGCCTTCAGGCAACCAAGCTATCAGCACTACATTCTGTTTTTTTCCCCAGTGCTGTTTTAGCAGTGCTGTGAGACTTCTCAATGAGGCAGCTGAGCTTGGCCATATTCCAGTGGATGCCTTTGAGCACACGGGCTTAATTTTCTTCCTCATAGTAAACCGTTCAAATCCGTATTTTCTTTTTTAAGGCACCTTGAATAGTTCTATTTTCTATTGGAAAAACAAATTGCAATAGTAAATCTCTCTTAAGTAGTGTGGAATAAGGAGAAAAATTAATCAACATAATGACATTAACTCAAAAGCCAGTGAAGTATGTGACTCTTCAGTCCTACATCTCTACCTGTATTTATTACACTGACCAGTATGCGCACATCAGTTTGTGTAATGCATGAATAAAAAACAGATCAAAAATTTTTAACTATATACATTCAATTCTATCTTTATATAGCATATCAATGAACTGTCATTATGCTGGCAATATTCTAGCTCTGTTTCATTTTTCACAAAGTTCAAAGGTATTGTCCTGAACTTGGGAATTTTGTAAGCCTCCTGATGCTGGTGGCCTCCTCATGGCCTCTTCTCCTCCCTGCTGTCATAAAGTTGCATTACTGCACTATAGGCCTCAGGGAAACCCCCAAGGCTGGGAAGAGACTTCAGTATCTTCCATGTACAGAAGTTTGTGGATTGGTCACAGCCCAAGCCTTACTCTACAGTGCATTTGTACTTGGGAAAAGTGCACTGGCTAAGCTGAGGAAGCTCATGGAAATGTATTTGTTCAAAAATTCAGTTTCATGAAATAAAGATTGTGCCATGAAAAAGATCAGTGTGATGCTGAGCAGGCCTGTGATGTACAGTGTATAAATACTTCCTGGCATCTTGTGACTCCAGCTAGGAAAACAACAGGGCAAACTTCCTATCTAATCTAAGCATAGCACTAACCTGTGGTTTTTATAGGCTAGGCAATAACAGTGTGTTAAAATCCAACATCTACCAGTTTCCAGAGTGATGACGCCTGCAAGTGCTGTAGACTTTCTGCTCTCGCAGACAGCAGATATCACAGGGTTTAGTCTGCAGGGAACTGCTGAAAATCTCCTCACCTGATGATGTTCAGCACCCACTCCAAACCAGCAGCCCTCATGCTGGATGAGTCCTTCCCTGGAGGTGCCTGTTTCTTCCAGAATGCAGAGGGAGCTTACTTGATGACTTAAGCCTGTAAGACTAGCTGCAATGGACCCAGTCTAATTCAGCAAAATACATAAGCACAGGCACAAATTCCTTGATGCTCATCTAAACACATGGATATGCATTTCGTTTAATGATCAGCTTGTGCAGAAGTCAGTCTGACATGCATATGTTTACATTTCAGAACATGCTTAGTTCGGGGCCTTAAGATGGTTTGCTGTGCTGTGTACTTAAAAGCTGATTTTAAGTCTAGGCAACAGGAGCAACGGTTGCTCAATACACATTGTTGGTATGCTGCAGCCATGCCCCATGGGGGAGTGTTATACCAACCCACTGCATTAGAAAAAATCACTGTAGTATGAAAAATACCATTTACCTGGAGAAGTGTTTTCAAATTATCCATGTGTCATCAGTGAATCATGGCTCAAGAGCAATCTGAACTTCTTCAAAATGTCTGAATACCAGAAAAGTCAACGGGCATCATGAAAACTTGAAACATTTCAGCCAAAATGGTGAGATACAGGTGCATGAGAAAACGAGTTTGGAGTTGAAACTCTAATGCAGCCTTAACCATAGCAGTCAGGACTCAATGAAAACTACCCCTTTGGCAATTTTTAAAACACAGGGGCTTTTCTACTTGTGAAGTTGAACATACATGTTGCAGTTCTACTCTTCTTCCTCTCTCTTTCATAAAGTTGGTTTACAATTTTATTTTAGTTTCTCAATGTGATCATTATGTTACTTGAGTATGCAGTGGAATCTCACTGACTTCACGGTCTTTAAAAAGTGAAGCAGGCGTGATCATCGTGTCCATCTCTTTCCCTGCAGCTCTTTGCTGCTTGCATTGCCGTTGAAGCCAAACGCTCCCTTGACAAAGCTAGAGTGATTGCTTCTCTGCTTTGTGGTCTTCTACAGACTATACATCTTTCTTCTTTAACATCATGGACACCTAAAAAGCCGTGTTAGATTTGTGTCTCCTTGACCTTTTTTATAGTGTTACATCCTAAGCTAATGGTACTGTAGTGTACATAAAGAATTTCCATTTTTTTAAAGCTTAATAATCTGTAGTTAAAATTACTTTAGACAATATTGTTACAGCTGGGTTTGAGTTAATACAAAATCAGATTCTTGGTGGTATAATTTGATATAAAACTATTTCATTATCATAATCACTAGGATTTAAATTAGAATTACAAACCAACACTGGCTCAGGAGTTAAGTCCTATGAGCTAGAGGAAATTAGGCTGTCTTGCACTCCCATATGTAACTTCCACATTTTATTCAGCACATACAGATTAACTAATAGTCTTACTAATAACCCAGTTCTGATTTTAAGCTATGGTTGCTCTGTTTATTAATGGGAGTTATTACTAGCTTTCACTGGCATGAGATCACAATTAGGCTTCCTACCTTAATTTCTCTCAGTTTATTATTTGGCCAGAAGTTACATAGTGGAAGCGCATCACTCTGGATGCCACAAACTAAGTGAATTCTCTGGGGGAGAATTCTTTGTTTCAGTAAATCAAGTTCATAGCTGAATCCATACAAGCAATAGAAGCTGCAGGTATGCATCAAGGACAGAATTTGGGTCCATCATCAGCCACAGTTGTGTAGTTAATATTCCAGGAGTAAATCCAGATTAGAGTGATTGCTGTTTCTCCAATTGACTGTAGTGACCTGATACAAAGCCTCAAATTACAGCGATCAGTTTCCAGAAAGTCTATGCATACAGTTACTGCCCGTGTGGGACTACGTGCTGAAGGGCTTGCAAGAGGGTAGTGTATTATATTGAATTGGATAAGAAATAATAATAAAAATAATAATCAATAACAAATGTGTTTTTTCAGAGTCACTTTTCTGTGAAGAAAGGAGCTGCAGCCTTGGGTATTGGTACAGATAGTGTGATTCTCATTAGGTGTGATGAAAGGTAAGTAAAGATGCCAAATACAGCTCTTTTTAGTGGTACAGAGAAGAGGATCATCAGGTGCTCAGTTCAGGGAGATTGTATAGGGTGCAGTCAACAGTTGGTGTAATATATCCTAGTGTGATCATCTCTAGCAGCCTTACACTAATTTATCCCACTTGAGGAATGGGCTCTGTCAGTAGCCTCTTTAAAAGTCAGTTTTTGGAGCAGTCCTCCAGACTCCTCCTCAGGGTTTTCTGATACTACTTTTTCTTTCCTCCTGAAGTGAAATCAAGTATTGAACTAACAATCATTCTTTACACATTCTGCTAAGAAATGAGGGAGAAGCTTGTTTTGGTCAAAATGGAACATTTAGATACTCTCGTAGTTCAATCCATTAAAATGAGCTGAAATGGGTCATTTAAAAGAATAAAATAGAGGCACATTTGCTAATGTAATTCTATTACTTCATGCTCCCACCATCCTTCTCATCTTGACTACATTCCCACAGTGCCCTTGATGGGGACACCCTTGCAATGGGATGTGCAGAGAAGGGTCTTGGGAGCAGCATAGGCTAAGGTGGAAGATGGCTCATGGAAGGGAGGAGCACAGCAGGCAACTAACCTGTAGGTCCCATAGGTACTGCAAAGCCAGTGGGAGATAACTTCCTGTTTAACTCACCCAGTAAAATGTTTTGATTCTCTATGAAAACCAGTTTTGACAAAACAAAAGTACATTAACAGAATCAACATGCTCTGATGAAGATTTTCAATTTTATGGGGAAAAAAAAACTTTCTATGGGACAAAATTTATTTTAACAGTCCTTATTGATTCTACTGAGAATCTTTTCAATAGAAAATGCTCTTACTGTGAGTCACAAATATCAGATTGCTATAAGGTATTTATGGCTGTAGCATGAATGGAACATTTACCACTGTCAAAATACTCTGCTCCCACATTAAAAGAAGACCACCAACTAAGCAATTTACAGTGCTAATCACAGCGCCTACATATTGATTTATGGACTTACTATGTCTTTATTAACAAAAGACTGAGCACTCCTTGAAGAGGAATTTATGACAACATCAACACAACCAACACACATCAAAATAAAACTCCAGTTGTTTCAATTCACTGAAGACAGACATGGATCAATGAAGTTGTGTCTTCCTTTTCTTCTTGTGCAAACACAGCGTGATTATTTCCTGTGAAGACCACAACGCCTACCCTGCCCACCTTGAAGTAAACAGCAGGATTACTGCACGTCTCAGCAAATCCCAGCAGACGCCACCAGGACAAAGTGGGCTGTTTGCACAGGATGTGGGCTGCTGTGGTGGAGAGGACCCTCTGAAGATGCGGACCTGTGGGAGGGTGAGGAAGCACCATGAGATTTTTTTGATATTTCCAGCATGGCCAAGCACACTTCTTGGTGGCTCCTCTCTTCCCCATCCTAACCCACGCCCGCCAAGTCTGCCTGGTTTCACGGGGACATGGGACTATGTAAATGCGTGGTGAATTTCAAGCCAGGAAAACATGTAGAAAATCACATTCTTGGTCATTCCTGAGACTGGGCGACCATACATTTCCATTGCTTCGTTTGCTACCACACAGATGCACTGGTAGCGGTAGGGTATTACCTGCAGTTTTGGAGTCGTAACACTTCAGTCTGGTGTGGCAGCAGTGAAGACTGTGCGCAGATACAGGCAATACGAGAAGAGTTTGACACTAACATTCTATCCGCAGTATCCTTTTCCTGCTGAGTCTCTTCTGCCTCCCCCAGTAGCCCTCCTGCCTCTGATGCAGCCTCGCACATCTTGTGTAACCAACCCCCTGCCACGGCATCTGGATGAGATTTGTCTAAGGAGAAGCCTGTTGTTTCGCAGTGCATCTTAAGTGTTGCAGGTCATCTGAGGTAGTAACACGTGAAAATGCTGTGCAAGTGAGCAATGCCGTTGGCCAGTTTGCTAGATGTCGGAGTCAGGGGTTGTGTGCTCCAGCATGTGTTTGCACTATACTCAAAGCCAACTTATTGCGTGCTCCTTGGTAAAGCTTGGCATTGCTTGGACATCGTACTCTCCTGGCTGTGAATTTCTGCACATACTCAACGTGACCAGGAGCTGGATAATCACTTGTCTTGGTAAAAAAATGCTGGCAATGAAAGGGTCTGCCCAGCTTTGTGTGTGTTTCTGTGCACAAGCTCAATAAATTAGAAACCACCAAAACCCAAGGTCTAAACTATCTGTGGAGGAAGAACTCACTGCCTTCATTTGGCATGGGTTTTATTTATTTATTTATTTTATTCCTCTAATGATCCTAGAAGCAGTTTTGAAGAAAAGAGAACTACTGCTTTTCTCTGAACATGCACATGTAAGTAGGGGGAACTCAAAATGAGTTGAATACTCTTTAGGCCTTGAACTTCTGCAAGAAAAATCAGAGCTAATTTTTAGACGTGGTAGAGCTTTTTCAGTTACTCTTTTGGTGTTTTGAATAAATAAAAAGCAGAACAGATTTTGCAGAAAACTCAGTGGTACAAACCCACTTATGCTGAAATAATGACTGTCTTACTGTGACCTGTGTAAGGATGAAAACTTGAAAAACCTAGCAGTATCTTATTACAAGAAATTAATAATACATTTTTCTATTTACATTCATCTCACTGTCATTAAAACACTTTATGCAAAATCAAAACGAAAACTAATGCTTTTGTTTCCCTGAAACTACTATTTTGAGCTTTAGTGAAGGTTGTTCTTTTTTTATAGCAATAGGAAGCCAGTGCCTAGTGAAAGAAAAAATGTGTCCAACCATACTGAGAATGGAAAAAGTCTTAAAAAAATAATACTAATCTAAAAGGACAATATTCAAAGCCAGTGAAGACTTTATTCCTGTAATGTGAGGAGCTGTCATGTTTGTATTGCTGTTTTGTGTACTGTCTCTTCTTAGATAGTCTTGCTTGTGGCTAAAGCAAAGAAAACCTTCACCTCAGTATTCAGTAGCAGCATTGTTTTATCTTGCGCCTAGTTAATTTACAGGGTTTTGTAAATTAGCCTTCAAGCCTTATACCACTGAGTGTGAATCTCAGGTAAACGGTTCCTACTAAAGGTGTGTCAAGTACAATATGCAGTCAATACCAAGGGCCTGACAGTGCATTTAATAAGTCCAGACTGGTAACTTCTCCTCCTCCTGTCCTGCTTCGAGCAAATGTGAACATGTAATGCACCAAAGCGTGAAATAGTCGCCCTGAAATGAGTTCATCCCTCAGATGGAAACACAGAGACAACTGCTGACGCCAGAGCTGAGTGGCGCTGCTCAGGGCCATGCAGCTCAGCTGGCACTTTCTGTGCCTGCTGAAAGGGGACCATGGGGTTTGACACCCAGTGAGTTTCCTGGGACACTGGACCGAGCCTCTCCTTGGGAGTCTGGAGCGTATTCCCAGGGCTGTAACATCAAACAGGACCAAGAGGCTCCGTGGAGCAGCATCAGTCTTAACGGGGGTGGCCACGAGATAACTTCTCCTGGTTATAATCACCACATTGATACAAACTGGTTGACAAAATAATTGGGGTAAAAACTCAGACTAATGGTCAGAGTCATTCTGTGGTCTTCCATGCTGCGTAAGCCTCGGGCAGAAAAGTAACTCTGTTCCTTATTTGGGTTTCCTATTAAGTGAAGAAGTAACAGCAAGAGCTGATTCCAAGATCAGATTTCTGATATAACTCTCTCTTGCTCCAGAGGGAAAATGATCCCATCAGACCTTGAAAGAAGAATTCTTGAAGCCAAACAAAAAGTAAGTTTACTATCTTTTCTGCTTCCAAAAAAGGAAAAAAAAAAAGCCACCAAGAATTATACATCTAGTTGGTTTGGTTTCCTTGGTAAAACACACAGGCTTGCCCATTAACTTTTGATTTATTCCTCAGATATGTAGCCTGGCAATTAGTGAGGCAAAAGCTGCTGTGAAAACAGGTCTAGAGCTACTTTATAATCTCAATGAGCTATTTGGCTTTTTTCATGTGTTGTTCTGCATAACATCGTCATTTTTTATATATTATCAGCCTACAATTCAGTTCTCAGCTGAATATTGACTAAAACAGTAGTCATTTGGGGAATTTGTGTATGTTTTCATGCATTGAAAATATTCCTCAGGGACCTACCAAATCAATGGAAGATAAACTAAAATCCACACATCTCTAAAAATGCACTGCTTTTGTGTGTGTTCATTAACAGAAGGTAGAATTAAAACATCAGGTTAAAGTGTGCAATGAACTACGCCCTGTGCCTTCAACATTTCTGTAGTCGTTAGATGTACAGCATTCAAAGCTCATTAACAACACAAATCTTCATTAAAAGCGCACTTTTTCTAAGAAAAGCAATATAGTAGATAAAAAATAAGGCGAAATGTCGACGGAGTGCCACTCAAACCCATTGACCGTTGTAGAAGGAAGTTTACGCCTTTTTGATAGTTTAGAACCCAGTTCTGTGAAAACTGTAGCCACTTTACCCGTGTTGCTCTGAGTACTGCTTATGAAATCAACAGAACTACAAATGAATTTGAAATGAAACATTGCTATAAATCATAATGTCAGACCCTAGACCTCATAGCACAAAAACCACGGGATGGACGGTGAGCGCTCCTCTGAGGCACATTTAGCAGCGGGAATCCAAGAGGTGGTTCCTGGCCTCAGTGGAGATGGCTGTCTCTCCGCTCTGCAGGAGGGATGGGGCTGGAGGTGAGCTCCACACCTCCCCTGTGCGCTGCCCCCCAGGAGACACCCCCAGACGAGGTTCTCCCACTGATGGGGCTGGGCCACCACACGTTCAGACACTCACAGGGATAATTCCAATGCCGCCCAGGGCACAGTCCACCAGCGATGTTTCTTGCACTGTGGTGTCTGGGTGAGGGTTGTTTTCTTCGACGTCATGAAGAGCAGACCTGTGGGTTTCAGACAGGCGGTGTGGAGCAGAATGGTTATTTTGAGCCCTTCACTGCCTCGCATCCTAATAAATGGAGGATGCTGATTTAGAAGTTTGCTGCCACCTTAAGGTAGAAACTATAATATTACTAGCATCTAAGCTGAGAGAAAGCCCGTATAATGTAGCAGGGACGTCCTCTAGGAGACACTTGTGGGCTCACTGTGGAGGCACCACAGGAGGAGTTGGGGCTGCTGCAGGCTGAGGAGGCTGCAGCTCTGACCTTGCCAAATGCTTCTGTACTTTCTTGCAGGGATTTGTTCCTTTTCTGGTGAGTGCCACAGCTGGGACGACAGTGTACGGGGCGTTTGATCCTCTCATAGCTATTGCAGACATCTGCAAGAAGTACAAAATCTGGATGCACGTGGATGTAAGTATCATCTTATATGAGGGGCTGGATTACAAGGTGAATTAGCATTAATTTGTTCTTTTTGGATGGTGTCGTCTTGTACAAAACACGTTGTACTTGTTCCCTGTAATAAAGTCTAACGTCGAAGTACTGAGTTCCCACTCCTCTGAAAGACTCAGGTCAGGGGGACATTTTAAGGAGCTGTGACTGTGCGGTACTTGGAGCAACTGGGACACTTAAGATGACCTAGTTTGAGTGCTTTTGGCCTTCAGCTTTATCTCTAAATGCCATTAGCACAAGAAATACATAAGAACCATACTGAGCACTGGCTCAGCTTCTGCAGCAGCTGCAAAATAAATACGTAAGAAAAAGGCTACATTTGTCTGGAATAAAGTACCGCAAATTGCTGAACAAGTTAATGCAAATGCTAGAGAAATTTATCAGATCGGCTACTTAGCTTTGTCTGGGCCTTTGCCAATAAATCTTTCTGAAGGATCATCTTTCGGTCCTAGAATGGCTTTTGTGTCATTTTTGCAAATCCTTTCTGCAAAAAGGGTTGGTAATTGAATTTCCGTAGGTCTGGGTGCCTTGCTTTTGGATTACTGTGTCAGCCAAAATCACTCCAAATTCAATTGCATTTCTATTTACCTTAAACTACTTCTCAGTCAGATGAAATGCCTGGTTGTCCCAGAGCTCCGTGAGCAAAGGCAAATGAATAGGGGGCCAAGTAGCAGTGGTCTGGAATAGGATGAAAACTCACCAGAGAAGCTGAGATCCCAGTCTGGTTTGTCACTATCCCTTAGTCACTACAAGAGAAAAGGCAGCTTACCCAGGAGCAGCTCTGCAAGTCACTAATTGCAGCGTGGGGCAGCCCAACGTGTCAGCGTGAGAGGAGGTGGCGAGGGAGGGATTAGCAGACGGTAAGGGTGGGCACTCACATCATGGGCTGTAAACCGCCACTGCCACGCTACTGGAAGAAAATTGTTAGCACAGCTAATGCCTCGGGCCCCATCTGCCTGGTCATTTTAGAACGTGCCACATCAGCAAGAAAAAAGAAAGGGCCCCAGACTGATGTGAACGCACAGATGTCATGGCGGAGAAATGCAGAGTTCTCTTATTAAGATAATGTGTCTTGCCTTCTAGGGAGCGTGGGGTGGTGGGCTCCTGATGTCAAGAAAACACAAATGGAAGTTAAATGGTGTTGAAAGGTATGATTTATTAATGTTAATTAAACACATTTATTACATGCATTTTAACACGCTTGTGATTACTATAGCAATGTCTATAAATAGAAAACCCCCACCCAATGTTATCCACAAGATACAGTATGAAGAAATGATGCAAACTGTCCTTCCAGTTGAAACAGCATTGCTAAGTGCCTTTGTTAAATGCTGCAGTAGTGTGGCGCTTTGTTTTGTAGTACAAACAGCAGACATTTCTTGTCTGCATTTTTTTTCATTCCTTCCAGCATACATTTGCAGCTCCAGAGTGGTTTCTGCAGCGTCCTCTGATACAGTGTCCAGCATGGATTAGCAATTGCATTTCTCCGAGAAATTAGGTAATGGAGGTCTTCCATGCTGAAGTCTGAGTCTGGATGCACCTGCAGTTTGGACCGGTGTTCTGGCAGTCACTGACCACTGCTCTGTCGCTTCTGGAGAGAACATCCCCCTCCATGTTGTGTACTGACGTCTCAGTAGATGTGTGCCTGGATATACGTGGTTGTAGTCACGAGCTCATGAACATTGCGCACATACACAGATGAACATAAGTGATGTCAGTCCAGTTCAGAGTCTGGAAAGACTGAAATTAAACTTACAAATAGCTGCTTATTCAGAAACTTCTAGTTAAGCTGTGGAACTCCTTGTCATGAGATGTTAAGATTTATGTGCGTTCAAGGGAAAACAGACAAAAACTATTCAGGACTTCTCTCAACCACAAATGACTGAGGTCCTCAGAGGATATTTGGAGGAAGGTCGTATATGCTTGCCCTGTTTTGTATTCTTCTCAGGCACCCGTCTAGGCTACTCGCTACAGTATGCTGGCCTAGATGGAGTTACTCTCACATTTGTGTATTTTCTGAAACTCATGCTCTTCGAGAGTAAGTTATTACTCCCTTCTGCCTTATTTATCTCTAAATTGAATCGCTGTTCCTTGCCAATTAAAATTACAAACAACTTCCTCATCCTGTTCCTGAAGATTAGGAGGATACCTTGATGATTCAGTTCCCTTCTCATACATCTCGCATGCAAAATTTGGAAAGCAGCCAATAGTTCTATGAGTTCAATTTAGTTAAGACTGCCTCCAGCACTCCAGACTTACAGACTGTGCATTAAAAGGACATACATCCAAATATTGAGCAAGTTAGAAAAATCTACCCAGTTGCCTGTGAGGGCAGAGTATGGAAAAAAAAGAGTTTGCCTCCTAAACTGCAGTCCAGATTCTGCTGGAATGAGAAGTTCAGGTTGAATCTATATTGGAGAATTTTCCAAATAATGTGCTTTAGATCCAGAACTCCACTGGATTTTATCTAGTGCTTTGATAAGCACCATGTCCATATGTTTGGCAATGAAGTAATGAAATTTTTTATTTCCAATGCTGTTCCGCTTCTTGATGGACACAGCGGCCCATTACAGTTTGTCCACATCTCAAATATGGGACCTTTAGAGCAGACTTACTAGACCCAACTTTTATGGACATCCTGTTTTATGGTAGATATTCGAGTTCGGCAGTCATTACAGGTCTGGACAGAAGAGAACTGGAGCTGGTGCTCGTGTTTGATAGGGGAGAAAGATACAAGGAGGAAGCATAAAATGGATCGCTCTGTGCTCTGAGTACTTCTATCCTTCTGGTAACAGGCAGTCCAGCAAAAATAGTCCTGCCTTTAGTTGCAGCATCATCCTTACTGTGCCCCACGTGGCAGATTTCAAGCTGCTCCGAGGTACCCTGAAGGAAGCGTGTCCCCTGGTGCCTGGAGCAGATACGTCTGGCCACCATCAGGAGTTTCAGTCTGGTGTCCCTCTCCCAGACACTCAGGCAGGGGGTGACAGCTATGTGAGAAAAGCATGTTTGCAGCTAAATGAGGACTCCCATACAGGGTGTGGGCATCCTTCCCGGAGCTGCTGCTGGTCAGTGAATGCGCCTCTGTGTATTTTTAATGGTTGCTGAGGACCAGATTCTGCCAGTCCTGAATCTCTCCTCTCATCCGTTTGAAATCTCTAAAGGAAAGCTTTTCCTCTTTTTTTCTTTCTGTCTGTGATTCGCAGCCAAAAAAATCACATAGGTGCTTGGTGCTCAGTTATTTGGGCAAATGTGAGATGCTTTCAGAAAACATCTGTGGATCCATGTAGCTTTTTTCCTTCACTGTTTGTCTCAGTCAGCAATTTCTTGAAGCACATACTGATGGCTGAAGCCCAGAATAAATGATAACAAATGAAAAATGGTAGATTTTTGTTTTACATAATTAATTTTTTTCTGTGTGCAGTTGGGATGTAATTAGGAAATAAAATGACCTTAGGGTAAATTAAATGTTTTGGGTAGATAATTAACATCTGGTTGTTGTCAGTAGATAATCCTTTTGCTTGAGAAAACCCACACCACTACCATTACCTAGAAGTCTTTTGAAGAATTTCTGCCTTATTCTGTGTAAGCACAGATAAAAATAAAAAAGTATCATATCAAAGGAAATTCATAGACCTGAATGCATGTTCAGAATCATTAGCTTTGGTGTTGTAATCAGATGACTGACTTTGAGCTGATTAAAAGCTGCCAAATACTCGAAAAGCCAAGCCAAGTGGCCAGATGTTGCCTGTGGAAGACTGTTCCCTATGGATTTTGCACCAGGCACTTGTGCAGTCCCATTTAAATAGCAAAGAAGAAAGCACAGAAGTGCTCCACGGTGTCCGTGTGAAGTTTGGAGTTGCTTACTGTGAAGGAGTGGAAGCATTTTGGCAGGAAATTACAAGGACAGACAGAAAGCTGTAGTGCTGTCTCCAAATCCTACCAAAGAAAATACTGCCAGATTCCAACATGCTTATCTCTGTTCACATAAATGTTACCTCTAAGTGTGTCCTGGGTCCTTTTTACTTGCCCCAGTTGACTGATTCATACCGATTCATACCATCAAAACTCAAATCATTGCACTATGTGAAATCCTGTGCACTATGCATCCTTGACAGCCTGCCAAATAGGATGCAAATGTATACATCTATCAGCTAATTATCATATGTAATAATAGCAATTAACAAATAACCAGTCAAGCATAACACAAAATTAAAATAATAAACAACTGGACAATCTTCCATTCAGCCCTTGCCACAGTCCGAAACGTCTCATCTCTAAGTGGTATTGTGACAGCGCCCTGTTTGTTCACAAGATCTAGGCTGACAGAGCTATTTTTGCAGTGAATGAGTCCTGAGGGAAGGCACGATCAGTCTCTTGTGGAAGGGGGGATCAGTTCTATGGTTATTCCTGTGGTAATTTTGAACCTAGTCCTCCAGTTGTGTGAATTGCCACAGCCGAGCTACAATTAAGGAGCTATGAAAATTTACCATCATCAGACCGATGAGAAAAATTACTTTGAGCCAGGTTTTCCAAGTTACTCAGAGACTGAGAGGTACCCAGAAGTATTTAAAGGGATTTTCAAACATGCATATGTGAGCTACTTAACAAAATCTTACTGAAACTGGAATCAATGGGAGGGAATATGCTAGTTTGCCAGCTTCCCATCTGCAGTTTTAATCAGCTGCGTGCTTTTAGAAAGTTCATTAGTCAGGTGGGTGCTTTTAGGAAGTTTGCCCTGTTTATCAAGTATGGATGACTCGCCAGAAAGTTTAATACTGATTAAGTTCCGTGGACAGAGCGATTATCCTATGGTAGGTTGCCAGAATTGTCATCCAAAATCCAACTAGAGTGGATTAGGTCCCTCATGAAGGCATTGCTTTCCTAATATCAGCCGTGATTATTTTCAGCTTTGCTTGCTCAGAAAAAGAAAAAGATGTGCATTGCTACGTGTTCCTTATTATTATTACTAAATGTTTCCCTGGTTTCACCACCACAGTGCAATGTCTGAGTTTTATGTGGTTTGCTCTCCCAGGGCCAATTCGGTGACCTGGAACCCTCACAAGATGATGGGCGTCCCATTGCAGTGTTCAGCCCTGCTAGTAAGAGAAGAGGTATGTCCCAATATACTAATTTCTCTGATCCTTTCTAACATTCTGCTTCTGAAAATCCTGTTTTCTTCATAACTGTGTCATAGCTAATATTTGTTAATGTGATGAGGATTAGAAAAGAAACTGAGAAATAGCCCTCTAGTCACGTGCTCAGGCTGTGACTGCAAGAGGAATTAAAGTAGATGTCTAGCAGAAGTGATAGATTCAATTAATGGCAATGTCTTTACAGAGTTTTGTGTCCATAGTTAAGTTGTGGGTGCATAACTGTGTAACCCCACTAGTTTCTGCGTAACGTGAGATGTAACTGTAGGCAAACTCTAGTCCTCTGAGTGTGAGTGGTATGATATATGATGTACGTGACATTCGGTCCAGAATCTAGGCATCATTACACTTTCTAGACTTTTATGATATTCAGCCCAGTTCTGATCCCTATATCCACTTTGGGGCACATTGATATAAAAAGGGAGGACTAACTTCACTTGGAATAAAAACTAGACATTTCATTTAGCACTAGAATTTGAATTACCCTTCAAGCCTGCGATTTTCATATAACCATCAGTTACTGGGGACAGCTGCTATACAACCACCGCTTCCTAGACCAGCTATCAAAAAGCTGGTTGCTGGTTGCTGTTTTGCTAACAGCTGTACAACAGATTGTATACAAAGTGATTGCACTTAGGAAGAAAGACGCTGGCTTTTATTTGCCCTCTGGGTCAGTTCCCTGAGACAAATCCTGCCTGGTTGAAGTCAGTACCATCCTTGACCTCTACTGAGAACAGATGGCTCAGATTAGGAGAAAGCCGATTTTTTTCCCCTTCTCATTTTACTATCTCGGTTTTGGGTTACTCATAAAGATTAGACTTGATGATAAACAGCCAAGTTTTGATTCTTCTTGCACTGGAAATTGCAGTTTTAGGCAACAGCCCTAACCTATACCTTAAACTTGGTTGAGGACTTAACTAGAGCCAGAACACGACTCTCTGTACTTCACTTAAAAAGCTAAAAAGGAAACCTCATGCTTTTGTAAGCCGGGTTTCTTCACCTTGTTGGCTTCTGGCCCTCCCACAAAGCTGCCTCTCAAAATGGTGTCTTGCAGCCCAGAAATAGCTCTAGCTGGCTGTTTAAAGGCCATATGCTCATCTGTCTGTTTAAAGCTTTCTATACCACTTAAGCATCCAATCTGCAGCTGAGGGCTTTGCAGAAAAGAACTGCCTACAAAGAAAGAAAACAATGAAAATCAGAATTTTAGAGACCAAAGCAATTAGAAAAGTGGTGTGATACTTATTTAGATTAGTCACCAAATTGCCTTGGTCTGACTCAACTAGAAAAAAGCCTCCCAAGGAAAAGAGAAGGAGGAACCAGAACAAGGAATAAAAAGTGAGATCCAAAAATGAAATTGAGCATAATGATGCTAGGAAGTGCGATGTCCAGATTTTTTATTTTAAAAATGCCTTGGCTCTGGGAGTAGATTACACATTGCGGGTCAGGTACCAAGGTGTCCTGGGCATTGAAGGGGATAAGAAAAATTTAATCCACTGAGCAACTAACTCTGGTTTTGTCCTTTTTTTTGATCTTCTTCTCGTACTTGAACGCATATTCCACTGAATTTGGGCATTTGTAATTTCTTGCCTCAAACAACCCTCCAAACAGTAGTCACATCTGTGCCAATATGACTTTTTTGTGTCTTTGTTTCTATAAGGGATTGATGCAGAGCTGCAATCAAATGCATGCTTCCTACCTCTTTCAACAAGACAAGCACTACGACCTGTCTTATGACACGGGAGACAAGGCATTGCAATGTGGACGGCATGTTGATGTGTTCAAGCTATGGCTGATGTGGAGGGCAAAGGTAGGACTGCCTGCAATATGTTTGTTTGTATTAAAATAATGCATACCAGATACAAGATTTTTTTCTGTAATCATCATTTTAGAGAATATCTGACCTGAATTTCCCATATATAACATGAAAGAAAGAACATTATTATTTTCTGGTTTTTTATACTTTTGACAATTTAGCTTCAAAGCAGCACACGTGATTTTGAAACTTGAACTCTGTGGCTTTGCGTAGCATTTGCTTTGTGTAACTGTATGAGTCTAACAGCATAAATCATATACCTAATAATGTTGTTATGAAGATTTCTGGAAATAAAAACATGTTTTAATGACATTCAGAAATGAAACATGGCAAATCAAGACCGGAATACCTCGCTTCATTGCGTGCAGTAGATCCGAAATCATCTTTTGAAGGAGTAGAGGAAAACTCATCAAAATCTGTTCTCTGGGAAATCTGAAAACACCAGCTCTAATGACTAATTTATCTGTATTTGTAGAATGTTGCTAAGTAAGTTCTTCCATATATTTATCCAATCTGTTATGTCAAGTTGTCTCAGGTTTGTTCAGAGGAGATGACATCACTGTTTTCATTTCCAGAAATCCTGAAAGATCCTCATGTGCTTCATTAAAACTCTGAAAGCAATTCGGAGACAGACATCATATGTAGCTGGAGATGCTGGGGGATGTAAAGGAGGATGCAAGTTTCTGTGGTCGCAATAGCCGTTGTGCTAACTGAGGTCTCTAGAGTGGCAGGCAGTTTTAGCCACGTCTCTCTCTCAACTCCAAGCCTTTCTCCTGAGGCTGTGCTAGCCCTACCCTGTTTTGAAATCTCTATACACAGAGGGATAATGACATGGGCTTTTAAGTCAGTTCTGCACTGCCAGAACAGATTTAGCAGGGACATGCATCCATTACTCAGAGACATTTCTTCTTCTAAACCCCATTTTTTCAATATGCCTTGTACTGCTTTTTCTCTTCTCACACTCCACTTGTAATATTAACATTACAAAATAGGATGTGTGTTTCTTAAAGAGTTTATCTATTCCAGCTGTTTATTCCCTTTCCTCCCTCATAAAGCTGGATCTTTTGTTTGGGGCATCACAGCTGGTGATTGCAGGAACAATTATGATGTCACAGAGAGAGGATTATGACTTCTGCCAGAGAAGAAAAAGCAGAAAAGCTGCAGCTCTTGAAAAAACAGCTTCTGAGTTTATATGGTGTCAATTAGAAAAGAAGAGAGAGAAACACTACTGAGGCAGGGCAGCATCTAAACAAAAAGCGCATTTTCACAAGCGTCAGGCCGGGGTTTAAAAGCGTATCTGCTCATTCTGTGTTTGACTAAAAAATAAATATTATTCTTGGAAAATCCCCCAGCACATCACCTCTGAAAGATTAAAATTCCCTATTCTGAAAACAGCAGGGGACTCCCTGTGTCTGGAACTCAACACCTTTTAGACACCCTCCTCTGTGCCAGCTCAGTCTGTCCGAAACCATGCTCGGTCTCTGTAAAATCTACCGAGAAGGGCACCCTTCATCAGAGGTGTTAGCGGTATTTTGCTGAGAAACAAGCTAGTACCTGGTGCTTATTTTGGGGAGGTGGCTGTAGGGGAGTCAGTGGCAAGAGCTAGAGACAAAGGAGCGAAGTGTCCTTCATCTCATAGAATCAGATTCCCAATCTGTCCCACAAGGACTTTTGAGAGGTGACTTGTGCTGGTGCTTTGCCAAGTGCTGCATAGTCCTTTTGCTGTTTCAGTTCACAGAACCAATCGATAGTCAAGTCACTTTTTTTCTCCCTCTGCCTCTAAAGGGAACCACAGGATTTGAAGCACAAATTGATAAGTGCTTGGAACTTGCAGAATACCTATACAACAAAATAAAGAACAGAGAAGGTTATGAAATGGTGTTTGATGGAAAGGTATGTATAACAACTTCTTTTTCCCGGTTGGTCAACAGCACTTGCCTTAGTCACCTACTGAGATGCTACCAACAGGTCAAACCAACAGCACATGACAGAAAGCAGTGTCCCTTGTACCAAAACCTGCTGTTGCGCCAATATCTCTCTTCCTCATGGGATCCAGGGACAAGAGCAGCTGCACATAAGATTTCAGTTTGCAGTTTCACCCCACTGAGACTAAATGCTGGCATCTCAGGCTCATACAGCACACACAGTTAGAACCAGCTCCTAAGTAGTAAAAACAAGTTGTGGATTCCTAGCAGGAGGGTCTGTTACATGTGGGCAGTTACAGTGCCCCATGGAGCTCTGAAAGGATGGTTGTGCAAAGCGGTTTGATCAGCATCCTCAAGTGGGCAGTCGACAGGGGACTCGGGGTGACCCAGGGAGGCCATCTGCACTGGGGTGCGGTGCAGCAGGGCAGGGGCTGATAGCACTGTAGGATCGTCTAGATTGGAAGGGACCTTTAAGAGCATTGAGTCCAACCATCAACCTAACACCGCCAAAACCACCACTAAACCATGTCCCTCAGCACCACATCTGCCCGTCTTCTAAATACCTCCAGGGATGGCGATTCCACCACTGCTCTGGGCAGCCTGTTCCAATGCTTAGCAACGCTTTCAGTGAAGAAATGTTTCCCAATAGCCCTCTTAAACCTCCCCTGCTGCAACTTGAGGCTGTTTTCTCTCATCCTATCCCTTGTTACTTGGGAGAACTGACCCCCACCACTCTACAACCTCCTTTCAAGTAGTTGCAGAGAGCGATAAGGTCTCCCCTTAGCCTCCTCCAGGCTAAACAACCCCAGTTCCCTCAGAAGACTTGTACTCCAGACCCCTCACCAGCTTCTCTTGCCCTTCTCTGGACATGCTCCAGCACTTCAATGTCTTTCTTGTAGTGAGGGATCCAAAACTGAACACAGTATTCCAGGTGGGGCCTCACCAGTGCTGAGTACAGGGGGACAATCACCTTGCTAGTCCTGCTGGCTGCACTATTTCTGATACAAGCCAGGATGCTGTTGGCCTTAATGGCCACCTGGGCACACTGCTGGCTCATATTCAGCCAGCTGTCCACCAACACCCCCAGGTCCTTTTCCACCCCACAGCTTTCCAGCCACTCTTCCCCAAGCCTGTAGCGCTGCATGGGGTTGGTGTGACCAAAGTGCAGGACCCGGCACTTGGCCTTGTTGAACATCATACCATTGGCCTCAGCCCTTGATCCAGCCTGTTCAGATCCTTCTGTTGTGCCATCCTACCCTCAAGCAGATCAACACTCCTGCCCAATTTGGTGTCACCTGCAAACTTGCTGAGGGTGCACTCAATCCCCTCGTGCAGTCGTTGAAAAAGATACTAAACAAAACCGGCCCCAATACTGAGCCCTGGGGAACACCAGCTGCCAACTGGATTTAACTCCGTTCACCACCACTCTTTGGGCTTGGCCTTCCAGCCAGTTTTTTACCCAGGGAAGAGTGTTGCTCAGGAACCCAGCTGGCTCGTGTGACAGAGGCTACACCACCATGTGGGGTGCAAATACCTCTGGGCCCCTCGTGTCTATTGAGGGAGTCCAGCTGAGATGGGACCCCTGGGTGCCAGGGCAAGGTGGTGCAGCCTGGGTTGTGTGGCTGTGCCTGTGAACTGCACTGCGCTGTCTGGGTTCAGCCATCTCTTTGTGGCAACGCTCTCCAGCTGTGATAGCTGCGGACAGGCCTAAAAGAGACCTCTGTTACAAAGTTAACTGGTGTTTTGCCTGTAAAAGAGAGAAAAAAAAATCCTGTTGTAGGTTTTTTCCTCATACTTGCGATGGTTTTTGCTCACTGTACTTGCCTTGGGAGGTTTTGTCTGTCAGAACACTGCTCCCTGGTAGCAATCACAGTGCGTGCCTAAGTGCTCTGTAGCATAAGGATAAATGTCACCATGTTTCTTCAAACAGACATCACAGGCTCGTACGCACATGCCACTGTGTGATTTATTTCCTGCGTCTCGCACATCATCGCTGAATTTGGTCCACTGGGTCTGATGGTGAGTTAAGGAACAGGCAGCAGTAGGAGTTGCTGTAACTCACACATTTAGCATCCGGCAAAGAGGAACGTAGCAAGGCAGGCAACTGCTGGGCGACTGCAAAAATATACAAAATACCAACTGGTTCTTACTTTATGCCGTTCTACTTGGTGCTCCCGTCTAAGTTAAACTAGTTAAGATGCTGTGGTGCATGCATATTAATATGTCAGCTGGCTGAATCAAACTGAGAATTAATAAATTTCATTAAAGTAAGAAAATCTTAGGCTATCTTATGTACCACCTGTGACTCTTGTTTACAGAAGCAGATTTTGTATTACTCTGTCACATAATAAAAGTAAATGACATGGTCTTCACCTCCAAATTACCTCTGATAGACTCTTGCCTTAGCCGCTGAATCCTTTCAGCCTCCAGAGGGAACAGCACCTACAAAATCTAGAATCCTCTCAGTAGGGGATAAATATATTTGCACAGCTGGATGGTGTGTTTCTGCATCTGACGCACTGGGAATAAATTGCCTAAAATTATCTTTTCTGCGTTAATAATGATGATGACTCTCAGTGGACCACAATAATGAAAACCATTGACTGCCGTCACAATATGATGTATGAGAGGGGGGAAAGGCATGAGCTTAATTGCAACTGAGATATTATGAGCATTTCTTACAGTGTAAACAATTATTATTCTGTGTTTAGCCTCAGCACACAAACGTCTGCTTCTGGTATATACCTCCCAGCTTGCGCAGCATGGAAGACAATGAAGAAAGAATGAGCCGCCTTATGAAGGTAAGTGGCGTCCTCCAGGACATCATGTAGCGAAGAGTGAAGTCGTTGCAGGCAGGCAATCCTCGAAATGGTCTCCCGGGACCCAGGGCAAGGTCATCTCATGATATTCTGGCAAATGACACCTCCGTGGTCATTTTACTGCAGGTTAGGCTAGCACCACCTTACTCTGGTCTCCCAAGTTTGGTATTCCCTGGGTTTGCCTGGTCTCTAGAGTACTTATTTGAACTCTGTGTATATTTACTGAAGTTACTGCAGACTGCAATTGCTAAACCCAGCAAGTGCAACAATAGTTTGGTAGTTTGATAATACCATCTGGTAATAATATGCTTTGAACACTACAAAAAACAGGTACTGTGTGGCTGTCAGCAGTATTGAGACAGTAGGGCAGGCAAAATTGCCTGATGATTTTAAGAGCAGGACAAAGAAACAGGATAAACCAAATGTCTTTTCAAGGAGCTATTTATTCCTTAATGGAGGTTAACTTTTTTGTCAATATTGGATGTAATTTCAATTGGACTCCTTCTTGTAGCTCTTCATCTTTTTTAAAAAAAGAAAACATACTCTGTGTTTTGTTATAATAGGAAGAAGGATGATGGTAACAATGAGAGTAATTAAAATAGTAATAATTATAATAATGATGATAATCATCATCATCATGATCATCATCCCCTTCTTTCTGTTACATCGCAGGTGGCACCAGTGATAAAAGCCAGGATGATGGAGTATGGAACAACTATGGTGAGCTATCAGCCCCTGGGAGACAAAGTGAACTTCTTCCGGATGGTCATCTCAAACCCTGCAGCAACTCACCAAGACATTGATTTCCTGATTGATGAAATAGAACGCCTGGGACAAGATTTATAATAATCAGGTGTGAAAGTCTGTTCCTGGACCTCTAAGGAGACAATTAAGTTGTCACAAACTGTGCGAATGTATTTGTAGTTTGTTCCAAAGTAAATCTATTTCTATATTGTGGCGTCGGAGTAGAGTACAGTTTAAAATCAAGAAACATGGCTCCTTTAAAGTCCTTTCCTGAGTTTTAGAATACCTCCTTAATAATTAGCTGCACAAGAAGCTGCACTGAAACAAATAAGGAAGAACAGAAGATACTTAAAAATTTTATCCCCTATTTTAACACAGTGACTACTTTAAATTAAAAGCAATCAGACTGAATGATTCCAAATTCGCCCAAAATGATGACAAAATCAAATTGGAGGATGTGGGAGGGGGCGGTGAGAAGGGGAGTACACAAGCTGTATGTTTGAAAGTGAAAGTATTTTGCCTTTTTCGTAGTATTAGAACAGAATTTCTAATTTACCTATAGCAACATTTCAAATGTATTTAAATAGGTATAGTTTTACAAAAGGAAATCTATATATATATAAAAAAAATCCTATTTTGTAAACTATATATTTTTATTTTATATGGGTTATAAAACTGCAAGGACAGAAGCTGAAAATTAACTAGGATTCTTTTTCTTTTGATGGAGGTGCCTCAAATACTTATTACTGCTTATTTTAAAATATAAGCCCACATACCACATTTTTAAGAGGTACCAATACCTCATTTCTCCATGTCATATGGATTGTACATCTCCAAGGTTGATTAATGAAAAGCCTCAAGAGTACTGCAGCTCTTAAAACCACTTAATAATATCAATTACAGTACAACAATAGGATGCTATTATTCCTAATTATGTTTCCCACTTGGCCTACCTAAGCAGACGCACAATCAATATACAGTGCTAACCAAGACTGAAATAAGGTTGTATTTGGATGGTTTCTGTGTTCTGTGGTAAAAAAGCCTATCCAAAAAAAGTCACATGTCTGAATAAATGCTTATCTCATAATCCTTTATTCTATAAGCAGTCCAAAACTACACTGAAAATTAAAATTGACTTAAATTCTTACTAAATGAAAGTACTTACGAGCATGAAACCTCACAGCTACATTAAGAGGTTAAAGACTTCTTGCAGATGTACAGGTCTGCAAGACAAGGCCTAAATTAAATGTGACTGTAGTCTGATGGACAGGGATGGGGTCTAAGTGACAAAATGCATGGTCAAAGGTTTCTCCCCATGCTGGACTCCATCCTCGTCTGCAGTGGCTTTTGAAATTGCAGAAGAAATTGAGATAAGGTTACATCTGCCTAAAACAGCCCACATGGAGCCTCACAGCCTGGTCAGAAATCACGGGCAAAGCTCTTGCAGAATTCATGTGCTGCATCGTTCCTTAACATTAGAGGTGACTCTGGCATGGAAAATGAAATTTATCCTCTTCCCCCCCAACAACTGGAAGCGTTGCTAAGAGTTCTGCAGTTCAGGCCTGTCTACTTATAACCCTACTAAAGTTTTGGTTTTAACTTCGCCTAAATGGCCAACTTTCGTTTGTAAAGCAATATTGTTTTGCTGTCTCTAAAATACTTGAAGAGAAAAAAAAAAAAAAAGGAAGTGCAATGTGGTTTTAATTTCATCTAAAATAGATAAATGGAGTATTGAGTCAATGTAATATCATGAGGATGTGAAGTAAGAGGAAATAAATTGTGTCTGTAATTGTGTTGCCTTTATTATATTGATAGTACTGTTTTGTCACCTCAGATTGAGGCTGTGCACTTTAGATTTAAACTGTATAATGTTGCAAATCAACATGTGTTGCTGTATAAGCTTGTACAATATATTATTGATATGTCCTTATTTGTGCGGTAGTAGTATTGACCTTCAATATTGTAAGAGCTGCATTCATGCCGGTCCCTCTACTATATCTTTGCTCGGTACTAACCTCTCCTCGTCGGCTTTTGGGCAGACTCACCCCACTTCAGTGGACTTCCATTGCTGCCTGCGATGCGTAGTGTTGCGAGTCAAGCTATAGAGGAGACACAAGTTCCATCAGGAAGGACTTCAACATGACTTTTTGCTAAACATGTCGAAATCGGCAGACTAAGCACTAAAACACGGAGTAGGGCAGCAAGTTATATTCTGTTTTCTTGCTGGGAAAAAGGCAAGCAAAGAGCTTGGAAAGTAAAAATAGTCCAGGGACAATGATGAAGGTGATCAGTAGCCTGGTTACACCTTGCATGTGCAATTCTGTTTAAAGTGCTAAGTGCAAACAATGTATTTATTAGCTGTATGTGCCAATCCAAGATTTACATTCAGTGTTCCAAGAGAACCAGCCTTTTTTTTTTTTTTCCACATTACTGTACTTATTGCAGCCAGGAAAGAGCGGCATAGCAATCTGTTCTCGTGTTTGACCAAAGTATCTTACCTGTGGTGTTGATCTAAATCCAAATAAAAGTGTAAAACGTGAATCTGGGTCTTTTCATTAACAACACCAATGGGCACTGTGAGCATTTATCACTTGTGCCATTTCGGAGCAAGGCCCCAATAAAGAGAATGTTTAATTGTAGCTTTCTGTGCCTCCTGCTGGATTTTTTCATGACAAGATGCGTTCTGTTAATTATTGTAGCGTTAAAAAAAGTTCCATCACCAGACCCTTTTCGAGGTGCTGCTCAGCACCAGAATACAAGTGTACCTTGGCCATCTGGTATTCCTTTACCTTATCTTTACAGGACGGATTTAGTTGCTTTTTTCTCCTCAGACAGGCTCAACAATTTTTTATGTTTTATTTTGTCTTTTTATTCCACCAGTACTTATCCCCGAATTAACCATAGACTCTTAATCAGCCTCAGGCACAGCAGTGAAAGCAGTCAGGGCACTTTTTCCAGGACAACATAGACTATGCGATGGCAACAATTTAAAAGGGCCACGAAGTAAAAAAGACAAAACAACCGATAACAAAAATTAAGACTTTTAATCCTCATGTCTCCCCGGCCTGGGGCCTTATTCCTCCAAAATCTGCCACCTGTCTGCTCTATTTTCCTGCCACCCTCTGAAGTGTTGCTGAGCGTGATGCCAGCAGCAGAGAAGGAAAACAAAATGATGCCACGAAAGCAGCAGCAGTCAGAAAGCGTATGCCTGAAATGAGATTTTCGGTATCAATTCTTTTAAGTCTGCAGCAGAAGTTGAGATGAATGCCTATGCAGAGCACCTGCACAGAGCCCAGCTAGGAGCTCTGTGAGGAAATACGGAGAGAGTGAGGAGGTGGGGGTAAGTTGTTATCCTTACCCCAGTGAAGCTCTCCGTTTGGCACTGGGAGAAGGAGCACTGGTTTAGTATTTTTGAGTACTACGCCCACAGGAGTGCATGAAGCTTGGGCTTTGCTGTAAACCTGTTGTACCCAGAGCTGCGTGGAGTCTCCCTGAGAGACGGGGGGCTGCAACAAATTTGCCCAGCCAAGCTGAGCAGAGAGTCCTGGCTTTGCTCAAGGAAGGCAAAATAAAATTGCCAAGCAGAAGAGAATTCACACAGCAGCCTGAGTGCCCGCTCTTTACAAAGGCTGGTTCCTTTGGCATTCCCCTAGGAGAACAAAAGCTCTGGTTTGCTATTGCTCTGCTCCTTAGCACAAAGCCCCCAAAAGAGAACCCTGCGCAGGGAGAATCGTGGATCTAGAATAAAAGATGAGCAAATTCATTGCAGCAGCATACCAGCATGGTGATCTCAAGCTGTAAATGGTGGGTTCCCATGTTTCTGTACAGTCCCACAAAGCTCCCAGGAGCCCTTACCCCCATGGGACACTCTGCGTCCCCCTCCCCGCCCCATTGTGCTGCTTCTGCCTCTCCGCACCCCTGTACCCCTTTTCATGCCTTTCTTCCCTCTTGCCCCTTTCCCACAGCCATGGAATCATAGAATCATATAATCTTTTTGGCTGGAAAAGACCTTGAAGTATACATGTGAGCATCTTAATCATCTTCATAACTTGATGGGACCTTTTTTTGTCTAAAGAGATTAAGGTTCCTTTGAAATGCAGCCTACAAATTCAATTAAATCCCACCATGAGAATGGGGTCCTCAGTCCAAGTGGTTGTTCTTTCCTTTATCATGGGGTGGCCCTGGTACAAGCTAACTCCATGAGAAGCACAGTATCACTTGACGACCCCATCCTGGAGATGGTCTGCTGCAAAAGCAGGCAGAGCACCAAGGATGAGTCCAGCAGAGTCCAGGGAAGCCTCAAAACCTGCCTGAAGCCATCCCAATTGACTCACAACCACAGTCCACTTGACTCTCTTTAGTGCTCCTGGTAAATTGTTTTGTAGTTCACTTCTTAAACCTGGGCTTAATAAAATGTGGTTTAGTAAAGCTTAGACAAACCAGGTTCTGTGAAGCAGAGACTGGCTGAATGAACAAACCTAATGATGCCTGGACACAGCCTAATGAACCTTTGACGTACTGGGACATGGTATCCTCTGGGATTTTAATCTGTGGTGCATAATTTCATCCAGAGACACACTCTTCCCACTACTGAAGATATGCATTCTTGCCTAAATGGATGCTGTGTTGGGAAACAGACAGAGTGCAAAACTGTATCATGTAAATAAAATACAGTGGAATTTTTACTGATGACACCTATGTGCTATGAGGAACTAGGAAACAAATCCAACTATTGAAACAGCTGTTGTAGACACCATCCAGTGCTAGCAGAACTGAAGACCAAGAACTGTGTCTGCATCAAAGCAAGCCACATCCCAATTTACATAAATGCTGTGGGCTTGGGAGGTTTTGGTTGGGTTTTTTTTTAAAAAAAAAATACTGGCACATAATTTTGAAGCCCATAGCTGTAAACAACAGCAAGATAATACGTAAAAGCAATTCTTGACATGATATTTGCCTGAATACTAAGTAACTAATAGCTGCTGGGGGGATGGTTAATGCAGAAACAACAGTGAAGGTGGGTCATCCTGCAGCTTTTGCAAATTCCGGCCCTGGGACCATGCAGATCAAAGCACGGGAGTGGCTGAGGGGCGGATGAGAGGCAGGACAAGTTCTCAGCCCCGCTGGCCTGACAACACGAGATGGACCACACAAAGACATGGCCAATGAGTGGTTGGGTCTCAGCTATTTTGGCTACTCCTGTGTTCTGCTTGCTCTTCTGTAAATGGCCTCCAGGAGGGACCCAGAGAGAAGCCCTCACCTACCCTACAGCCCATGGCTCCACAGAAGGCCAGTTTAAATATCAAGGTAGTTGTATTAAATTCCTGTTCCAGCTCAGTTAATGAAAGAACAAAGCAAGACAGAGCTCAAGGAAATGTGTATCATTTATCTGACTTTGCCAAGCTATCTGCCAAGTAGAATATCATTCTAGGTAGAAAGCAAGCCCCCTAGAAAGCCACAGGATACAGTCTTTAATGTACTAATGTCTTAGACTTATAACATCTGAACTACCAGCTTTTTACCTGATCAGCCTAACTAAGGGGAGTCATTCAGCCATTAAGAGAAAGCCAAGTGCTGCAGCTGGAAGAATTACAGACCTGACGTTGCTCTTCACTGAGACAACAGAACAGCTGCAGGTCATGGCACTCTTTATTACAGCACGGTAGGATGCAGGTGTATAGATTTTACACTGTATTTCAGAGCAAGAAAATGGGTCTGAGATTATAGTCAGAGGAAAAGGAACACATACCTTTACTGTATTAGAATAAAAGCCTCTGTATGTTGCTGCTGAAATTCCTGCATTACAAAGAAAGATGAAAAAAATCTGTTCTACAAATTCACATTGGCTGAACAGAGCAAAGGCTGTTTTCTCAGGGCACAGAAAAGTCACAAGTCAAGCAAGGATGGAAACGTCCAGTTCTCCCGCAACTCTGCAGCAGCTGCCCCTGTACATGTTCTCACTCCAGCTGATACCTAGTGCTGAGTCTTCCAAAGACGTAAGTACCTAACTTCCATGATATCAACCCAGATTGCTTAATCCCAGCCCTCTAGACTACTCGCTTTCAGCCTGTGACCAGTTAACTCCTACGGATAATTTCCCAGAGGTCTGGGACCAAAAACCTGGAAGACCGAGTTCATGTACTACTCTGCGGTATGGGAAATTTATAAAGGGGTCTTCATCTTCTACAGAAAGATTTTAGAGGCTCACGACTCAAAAGAGCATGAAAACCACACAACTAGGCAACCTTTCTTTCTAAAACATTTCATTTTGCGTTACAAGTAACAGGGTCTGGCATACTACTGGCATCTGGCCTGCACTGGGCACCACAATCATACAGGGTTTTCATTATACAGAAGCTGAAAGATATGCTCTTCACAACAAGCATTAAACTAACATGCAGGACAGGGAGTTTAAGAATAGCTATACATAATTTGCCCCACTACCCTAGAAGCATCTATTATTTTATATAATCCTGTATCAGTAAATTCCCATTTTCTCACACTTCTGTGCTGCCTGCATGATGGACTTCTTATTTTCCTACCCATCCTCTTCTCTCCTGGAAATGAAAGCGGTTCTGGAAGAAAGAGCAGATGTTTGGGACTCGATGTAAACATGCTTTTCTTGCTCTGAGAAACTCAAAGGAAATGGCTTGTGTTAAAATTGTGAGCTGCAGACCGCAGCTTTTCAAAGACAGTCTATAAAGAGTGATGAGGCAGCGTGGCTGAGGGCTTCACACAGGCTGGAGCTGCTCGGCAGAGCTCCCCAGGCGCTCCTGTGCTGAGAGGCAATGCCCACCATGGGAAGCGACTCCACAGCAGTCCCTGCCAAACGGTTTAGTCTGCTAAAGCTAATCCAGCTATTTTCCACATTCAGATAAACCACTGCTGTTTGTACTACGTTGGCAACCAGCTGAAGCCCAGGCCTCGTAGCAAGAAAAGCTGTAACACTGTCAGCTGAAGATCTGAAAGCATGGAAGAGACTTGCTGCACAGAGCTTGTCTCGGGACTGTTTCACATGATGATTTTTCTCTTTCACCAATCTTTCCTTCTGATCAGGACAGACTGGGGAAATAAAACATGAAGCTTTCAGGCAATTCTCTGTTTGGATTCATCTTTCAACAAATTTGACTTTGGTACACAGATTATTCGGACCTGCTCTGTTCCCTTTCACCAGTTCCCAGATGGATGACTTCCACCAGCATGTTTGATAAATCCTCCTGGCTGCAGAAAGCTCCAAGAAACCAGGACACCACCTCTGCACAGTGCCTGCAAAGAAGATTCCCAGAGACCAGCCCATAAAGCTGTCCTTCCTGGGGGAGGTGGGATAGTGCACCTTCCTCCTGCAGCAGACACCAAGGTCCACATGGGATCAGAATACATCTAGTTGAGTTATGAATCCCCTGCAACAGATTTATTTCCACATAGCTTCCCCGTCCCTTGTTCTATGGCTATGGCTCATGCACCAACAGTTTGGGCTGCTACTCCAGACATGCCTGTCCATATTAAATTTGAGAGGTTGAGAATTAAACTGTATTAATAGTGATACCAATGCAGGTTAGCAAGGATGATATTAATAAAACGCAGTGTGCCTCAAGTAAACACCTACTATTCAGTGAGATTCGTGACAGTTCTCAATAGGTGCTTTAAGAGAAATTTTTAGGCTGCAAGATTATCATTGGGTTATTTTCTGTAATAACTTTGGATAAAAATATAATAATTTCCTGTTTGCAGTCTACAGACCCAATAAGCTGCCTTGGGAATTAGGATCCAGCAGGCAAATGATAAATGGCAGGGTTATGAAATAGCACAAGTGCCTCCATATTTCACTCTGTCCTTTTACCTTCAATACAAGTGAGTTGCAATACTGCTTACTACAGAGGCGTTTTCCATGCTTAACCAAACAGATCTATTTACATCTCACATTTGCTAAAGTTTCAGTAGATGTCAGTAGTTGAAAGAAATAATCACATTAAAGTGAAATACAAAATATGGACAATTAACAGTAGTGCTCAAAAATGTCAGCTGATGCACACACTTTACTTAGTGCCTTGTTTGTGCATAATAGGGTTCAATTTGCGTTGATTCATTTCTCCCTTTGCCATTTCTCTTAATTCACAGTGTCATGTTTTTATGAGCTGGTGCTGCAGGAAAATCTACAAGCAGAGCACGTATTGTTGATATGACACTGGCAACCCAAGAGGTATGCACGGATCATCTCTCTACTTTGCCATTGCTTCTGAAACAGTCTGCCTTTTGTTTACCACTGTGATAGACTCTCTTCTACAGATGACAATTTGCAATCACTTTTCTCCTTTTCTTCACCTGGTTCAGCTACAGTCATTATGAAAAAAGACATAAAAATAATCAAACTCAAAAAACCTTCCAGTGATTGGATCTGATTGTAGATGCCTCAATTGCAACGCAGCTGAAATTACTGATGTATTACAGTTCTTGAAAGCAATTTTCTTGCAGTAACTCTGGTAGGAATCTCGAATAAATTGTAGCTATTGATCACTAGCCTTCATATTTCCCACACAGAAAGTCTGGCTCCTTGTTCACATTGTAAGCAGCCTCGCTTGCTCCCAGGCTTGTTTTCGGAGTGAACCAACTAATCCTTTTCTATGGGAATCTGGGCACATTTGACAGCATAGGTCACCACAGAGTCTGATCCAAGCAGACAGCATAGATGCAGACTGCACCAAGTTTGACTTCTGCATCACAGGGGACATTGCAATTTTAAATATACTCCTGCTCTCTCTCAGATACGCAGAAAATACCCTAGTGTCATGCATAAAGACATCATTCTGCAGGCTATAACAGAGCCCACTCAGAACTCATAGAATCATAGAATCATTTTGGTTGGAAAAGACATTTAAGATGGAGTCCAACTGTAAACATAACACTGCCAAGTCCACCACTAAACCATGTCCCTAAGGGCCACATCTACACATCTTTCAGGAAGTGTTGAAAAAGTAATAATTATGCCTCAGGACTACCCCGTGGTACTCTAAAGGCACCTGCTCAAAGTGCTATGGAGTGTGGATGTGGGCAACGTGCTGGCCTTCAGCAGGGTGGGTACAAATCAACCCAGCCAGCCAGGCCAGAGTGTCTTTCAGGTCAGCCCACAGAGATGCAACAGACATAGTGACAGGACCGATGCGTTAAATGAATCTGAACCCCTTCCTTCTCCAGACAAACACCTCATAGCAGGGGTTAGGATATAACAGGCTGTATTTGTTCAAGTGTACCCAATAAGGCACTACAGTAAGATGGCAAGTGGTTTGATTTTATCTCTGGTTGTCTTGGGGGTGATGGGAAGGAGATCCTTAGAAATTAGAAATGCCTTGTTCTCATGGGTGGTAATGCCCTCTCTGCAGTGCTCTCACTGGTAGCACATCTCTTATGAGACTGCTGCCTAAGGGAGTACTCAAGGGGAGCCAGCAAATAGCTGTGCTCCGTTACCCGGCATGTGAAAATTTAGAGCAGAGCAGAGGGGACAGCATTTTGCTTTCTAGCAAAACCAAAACACTCCCTTGTTCTTGGAAGATGGAACTAATGCTACCCAAGCACTGCTCATCCCTGAGAAAACTCATCCTGTTGCAGGACCTTTGCTCATGCATAGCATGAGCCAGGCTCTGTCCTGCAGAGATTGCAGCACCTCTACTTCTCCACCCAGCAAGAACTCCAGCACTTTGTTTCTTTGTTGTCTTTTGCCCCTTCTGTAGGAAGATAAATGTATGCAGTCATTGGCTCCAGGATTTAGCTCAGTGCCATAAAATAATAAAATGGAAACAACTGTGTTCTTAGCTGCCTTATACAGTAAGTCCCAGTGAGGAGGCAAAGGCCTCTGTTATTGCTTCAGCTGATATAACCCTACCTCAAGGTCCTTACTGTCCACAGTTGTTCTGTAAGCAGAAATTTAGAAAACTAAGGGTGGATCCTCATTTCTGGCTGCCCACCGCTAGTTTCAATGCCCAGAACCATGTAAAAGCTGTTGGCTGTTGTCCGTCATCCTTTGCTGTATTACTAAATAGTCATTGAATGCGAACTAACTTGAGGTTGATTCCCATGAAGAATTGCCACAGGAAGAGCAGCAAACACAAGACAAAATAGGCTGAAGATCAAGAAAGCCTCACAGAGGAGGAGGTCTTCCATCTCATTCAATGGTTGGGACCTTCAAAACCAACACCATGAGGTCTCAGGTCCAAACTCTAATTTCGTCTGATGAGACCTGAATCCACACCAGCAAACTCCAACAAAGTGCTCATTGTTGTTTATAGGAATGCTCTTAATCCCTTCTGCTGATGAAGCTATGGGGGTCTGGATGAAGCTATGATGGGGTTGGGACAAAACTGGTTAATAAATGTGCCCAGAGAGTTTTTTGTAGGGCACACAGGGAGTGTGACACAGGAATCTGTCTCAGACCTGATTTTGTTCAGCTTCTCACTAATGATTTGCGCAGTGAAATACAGACTATGCCTGTCAAGTGCCTAGATGGTATGGTGCAAGGAGGGGCAGAATTTTGGGAAGAACAGGGAAAGGGCAACAGCTGAATTCAAATCTATCTTAAACTGGAAAAATAGTCTGAAAAAATCGGTTAAAGCTCAGTA
This sequence comes from Chionis minor, assembly GCA_013398295.1. Lineage (NCBI taxonomy): Eukaryota > Metazoa > Chordata > Aves > Charadriiformes > Chionidae > Chionis > Chionis minor. The sequence continues at coordinate 380,810 of VZSF01010829.1, read as the reverse complement.
AAGGCAAATGAAGGGTATCACTTCAAGCAGGATTAATCACAGTCATAGATTGAGGGGGTGGGTTATGCACCAGCCTTTCAAAAAAGGGACTCAGTTATTAGTGAACAATGTCCTATCAGAGAGAAAGAGGATGTAGTCATTTTGGAATATATGAGTGGGAAAATGGCTTGCACCACAGTCTGAGTCATCCTTCTGGTCTGGTCACCATCGATGACTGGTACAGCTTCAATGGAGACATAATACTCAGTTTTAGGCATCACACTTCCAGAAGACATTAAGATGGCAGCAACCATAATTATTAGTGATCTAAGAACATACAATCTGCAAGAAAATACTGAAAGTTGAATTCTCTGCCTAAAAAATATGTCAAAACTTATGGTGAAAGTCCTCTAATATCTAGAAGTTTGCTATTGAGAGGAAGGGATATTTTTTCCTCTGTGGTCACGAAGGCTCAGACAGGAAATAATGTGTTCAAACAGAAGCAGAAAAGATTCAGTTCAGTGCTAGAAATAGCTTTCCAATGATAAAGGTAATAAAGCCTCAAAACAGCTTGCCTTGGGAGACCGTGGGATGCTGGAGGTCTTCAGAACAGGGTGGACAAATGTCAAGCGAGGAACAGCCTATCCTGCTTTGAGCAGAGGGACGGACCAGGGATCCTCCTTAAGTCCTTCCTGCTGTTTTTCTGTGACTCAAGGCAGCAGTCCTGGGTTAATCTGTGACTACCTGTAACTCCTGTCAATGACACTTTTCAAGACCATGTTAGTGTTGTGGATCAACATGAAGTTAATTTCTAGGATATCCACTGTAGCAAGAGAGCTGTAGAGATCTCAGGCAATCAGTGTCATAACAGATGTAGGGAATTGTGCTGATTATCCTCCTTTGGCAAAAGAAGTGATCCTCTGAACTGGCAACTCCCCAGACTGCTGCTACCCTGCATTAACCATACAGTTAGTTGTCTCCTCCTGTGTAGAAAAAACACAGCAGAAAATTCCTAAAAAATGTTCTCAAATCTAAGTACTGTGAGAGAGGTCAGAACAAGAAATCCAGATTACGCTTGTGACTGAATTTTGAAGGTAGCGAAGTAAAAACAGGAAGAGAGAGAGAGAAGGGGCTGAGTTCGGATTTGGTCCCACCAGCTCTGCTGGAGGAGAAGCCTAGGTGCTCACCTTGACCCCTTAAAACCAGGACTGAGGAAACAAACCCAGTCTTCTGTGTTCATTGCAAATTTGTCAGCTTGTTTTGCCTACATATCCTCACCTCACTATGCGCCGGCACATTAATAATTTGTTTATATAGATATTACAACATTTTAAGTAGATAAAAGAGGACATGGACTGGACGGCCCTCCTACACCGGGCTGTGCTATCAGGGCATGGGGAGGGAGAAGGGAGGGATGGATGTAGGAGCAAGGTGGCTGGATGGAGGGGCGATTCCCCTTGGGGCTGGAGAAGGGGGACAGGCGCTGATGCTGCACATCACAGGACAGTCCTGGTCTAGTCGAGGATGAAATAAAGAAGCCAGACCTGGCTGGTAGCAACTCCTCTTTAATTCGTCTTTCCAGCTGGGTGATCTTGGATGATCTCTCACCCTGACTCGCCTTGAAAATTAACCCAGTCCAGTGGTGAAGGGGTGATAAAATATCCCTGTAGCCTTAGTTACTGACAGATATGTGTTGGAGGAAAGTAGCTGTAAATCCCACTCCTCTACACCCCCACAAGCTGAGTTTGATCCAGCCCCTGCCTGAGTCCGTGGCAAAATACCCATGGACTGCAAATGGACTTGGACCGAGTTTATGAGCCACATAATTTACAGGATGTCTTGGCTGCCTGAACTAATGTCCATCTGTTTCAACGCCACTTAGGACACCTTACAAATTGGTCAAGCCCGGGGGCTAGGCAGGGCCTGACAGGCAAACGACAAATGGAAACGTGGACTGTCACTGCTACTGCCGAGCAGCTCTTCAGACGCGGCCGTTCCTCAGGGACCCTTTCCCGGAGCAGCGCTCACCCACTTGCTCTTCACCTCCCAGCCAGGGGACACCGGAGCAGGGGGTGCCTCAGTTGGAGCAGGAGGAAGCAGCTCGCATCGCTCCGCCAAGTCCTCACGCCCTGTGGCAGGCGGTGGCTGGTGATGGGTGTTCATCTGCTTTCTAGACAGGTAAGGTGTTGCCAAACCATTACAAAGGTCTATGAGATATAAAAAAAAGGTTGCTGACCTGCACATATTTTTTGGAGGTAACTATTCAGTTTGTATGTGTGAGGGAATTAAAATAGGCGCCAGAAACTGGGTAACAGCTACGACACTCCGTCAGTCCAACTAAGAAAGCATATTTACCTAAAAAAATTGAGAGGGAAAAATTAAGAAGTCTGAATGAAGAGACTTGGAAGAGGAACAATGGATTTTTTAGTTCAAAGATGAGGAAAATATTTTTTAAAAAATCTATTCAAGTTGACCTGAAATGAATTTTTATTGTGGAAACAAAAATTATATATATGTCCCTCCACAATTTAATTTCTGGTCAACTAAATGATGTTAAAACTAATGTTGTGCTTTCTTTTGGGATTTTTTAGCCTCTTAAACCTGATATTTTTTAAACACAGGTAAGGTTTTTAACCAAAAACTGTTATTTCAAAATTATTATCACATCTTTAGCTTAAAAATGCAGAAATTAGGTTTCTCAAACGCGTTCAGATTATAACTACCCTTCTGTCCAGCATAACTAGGTGATCAGAGTTAGTTTGAATCAAGTTACATTTGGAGCCCACCTGGCCCTTTTCTCTCCCCTAAACCTCGCTTCATTTCTGGAGTTTTTCACTCACCCCACACATTTGCCAGGCCCTTGAGAAAGAGTCCATCACAGCCAGCCATGAGGCAGCTGGAGACCAAGGTGGCCTCACACTGCGTCTTGATGGGACCATATTTGTGTGTTAATTGCAGTAAAGTGCGTCAGCTTTCTCTCGCTGTAGCATTTTGCCTGTGACAGGTCGGTGAGGGTAAGGGAAAGGTGTGGGGAGAAGCAGCAGTTTAAATCTGACCACCCACCAGCCACCACATGGTAATGAGAGATGAGTCCGGAGTACTCCGCGACAGATGCAGCTTTTCCCCACGCCCACCCTCAGTCGGGAAATATGGGGCTTCAATAAAAACCTTCACCAAAGCAGAGTTACCATGCGTGTAAATTCACTCTCATCAAGTCACAAATTTGTTTCTTGTTCCTCGCGACAATTAAGGTGTATTTGTAGAGGTGGGACAGCCTGGCAGCCATCCCGCGTGAAAAGGTGGATTTTGTGAACCAGCGAAGTGTGACCACGCAGCCTTCCTTCCACTCAGACCACTGGGTACCAGACCCAGCTCCCCAGGGTTGAAAAGAAATGAGAGAAAACTAACCAAATGCTGTTGGTTAATGTCAAAACTTCTTGTTGGAGAGTGGAAGATTTCAGAGGTAAAAGCTGAAATGCACGGTGAGACACAAGCGCTGGCAGGAGACGGGGCAGCTCAGAGGGCAGCAGACGCTCCCATGGGTACTGCAGCTTGTAACGTGGTTTTAACTTACTCTAATTTTTTTCTGCGAAATGGGTAAAAGGGCAGGTGGCAGAAGATGTCCGATTTTCTTCAACTGTCTTCCACTGAGTGTTTTCAAGAATTTGGCTGAAGTAGTAGAAGGAGGAAAAGCTCATATTGCATAGAAAATGCTGCGATATCACATTGTGCTGAGAACACTCATTTGTCAAGGAAGAAAGAAGTCCTCCCTCACAACTGCAGACCACAAGGTGTTTATGAACTGTGCACTGAGACAAATGCCACGTGAGCGTGTTTGAAGCACTCGGGTGCAGAGGGAAATGGAAGGTGTCATACGCTGGCCCTTTGGCTCTGGCAAATGCCCTTGTTTTAGAGCTGGCCTGTTTTTCACATCCCACCTGGGCTTGCGATAGTCTCTTCAGCTGGCTGAGGGGCTGAGGTGCCTACCACGTGCTATGGAGAGCAGCAGTTGCCTTCTGTGGGGACGTTTTCCCTCTCTCACGGTGCTCTGAAGCAGCGAAGGAACCAGTGTGATGCCGCCTCTGCTTCTGGGCAGCATGAGAGAGCACGAGGTCATTAATTTGGAAGCAGACGCCGTATCCCAGTGGTACACACAATGGTTTCTAACAGTCTTCTGTCTGCAAACAGCGTTTTCAGGGTAAAACAACTAAGTACCAAACAGCTGTGTGGCTTGACCACTCCCATGTGATAATTCCACCTTTTTTGAATTTAACTACCTAAATGCCCAGGTTCCTCATATAACTCATGGAGAAAGGCAAGTGCCTCTTCAAGGCCTCAGAAAAGACCTCCTTGCTTCAAAATGGATGTTAGAGGGGCAGAGAAGAGTTAGGTACACAGAAATTTATTTCATACAAATGCAAACCTTTGGCTTTCCTGCAGCCAAACGTTTGTAGAGAAAGAGTGAAATTACAGCCCTTGCAGTAGGCTGGATATTTTAAACCCATGGATCAATTGCTTGTCTATGACATGGAAAATGAGTGATTTTTATTGGGTACAAGTTTCAATTTAGAAGGAGAGGGGAAAGAGGTACCAAGCTAAGATCAGTCTTTTACATGAGAAATCACAATATTCTGAGTTGTGGCACCCTGGCTATGGGAAGGGATTCCGCAGTCCAGCTGCTAGATGAAATCCCAGCCTTCCAGAAGGCAGCAGGAGAACTCCCATCTATTGGAAGGATTGCAGGATTTCCCTGATATCCTTGTGGCGTTCTGAACTTGATCAAGATTTCTCTGTGAAAAGGACAATGTTTCCAGAGTAGATAGTTATTTTCTACATCAGAGTTGTGATCTATTTGTTCTCACAAGAATCAGAGCTCCAGTGAGTGGCAGGTTTGACTGCTTAATAGAAACATGAATTTGACAGGGGAAGGGATGGAAAGCTGCTGCAGACATCAGACATCAATAATGCAGAGCTCCACTGACCTAAAAGAGTGGAAGGATTTACCTGACACACTGGTACCCATGCGGGAAGGCCACTAAATGTGAAAGCAACTGCCATCATTAAGAAGATGGATTTCTTTGTTAGTCTTTTCTGTAATTTCTCTGTACCTCAGTTGTATTCAGGAGACCTTATAGTTTTTCCCCTGGTGGCTAATTTAACAAGCTGAAATGTTTTGTTTCATTCTCACCTTGGATGTCATTATTTTTAAAAAGAGACAAGCTGACCCAAGACTGTGCAATTAAATTGTTAAATTTGTAAACAAACAAGTAATACTTTGATAGCAGTTGGGATATACTTTACCCTTCATTACTAGCTAGATGGAGAAAGCTCCTGATACAATTAAACAGCATTTTGTATACAGTTACAGTGTTTCCTAGTTTTTTTCCTAGTTGTATATTTTCATCTAAGCATTTTAATAACCAACATTTATAAATTCATTAGATAAAACTATTCCTCTCATCTTACTATCTTATGTGTTTCTAGTGCATGAATCTGTGTCTCTCCTCAACACCTCATTTTCACAGAATCACAGAATGTTAGGGGTTGGAAGGGGCCTCTGGAGATCATCTGGTCCAACCCCCCTGCCAGAGCAGGTCCACCTACAGCAGGTTGCACAGGATGGCGTCCAGGCGGGTTTGGAATGTCTCCAGAGTCAGAGACTCCACCACCTCTCTGGGCAGCCTCTTCCACTGCTCTGCCATCCTCAAAGGAAAGAAGTTCCTCCTCATGTTCAGATGGAACTTCCCATATTCAAGTTTGTACCCAGTACCTCTTGTCCTGTCGCTGGGCAACAATGAAAAAAGACTGGTCCCCTCCTCCCAGCACCCTCCACAAATACTTACAAGTATTTGTAAGCATTGATGAGAGCCCCCCTCAGTCTTCTCTTCTCCAGACTAAAAAGACCCAAATCCCTCAGCCATTCCTCATAAGAAAGATGTTCCAGCCCCTTATCATCTTTGGAGCCCTTCGCTGTACCCTCTCCAGCAGTTCCCTGTCCTTCTTAAACTGGGGAGCCCAGAACTGGACACAGTACTCCAGTTGCGGTCTCACCAGGGCAGAGTAAAGGGGGAGGATGACCTCCCTCGACCTGCTTGCCACACTCTTCTTGATGCACCCCAGGATGCCATTGGCCTTCTTGGCTGCAAGGGCACATTGCTGGCTCATTTTCTTTTATTTGTTTTTCCTCTCACGTTTACACCTATATCATAGTTTGTCTTCATCCAATTTTTACTGCCATATGTCTATGGAGATAATATTTTTATCAATGAGGCACACATCAGAGATGAATAGCAATGTGGGATTAAACCTACTAAACTGTGAATAAAAGAAACCTCGGTTGTACTTTGTAGTTAACTTTCTGCCTAGAAACATTTACTTTTCTGTAGGGTATATTTTACGTAATGTAGCTTAAAAAAGAAAAGCTTAAAGCATAGGTATCTTGACCGGTTTGGGAAAGAGTGAGTCAGAGAGATTATAGGAGGGCATGAAGTCAAGTTTTCACATTTCAGGCATTAATTTGCCACTAAGAAGGAACAGCTGAAGTGTAGGAGGAGGGTTAATTTTGGTGGGCACTAACAAGAGCAGAGAGCTCCCTGGTGTTTTTATCTCTCAGTCCTGCTCCAATACAAATTAAGCCTGAAAAGGTTTTTTTAAAGTCAAGGCAAGCAGATGTGGGGACACTGTTCTGGGATGAGGATGTGATGTCTGCTCTCAGTCTCATCATCTCCAGCCAAGTCTTCTTCTGCAAGTATTGCTCTGCTGCAGTGAAGCAGGGCTGGGCTGCAACACCTTTGAGCATCCCAGCACACCACAGAGCTGTCCATCAGGGTAATGATTTCCTCTAGATCAAGAGAGTATATCTCAGAGATGATGTTTTTAAAAAGTTGCAAGTATTGGAGGTGTTTCAGAGCCAACTCCAGTTCCTACAACCAGTCTAATTCAGCTGGTGGCTGAAATCCTGACCATGCTGAAGTCAGAGGTAAAAGTGCTGCTCACTCCAGAGATCCCAGGAGCTCACTGGCCATCTTTGCTGCTTGCTGCCACCGGAGCTGGTTGGGTTTGATGATGTTTTTTTGCGTGCCTGCAAGCCGCAGTGACAGAGGGGCTGCATTTTCGCGGTGGGTAAAGTGGTGCCCTCTCTGGACCCTGCACTTCTCAAGAGGACAAGCTTGCCACAGATGGACAATTTGGCCTTTTTTGAGCTAAACTGTAAAGCTATTCTGGGCAAGCAGAGAGGACAGAAAGGACCTGAGGCTGTAAAATTACCTGCTTCGAACCTGCTGCTTCCAGAGAGCAGAAACTTTCAGGCTAGCACAGAGATGGGCAGAATGGGGGTCCATCCTCCAGGGCTAGGGGGAAGAGAGGCCTGCCAGTCACCCTCTAAAAAGATGGATATGGATTTACTCCCCAGGGAAGTCAAAGAGAAAAAAGAATTTAAATTGCATAAGTTTGACAAGCTTCTGGACGCCACAGCGAGTTGTTGCCCCTTGTTCTGGGTGGACTGTGACAAGACAAAACAGTTCTTTGCCAAAAATTAAGAAAGGAGTTTGTTTTATCTGATTATGAGTAGAATGCATGCAATGGCTTTAAAATACTTAAAATCCATGAACTGAAACATTCAAAGGAGAGTGCAAGATCCTGCCTGTGTTTTTTGAAGCACCCTACAGACCCCTGTGGCAGGGATTACATTCTCTGTTAATTCTGCAGCATGGTTTATTTTCTGCAAAATTCCATAATGCAAGGATAACTGGAGTGTTTTGAAAATGCATCATGAACAGGTATCAGCTCTGCTCAGTCTCAGATATGTACACAAAATACATATGGAAATCAAGCATTTGTTGAAAAACGAAAGTAAAGTAACTCTGCCAGGGTCAATGAGGAGTTGTCTTTCATTCACTGTCCTAAGATGATGTTTTTTATCAGAAAAGCTTTAGTTTGAATTCACCCGGGACCTTTTAAGCAGAAGAACAAGGATCAAGACAAGATTAACTAGGATGATGAAAACCTTCATGTACACATTATCCTATGTTGTGTTAGCTTGTGCCTTTCTGTATACAAAAAAGTGGATTATACACATATGCCCTATTATTCAACAGGCATTAATGATTGTTAGCATTTACACAAACTCCATTGTCAGCTGCATTTCATAGCTAGTAACTAATCTGCTACTTCTCCTGTGTCCTAGAAATAACTTGAAAAATACTTAAAAGTATGCTATATATTTCTTCCTCTTCATGAGCTGCTAAGACTACAGAGAAATGACTGCAACTTCCAAGCGTGAATTGATACAAGGATTTTTTGTCTAATGAAAGTTGTACATGTTCTTAGTCTAGCTGCTACTGTGAGAGCTGTAGTTTAAAAAAAGAAATAAACACAGCTGCATTTATTCATAATATTTAGTAAGCAAGAGGCCTGACTACACAGAGAAGCAATGAAAAAAAAAAAGAACTGTAGTTGAACTGTAATTTTAGCAACCTCCCAGTTCTGAAATTCTGAAAAAAACCCCGTGGCTCAGCTTTTAAATGGTGATTTTAAACTTGTAATAGTCTTCTGTAAACCCAGTGAAGACAAGGATATTTCTGAAGTGGTCATGAGTTAGTTTGCAGAATTGTAAGAAAATTCTAAGGATTTGGCTGCATATTGAGTTGTAAATGGGAACTGTTGTGTTAATCTCATTCTACTACAGGAAATTACTTTCTCAGACATATGGGTTTTTTATTTTTTGTAATATATTTCAGGTTGTTTAATCTGTTTTGTAAATTAAACTATTGAGAAATAGTGCACGATAAATACTTATTTTCAGATTCATCCCCTATTTTACAACAAGAGTCTACTGCATATTTTTTTCCTCCTTATTTGGATAAAGAGCCTGAAGCAAAATCTGCTTGCAAAACTCAACACTTGAGTAATCATCTGGCCACTAGTGTATTCAGATGGACACTTATTAACCACAATTATCTAACGAGAATAGATACTCTGTGTGTGTAACTGAAACCCACAGAAAATGTGCAGGCATACTGCATATAGCAATTTGCTCTATAACGCTTAACGTGTTAGGAGCGATCACCAGTCCTCATTTTCCATCTGGTGTTTCATAGTTCTTAATATTCTTCTACAAATAGGAAGCAGATAATCTCTGCTTTCCTTAAGGTACAAATGGCTGTTTAAATAAAATCAGTAACATAACTCACCTTGAGGCAAAACACTATTGATGCTTCTCCCAGCTTTCTTTTGCCAAGCCCTAAAATGACAACACGCTGAACATTAAATTAAGTGGGACATTTTAATATTCAGCAAGAAATTGTTCAGCATTAACTCAGGTCACTTATTGCTTCTGAGTATCGTGGAAGTTCTTCTGGGTACTGCTGCAGTGTCTGTAGAAGCTCTAGAAGATCTTGCTGTGGTCCACGCTCAGGTGTGTGTTTCCTCTCTCGGCCAGCACGGTCATCAGCGCTGTTACTCTTCTTGGGATACCAATCAGAAAAGCTATTTCTTCTCACACATACAGGCTTTCCTGTCAAAACAAATGTTGATAATTTCAAAGCTATCAGGCAGCTACTGAAATCAGTCTGAAAAATGTCATGTCGACTAAAATACTGTGTAGTGACAGATGTGGAGCTAAAAATACCAGTTTGACAATTTTTTGAAAAGTCAGACCCTACTGAGAGATGTATTTCAGGCTCAGTCTCTCAAGGTCTGGGCCCAGATGTGGACTAGTGAGCAAGAAAAGTCGTATGTGGGGAGAATCAAGGGCTGGAGCGAGGCGAGGCTGGACCATCTTACTGCTCCTTGGACCACGACCCTGCACTGTGGGGTCGGAGCAGCCGTGCTACAGAAAAGCATGGTCTCATGTTATCCTCTGTGCCAAAGGTTTGGGTCCCCATTCCCTCAGGATTCCCTTGCAGAGGGAGAAACTGCTACTGTCCACTTAAAAAGACAGAGGAGATTTAGCACAAAGGCAGACATCTCTACCCTCTGTAACTCATCCTCACACCATGGTAAGGTGTGTTTCCACCATGTGCAATACAAAACCATGGGCACTCTACCCCTGGCTGACTCCTGAGCCCTGGCTATTGCATTATTGCATTACAAACATTTACCCAAGGAGCTTGTCTTCTGTTTCTGCCTCTGAAGATACCCCCTTTCATTAAACTTCTCTCCCAAGCATTATCTGACCCTCCTTGCAGTTTTACCCCTATTGTCATTCTCACTGTCATATCTTTCCTGCAAATAAATGTGACAAATTGCTGTGAACTGGACATCAGCTTTTTTCCACTGTAAAAAAAAAAAAACCCAAACAAAACCCAAAAAAATGAAAAAACAAACCCTTTTTTTTAATTTAAATTTTTTACTATTCTACTTTAAATCAAGGTCAAGCCTCTCCCCTCTACCCAAATCATTTAATCATGCAACACTTTTTCACTTTTGTTTCTTTTTTCCCTAGTATAGTTCCTAACACATACAGGGAAAAGTGCTGGAGCTTGAATTCCGTGGAAGCACGTTCTCAAATATTCAGTGTCTCTCCAGAAAGGTGTGATTAAAAACAGACAAAAAATTGCTTTGTAGACCTCAGCATCTTCTGGCTATTTTCTCCCACCAAGTGCTGAAGCTGATCACTAAAGCCAGGTTTACTGCCTGATGGGCCATTTCAGAGTTTGAAAAAAAGACACTTAGAAAAATGCAGTGGCCAGCTTTACCGAATCATTGTTTCAAACCTATACAAAGTCACCCTACCAATAAATTTAATGAGAATAAACTAAATAGCTTTCTGTTGATGAAAAAGGCTTATATTTCCAGACAAAGCAAAGGACTTCGTTATACTACGCTACTGGCAAGTGTCTGCTTTTTTCCGTCATTTTCCTTCTCCGGACTCTGATTTTATTATCATATTGCTGTAATGAAAAGCACAAATCATCTGGACAGCAATGGCAAGGAGCCGTATCTCACTGCTCTGATGTCACCAAACGACTATATTTCAAGGCTTTGTCATCACATAACTTTTGTGAAAAATACCGACTAGTTTGAGGACTAGCATGCAAATAAACAGGAGCTGGCTACATGGGTGTTCTCTGAGTCACATCAGACAGATATTTCAGCCTTGCCTTTGCCTGTGCCTTTCACTCCTGGCTGGCTGTGGCAGCTCCCTGCACAGCAGCTCCCTATGGACCCTTCTCCACTCCTCCATGGGGATCAGGGACCGGGGCTCAGGATTTCCCCAGGGGAAAAGTCAAACATTACAGCACAGCAGGGAAAGTTCTGTTTTCCCCATAGTTGCACACACTGCGAACAAGTGTTTCACTGCTATTGCTCTATTCATAATCTAATTACGATGCGCCGTTGATCCCTCCCATCCGACGGCAGGAAATGCTGCTTTCTGAATTGCACACATTTATTGCGACTTATATGCAAAATTCCCACAGTAGAAATAGCTCTGTGATGTTGTAGCTTTTTTCAGGCTCAATTCCCTCTCCTTTAAACTGAGAAGGCACTGGCCTAGAGCACTAACTCAGCATTGTTTCAGCTTTCTGTTGAAATCAGGACTCAAATCACCTCCCAGCAAACTAAGCCCACTCATGTGCTAAGAAGCAGCTGTGAGCAAATCTTATTTGGGTCTTTGTGTGAAAAGCCACAGGATAGAGATTGAATCCGGAGAAACCGAGTGACCTTGCTTTAAAAGGCAGCTAAACTTTAATGTCTTTAGATGAAACATTCCAGAAAGAGCTAGTGATTGAGATATGTAATGCGTTATCTGGAAAACTGACCCCAATTTCTGGTTACTGACCCTCATCTTACCTGCTACTGCTGCAGAAAGCTCAAGGAGCTGTGCAAAGGCAAGTGTGAACACACTCAGGCTCTGACAAGGGTAATGATACATTTCTACCAACAAGAAGAATTAGGTGGGGAAAAACTGATGCCTTTTGTTTTGCAAAAATTTCTGAGTAATTGCTTCTTTAAAAAAAAATCAATGCAAAACTATGTAAAAAACCAAGGTGATTATTCACTGCAAATCCTTCTTAATTACACCATTATGAAAATGGTATTTTGGACTGAGATTTTTCCTCTTGGAATTTGTTACTGCTGCATGTGAGGAGCGCATCGCTGCTTGCATTCCTCTGCTGCTTCAGCAGCAAGATGGAGTCAGAGGGGCACCAAGAAATTCTCACCCATGAAAAGAAAGTGTTTTATGAGAAAGGGCAATACAAAAAACTCTACTTTCTCACAAGCAGTTGTATTGAGCTACCCTTTTTCAAATGTCTCTCCAGGGGCTCTCTGTGTCCACAAGGTAGGCACAATCCTGCCAGCAACAGCTCTTTGACCAGCGCTTTCCTTCAAGAAGGCATCCTGGTTCATCACTGCAGAACCATATTTCTCTTGCCATTTATAAAGCAAAAACTCTCATACACAGGTATTTATGGCATCATATTGACTCAAAGCAGTGTTTTTTGTGAAAAAGTGACAGTGATCTTTGTACACTTTGTGGTTGTAACAACAGTTAGCATTTGAAACCCATGTATCTCAAAACACCAGCATGATCCCTGATCTGTAGATGGGTTAACAGAAATACTTGTGGCCAGTGCAGCACTGCAAGCTAGAGGTTTATTTTGGGCTGAAACACAGGACAAAAGCAACCAGACCTAATCACCAATAAAGCCTCAAAATCTGCAGCCCCACCTTGAAATATAAGAAATTTTGAGGCCCACATGTCCTCACTACAGCCAGTTTGTAGGAACCTACTAGGTGGTGTTCTGGGCATGCTCTGAAGGACCTACATATTGGTGTAGCTTATCAGGTGAGTGTTTAGCTCAATATTGTCCTTTCTGGACTACAAACTGAATTTCTTACCATCTCATTCCATAGACGCCTCCACAGATCTTCCTCATGTACAAAATCCAGATGGGATTCAGCACATACCCATGTGCTGCTCTGTCTTTTGTTCAGGCATCCACAGCCAGAGATGGGGCAATGACATTTCATTCTCTCTTCTGCTTCAATGGATTTAATCTCATACCTCACGGAAAAGTACCTTGCACTATACATATTTTCAGGTGCCTATTGTTGGATCTTTCTTTTCTCCCTTCCCCCCTGGAAAAAATATTAGTAAAAGATGGTAAGCGAACCTCACTCCAGACAAGTATATTTGTCCTAGGAGGACATACACTTTATTCTAGCTTAGAGTGATTAGTATGACTGTGCACATTTCCTAAATATAATTAGCACGTGCTTATAAAACTAAGTCTTTTTTCATTCACAGGTTATTTTAATGTAGCTATATACCACATGTTGTATATCTACACACACTTGCACACACAGCTTGCACTGTATTGAATACGCAAATGTATTGATAGCCGTCTCAAATTTGTTTATCCATGTCACCCTTTGGAGTACAACAAATAGAAATAGTGGCAATAACAATTATACAGCAGTACTAAACACTTGAGTCTAACCTATATAAACATGTCATATTGTGAACAGTGTCACACGAGAGGTGACTGCTACACCGTGCTATCAGCAGTGTTCCTGCCACTTTCCAGAGCTGTTCCAGGGTAGGTGTGCTCCAAGGGTAGGCAAAAATGTTGCATTAAATGCAGATTGTTAACGTTTAAAATTCCATAGAATAATGATATGTAAATCTTTAAAAAAAAAAAAAGGCACGAGTAGTATTGAATTTCTGAGTTCCTGAATGTTGTACATGTATTCTAGCAGCTATTTGTGCTCTCATTATATTCACTGCAAAACTTCTTGCCTTTATAAGACACAAGATCAAGTACCCAAAGCCAGATTCTACCCCAGTGGGGTCCGTAGGGACTTTGCCATGGATTTTATTGGAAGCAGAATTAAGCTTTTATAGTGTGTTGCACTATCTTGTTTGTGAATGACTAAATTACCGATTTATTTTACCACCTCTTTCAAAGCTTATTGAAGACAATGAAAATCTTTTTGCATAAAACCAGGACTTCATCATATTTTAAAAGTCTATAGAACTGTCACCATCATGAATATCACCACTATTTTACAAAGATACACTGAGGCAGCTTTAGGAAGCACAAAATGCAAGTGCGAGGAGAATGGTGGGCAAACACACAGCTGTCTCTCTGAGGCACGTACATCTCCTGGGGGTTTGACTGAAAAGGACTAGCCAGAAGTAAAGACACAAAAATTCAGGACTGGTCCACAGTACAAGTTTTCAAACTCAGAGATTTCAGTAATTTGTTTACATGTCATCTGTGGCCTAATATAGTTGTTCTCTGAATGAGTGGATATGGTCGTCTTTATCTGAAAGTCAAGAAGAATTAGATTACAGAGGATAAGTTCAAACGCATAAAAGCAAGAAAAAGTAATTTCTGTGATAAAAAACCAGAATAGTTAAAGGTATATGCTGTTTTCTGTGCATTCTTTTGAAGCCACAGAATCTGATCATCTTCCAGTGGTGTATCAAGTGATGCAGCTAATACTTGTGTTTCAGTTTCTCCTGTTGCCACTCAAGGGCTCAGTGTGAGTCTGTGAAATGTCGTGTCCTGTATTGGCAGGGACTCCACCTGACGGGGCATTTAGCCTCCTTATTGCTCTACATCAATTTTAGGCAAGTAAATGGAAGGAGTATGCTAACAGAAATTCCTCATGACTGTATATTTTTAGACATGTCCCCAGGAAAGTTAAGTCTTTATTTTTAAACTATAAGACAAAGATTCACCCTGCCATCAAGTTTTTAGGGTACCCCTTCAGAGACACTTTCAAACAGTGCAAATACTATGGATATTTTTGGCTCTTGGCTTTGGTGAAGCATAAAGCATCATTTATGTGTTAAATGCACACAGACACTGCAACTCTCCCCAAGAAAGCTCCTGTTACACTTAATTTGTTTCAAACAAAATTGTAGTGTCCTCTCCTTCTGATGCCTGATGGTCACAGCCCAAAAAAGTACAAGGTCTGTTTTTAATCTCTTTAAGGCAGAAAAGCACTGTCCTTTAGTGAAAGCAGATGGGAAAGCCTAGGATTCCAGGCAATTACACACACGTGGTGATCCAGGAATAGAGCAGCTGATGATGTTAAACTCTTTCAGCCTGCTGGAATGAGCGAGTATTCTTTAAGGACAGATTCAAAGGAGTAATATTTTTCAAACTGATGGATTATAATCCTTGACAGTCACTTAAAAATAGTAGAAACTTAAGGAAAAACATAGCCTGAAGGCAATACATCTTAGTACATGATTACATTTCCATTATCAATATGCTTGCAATGACCCAATGTTATAACTGGGTACACTCACAGAGTGTGACCTAAACAGCCCATACCTTGCCTCCATCGTACCCACTGAAATCTCTTTGAGACACAAAGACTTTTCCAGCCCAAGCAGCAGCAAAGAACTTGTGTTACCACTGCAATCTGTTAAAAGTAATTATAATTGTTAACCACCAAACACAGCATGCAAGTAAAGGAGAAAATACAGTGAAGCACAACAGACATATGAGATCTAAGTCACCTTTGCAGCCTTCTAACACTGAGCTGTCATGGACTGTGTATGTCATTTAAATTAAAACAGACCAAGAGTCCTCTGGGGTGTAGAGTGTTGTGGACTGATAGGGAGCAGCACAGAGTCCCCATGTTCTTGCTATCAAGCAGCCCATTGTGGTCAGGGTAATGTCCATACCTGGAGATTGTAGGTTATTTCTTATGGCGTAACCTCACTGAGTTTGTACTAAGTTATTCCTGCCCTGAAGCATGATAGAAATTTTTTACTTCTATGCTCTTCCAGATCTGCTTGTAGGGACAGGAACTCAAGCGAGAATGTCCTGGAGCTACTTTCAGAGTACATTTCTAGGAGCTTGGCAGGGTTGCCTGCAAAATCAGAGGTCTGGACACTATGAGTACATTCCTTAATCCTACAGAAACATTTGAGGCCTCCCAACAAGAAGGTTTCTATTCCAAATTATTACTTAGAAGATGCTGAAACCATAGGTGAGAAGTATAAGTCAATGTGTTAAAGATAACTGCTGGATTTGCAAGAAGGCAGTTTTCAGAAAGGATCATTGATCTCCGTACAAGAGGGATTTTCCATCTGTTTTTACGCCCCTTCTTCTCCAAATAGTTGCCAAAGTCTATCAGCAGAAGGGTGGAGAAGAGCTGGGATGAAATGAAACGCCTTTTTATATGTAAGGGCATTCTAAGGCTGCTGGTTCTTCTTAATTTTAAATAAACTGAAATAAGCCTTTTTAATTAAATGGAACCATTTCATTCAGGAATAGCCAAAAAAGAGGATCCTGAGGATAATCACATAGGGGTTTTCCCAACAGCAGTTCTAAAAGTCAAGATGAAATTGTGAAGCGACTGCAGGTTGCTCACAAATCTGTAGCTGGCAATAATGTGGTGTGATCACATGTGCTGTAAATGACTAAATTGAGCTCTGGATGCTGCTCCTTTTCCTCTTTGCAGCTGTGGCCAGTAGCTGTTTATCATATAGCTGGAAGGCACAGGTAGGCTGCATTCTTCATTCTTCATGTTCTTTCATGGATTTCCATGTTTGTTTCATGGACTTGCACTCTGCTATGACACTTATTGTGAGTTATGCAGTGTTGGCTGTGATGACAAACTTGGCTTCATAAGTATCTGCCCTGGAGCCTCTGGTAACTATTTAAACATTTCAGTGACCTGGTTTACAGCATGGCCTCAAAAACAGCCATAACTTCAAAATTTAGAGGCAGTAAACTTCAGCATAGCATTGCAACACTTGGTCATGGCTGTTAGGAAGAAAGGAAGGAGCTTCTTACACCAGCTTTTCCACCAGAGCCAGCACACAGGCTTGACTTGATTCCCTACAGAAATGCAGTCCATTAGGCACTGCACGGTGGAGAGTCCTGGGCTTTTAATTGATTTGAGGCAATCTAGAAGTCCAATCAGTGAGAAACGTGGTGCACAGCTACAGCAAACTATAATACGAAGGGGCGTGCTTTCCTGCTTCTCACAGTTATGCCATGACCCAAATATAATGGGCTAATTGGTTTGTATTGAATTCAGGACTCTGTTTCTTGTTAGAGGCAAGCCCACATTTGCTTCGTTAATGCCTTGCAGAAGTGCCTACTGAATCCTGAAGTTTATTTTCACCAAAGTCTCTGTCACACTTGAGTCTTTTTCCCAGTATAGCTGTGTTTCCCCATATGGCTTCCATATTTCTGGAGTATATTTTTGTCTGTAGATATATATATATATGTTCTCCTACCCTGCCCTTCATTAAAGTAAACGTGTACCATAAGATCTCTTTGTCACATAGCCAATGTTTTCTTGGTACCTACGTCAAATGCAAAGAACATTTTGCCATTCTCTGTGTGCTTCCTATAGAGCAGCTCTGCTGCTGTGTCCATGCTCAGCTGTTGAAAACATCTGCTAGGCATGAAAATGCTCAAGTCCCTTCTTAATTTTCAGAGACATTCAACATCCCTAACAAAAGTCAGTATGCCTGGAGATCGAGGATTTGCATGAAACAGTAAGAAAAAGGGAGGAAAGAAGCTCCATCTCTTCCAGAAATTTTAACTTCTGCATAAAAGCTGCAGAAAGTGACTATCTTCAGTTTGGTTTAGCAACCCTGAGCCCTGTCCTGAAACTAGATGTCTGTGTCAGTGCTTTCTCACATAAACACATAAAGACATTTGTCTTTTTTCCCACCAGCCTACTTAGGATGTTTTAGAAGATTTGGTTTCAGTATAGTCCTATACCTAAACGGAATTTCAACCCACATCTGCCCAAAAAAGCTAAATTCCCACTGTTTTTTCCCTCTACTTCATACATAGATGCTATACGTCTGTGTGTTTACACTTATGTATAAACAAGTGCACTTAATTAAGTAACTTGCTCAAAAAAGAGGAGAGATCTCTTTAGAATCAAGGAAAATGGTGTTTTGTAAGGTATTGGTAGCGTGTAAATTTGGAACCAATTTAGGTTATCATTAAAGTACAGACACTTAATCACCATACATTTTAAAGTGGAAAATGGTCTCCCAGGATATTGTAGAGCAATTCCTTACATCTTAATTTGCGACAAATACTGCTCCAACAAGCAGATTTTAGTAGGAACCAACATATTTTAAGCAAAAGGAGATGTATAAACTTGAAAGAGGTAGAACATGCACTGTTAAGATAGTCTTCCTAGATCTCACAGAGAAAAGTCTCCTTGACCTGCCTTCAGTGCTTGCCAAAAATAAGCAAAGTTCTCCTTTCTTTTGCATTTTTTCACATTCCAGTTTTTAGATAATGGATGGAGGTCTCACTCGCACTAAAGATATAATTGTGGTAATATCATGCTCACATAAACACTGAATGAATGGGCAGATTTACAGGACAGATTTTGTGGCCCACGTTATGTGCTTCCTTTTCCTTTTAATCATAAAATATTTCTTGACCAGAAATTGATTTTCACTTTCAGTTTTTCAACACCTTAACCCTCTTGTTGGGCACTTTTTCTTGGGACATCACCCAGTGCAAACGCGCAGAGCTGCAAACCTGTTAATGAAGAGAGGTGCAGGCAAGCGGAGTACTGGTCAGTGCAATGATCCCCTGGGGAACCGAGCTGCAGAGACAGAGGTGCTGGGAACAGGCAGAGCATCCGAATTTAAACTCAGGTGCCTTTCCACCGCTTTGTTGCCTATATTCCCCTTGTATCTTTACATAGTAACAAGGCTAGACGGCAGTGAGGAGAACCGACCCCTTGAAACCTGAAGTTTTTATTTTGGAATTGGTGACAACTATTTAAACACGATATAGTTGTTTTTCTCCGTACGTAAGACTGGATCTTTGGCAGCCGCGAATGGCCTTAACATGTGGGAGTTCAAAGGAGGACAAATGACACTGGCTGCATTAGGAGGATGAGGCTGCACTAAGTTTACACGCTGTGGTGAGCACTTTCTTATGCGAGCAGTCCTTGGGCTTCCATGGGCTATAAATCCTTAACTGCCTAGAAACGGTGACCGTGTGTGGCTCAGAACTGCAGAAGATCTCTTTGATATTTATCACATGTAAAGGCACTCATACAACCATGACACAAGTCAAGATAAAACTGCTAGTTAATATCACATATCTCTACATTGCTAAAAGGAAGACATCTATGGATAACACAAGCGAAATACACACAGCTCTTTCCAAGGAAGCAAACACAAGGTTCTCATGGATATACACGGACAGTAACAGATGGCAGCACTAATTGTCGTTCAGAAAGTTCGTGTTGCTCTAATTTTCTCAAGGGCAATGCATGGACGTGGACATGATGTGTTTCTGTATTACCACATTTGTGCACTGCTTAGGGAAGCGCTGCTGCTTCCCTCCTTTGGTGGGGTGACCCTGAGGCTTCTGCTGTGGGCTGGGAAGCGGGATAAGCTGAGCTCCCTCGCCACGGCTCCCCTCTCTCCTGCCTCTCTTTGCTCTTTCTCGGCCCCGGCTATCCCTGTGGCACCGAGTGCCGCTCTGACCCCTCTGAAAGGCAGCTCAGCAGAAAACTATGCCTTTGTTTCATTTTTGCACGAGGTTAGTTTGCTAGCTGTCAACTGAACCAAATCGGCCTCCTGAAGGGGTGAGCCTGCATCCTGATGGTAGAGAAAAAGCGGGGACTGCACCCCTGGGGAGGGAGAGGGAGGGAAAGGGGAAGGAGCAGGGAGGAATAGAGCTGCAGCATTCAGAGCAACACACTGTCAGTGCAACAAACGGAATGTTTTTGATAGCAGAATAGGAATGGAAGGAAACGTGAGCAAGCTTCAGTAATGACACTTGATGTTTCCACATACGGTGGAGAGCAGCTACAATGGTACAGATGCAGAGGGGTTGTCAAGGAAACAGACATGTTTTGCTTCAGATGTGCAGTGAAGCACATACTCCAGACATCCATACAGCCTCATTACCACCGCATCTGAATACCTCACAGTCATTAATAATGCGTTTTACCCTCATAAAACTCCCGTGGTATAGTGGCACATTATCCCATTTTTAAAGGAGTGAAAACAAATAGATTCAGCCACCTGCCCAGTAATGCCAGCACACTGTGGTCAGACCCCTGAAATCTAAATAAGAACACAGCGGTCGTACCCGTCATCCAGCCAGTGTCATGATTTTGATATGGGTCAACAATAAACTATTAGGGAATAGAGTACAGATAACAAAACTCCAGCTCTTGATACCGGCTACCAGACCATTGCCAGGGAAAGGCGCCAGGTTCATGTCCAGGGACATCCCTGAACATAGCAGGGAAACATGGATGTGGTTTGGGGCTCTGTACTTCAGAATCAAAGTTAGTTATAGGAAAAATCTCTTACCATAAGTATACTGGTAATTTTATTAAAAATTCAATAGAAAGACAGAGATAAGGAAATGAGCAGACACTACACACCAAAATCCAATTTTTTGTCATGCTCCATTCACTTCTGCTTTCAAATCAGCACAGCTCCCTGTAAGCTTGGAAGAGAAGAAAGGGTGGGAGGTCTTCTCTGCTTAGGGAAGATGAAGGAATGGCCCACTCATAGTCAAGCAGACTGTCTGATATGCTTACCTGATGGTGAGACTGTATTTTCCTTGCCCTTTATTAGAATTTTCTTTTCTAGTCTGCCACATGCCCAGCAAACTTTGTTCTTATTAGAACAAAGAAACAATTAGAACAATCATTATTTCTCATTATTCTTATAGTAGAAACTGCTATGCTGAGACATGCATTTCTTACATTCCTAGTGAAGAAGAGACAGTGCGAGGCTCTCAGGGTAAGCTGTGGATGACAGGTAATACAGTGAAACACAGCCCCTGGTAAGAGGCTTTCAGTCTCTGTTAAGAAACCTGGAGATAAGCAGTAGGAATGCTAGAAAAAGCTAAATAATGGTTCACAGTGAACAGAGTAGTCCATAGTGATTTCAGGACGTACAATGGGTTCAGAGTCACTGTTACAAGCTCTGTGTGTCAGAGCCTGTCCTGAAAACCTGTTTCAAAATCTTGGCAACACCCTTTCTTCAAAAGAGGGGAGTTCTCTAAGCGGTGGTTCAATTGCACAACGCGAGTTATGGAAAGGAGGAATGGCATGTCCTGTTCTGCCAGTCTTCAGTTAGTATGTCAAAGGTACTGTTTCCTTTTTGACTATCTGCTCTGGACAAATAGGTAGTTAAGCATTAACTCATGTAGATGGTTGAAGACGACACTTCTGTCATTATTAATACAGACTTGACTTCAATAGTCCTCAAAAAGGCACTGTGTCCTGTGTCCTAAAACCATCTTTGAAGATATCTACAGTATACTTTGGTTTAAGGAACTTCTTCATCTGCCCATGAGATTTTTCTCAAATTTAAAATATGAGCAAACTGCAAAAAGGCAAATAAAAAGAAGTAAGTGTCAAGAGTACAGAATCCCATCTAATTTGCCTTTAGAAACGCTCTTCAATACTTCTGCCATGAAAGTTTAATCCCCAGAATATCTTCAAGGCCTGTGATGTAGAAATTCCCAGATTTCTTCCCACACACATGCTTTTTCTTTCTAATAAAGCAAACCAGCGCATCCTGTTGTATCAAATGAGGTTAAGGGTTTAGCTGGAATCCACAGAAGTGGAGAGAACAGAGTGACTGTAACTTCCTCTGCTTTCATTCTTACATTCTCTGTGTCTGAGTATTTTCTTATATCAGATTAATTCTGTCTTTGAAGACTTCAGTGTTGACCTCAGGGCACCTAAGGCAAGTCAGTATGGATGTTCATATTCAGAAATAGCAAAGCCCGAAAGAAAAGCTACCTGAAATGTAATATTTATTTTTACAGTGATTTGATCATTCAGAAATATGACAGGAGAAGTATAACAAAATCTGTATTGCTCAAAATGTTGTACAAGGCAAACTGCAGACTATGTATTCCTTTCCTTTTGAAAATGAGTGTGTATGGGGGTTTAACATTCAATTACCACTTGTCTAATTCTGTACAAAAATATCTAACAAATGGTCACAGTGAATATCAGCTGATTCATGTTGTGATACACTTAAGGAAACAGAAAAGACAAACATTTGTAAGAGCAAGGACTACAAAGAAAATCTATCACGAACTGCTTGCAAATCAGAGGCCAATATAACTTGCAACAAAGCAGTCTGGGGCAAAGACTTGTCACCAACACAGCTGTTCAATGTATGGCACCAAAATCAAAAGACATCCTTTTCTTTGTGCCCAAAGAGCTCACTCATCCCTCAATCCCTGGTCTCTGAAGGTCTCTTCAAAAGAAAAATGAGTAAACTATGAACGCCAAAGATGCCAAGGGTAGATGAAGAGATTGTTGTAACTACCTCAAGTACGCCTACAGTAATTTCTCTGTCATTTACCTATAGCATTACCTACATTCATCTGATGAGCCCATCTGTCTCTGAGCCAGCAACACCTCCAATCTGGTGAGTGGCCATTTGTCAAAACCTTCCCCAGGCTGAGAGACTTGCCTTTTTATTGCCTTTATCAGCTAACTATTATTGCCACTTTTATGACTGCTAAGCCAAGAAGGTGATAAATAAGACCTTCCTCTGTTCAGAGCTCTTCAGTGGAACAAACAAAATCCTCTCCAGTAGTTAAACCTGCTACTGGCAGGTTTCATGGGTACAGAAATACCTCCGGGGCAATGTGAATGCCATCAGCACTTAACAGCCCTGAAATCAAGAGACTTCCTTCCTGGCTCTATTTCTCAACAGGCTGCTGCAACCCCTCCATCCACAGCCTTTCCTGGACAAGGGGGAACTGCACTGGCAGTGCCTGGCTTGGCTTTACCCTCCACCTGGCTGGCTGCAAGGACGTGCAACCTGGGGAGATGTTCCTGTGCATGGGCTGGGGCCGCTGTGGCAGGGAAAACGGTGTTGTGTGTGTGAGATTCTGCTATTGAATGGGGACGTTTCAGGGTGGGGCTGTTACTTTTGGCAAGGTCCCACTCATGTATAGCTTATAGCTCACTCCCCTGGTGTTTTAGTCATAGTCATTGCTACTGCCCAGCTCCTAAGACACTGTCATTAACAGGGCTACGGAGCTACTTGGGTGATCGGTCTGGGTATTTCAATTTTGAAGTCTGGACTGAGAGCTTGGACACAGACCTAGTAGCTGTCACTTGAAGCAAGGATCTAGACTTCAGGGATGTAGCTTGTCAGCTAGTAACAGTAGTGCTACTGAAGTAAGGATTTCCGATTTACCAAAAATACTGTAATTGAAATACCTATTTCAAAGTGGTTATTTATTAGAAGCGAGCAGAGCCATCCATGTGGATCTTTTAGATAGCTGGAAAGAAAATAATGATGGCAGGAGAAATTTCATAAGTTTCACTCCATAAATTTTGATGCATGTGACTAGGAGACCTCAACACTTTGCCATTGGAGTGAAGTCCAGTGAATTTACAGCTGCTGGTTTCCTGGGAGGAACTATGGTATGTAGCACATGCTACAGATGTGGAGAACTGCAACGCACACAGAATGAATGGTCTTCACTGAGTTATGCCAGAATCAGTTTTTATTTACTGATTGAGGACTATACCCACAAGATTACCCCCAGCCCTAACAGAGACCTCAGACTGGATACTTGCGTAGTTCAGCATGCCACCCTGCTTGCTGTGCCCAAGGCATTAGCATCTCTTGGAAAAACACCTTACAGAACAGTAAAAAGCAGAGATTCAAAGGCACAACCCGGAGGTTGGACAAATCTTCCTTCAGATACGGCTTCTCAGACACCTGAAAAAAGATCACAGGTAAATAAGCACATCACTACTTAAATGTCTATGTAAAAAGTTAGGATGATGAATATCCACTCGATAGCTGTCCACCCTGTTTAGCCTCAGAGGGTGCATCTATACTGATAAATAAAAGAGGGCCCAAGACCAAATGGTGTGGATAGATCCATCCTTTCAGTGCTTCTTGTGAGCTTTCTCGCGCTGAACCGGCTGTACTCACAGTAGACACAATGGCAGAGCTCTGGTAGCTGACCTTTGGGTATACTCGGGGTGCTGTGGCCCTAAGACAGCTACCAACTGAAGGCTGGAGCCACCAGAGTGGCATTTTTACAGTACAAAAAATTAAGAGTATATGTTACAGTTCCAGCCAAAGTCTCTCTTGTCAAGTGACATATCCCGTGCCCCTAGTGACCTGTGAAAACTCAGGCCACTTCCGGAATATCACCATGCTACAGTGTCTCTAGTTGCTAGGCATTTTGCTCAGCTATTCAAACCAGGTTGGGCTCCTGGAACAAATTTCCCTGAAGTTGCAGTTAGATACAGCACTGAACACGGGCAACCTTCCAAGCAAAGCATTACTTACCCTGAGGAGTACAGCAATCGGCAGCAAAATCGCTACAACAGCAAAACAGCCTCAACATAGCCCAACCATACCTAAAGTTTAGCATTTCCTGGAGGCCGGTCAGGTCCCCTGTACTCCTGCTCCTGGGAAAGCCAGGCTCGCAGCGGGACCCTCCGTCATGCCGACTCCTGAGCTTCAGCGAGGGGACCCTGTCGCAGAGCCAGCCGGGCCTGTTTACTTCATGTTCCCAAGTGCTCTCCGACTTGTTTCTGGACAAAAAATATTGTGCCCAGCTTGGTCATAAACAAAACTTCAAAGGCTTTTATACCTGTGCTGCAATTTAAATACTACCTGCAGAACTGGCCAAATTCATTAGTCCCTGTGTCCACAGGCAAATTTACAGTGTGCTTTACTGCTTAAGGTGTCTTTTAGCAAATTACAGCACCAAGCCAATAGATCAAGGGTCACAGACCAGTCATTAAGTATTGTATACCTCCCACATTTGTCATATGTAAGTAAAATGTGTCATTCAAAACTCAAGTCCCCCAGGTCCTATCGGCCACATTTATTGTGCACATGAGTATTCCTGTTACTTCTAGGACTTACACTTTTACACTTACCAATACCTTTTATACAATCAAACTCCTTGGAGAATGTCTGCATTTAATATTTTCTTCATCACATGAAGTTCATTTGAAGTAACTTTGCTAAGAGCATATTTCATGCGAAATAACTGTCCAACCACTGTTAGCAGGTATCAAGGATTGTTCCATTTATTCTGCTCACTGGAATTCTTACTGTTTATAAATCCAACTCAGAACCTGATAATGCCGCCAGATTTATACCAGATGAGCTTTGTGGAGCAGAACAGGTTGGTAGAAAGAAAATTTTAATCCAGTTGTGCACTTTCATGACCCTAAAAGCAACTAGAAATAAAACGGCTTCTGGAATAACTTCAAAAAAGCCATAAACTGTTCTACATGATGTAGCTACTATAATCCCAGAGAACTTATTTAGATAAGCTAAATAATTGGGAGAAAAAGCTTATTTATTATAGTCTTCACCAAAATAGCTTTTTTAAAAGGTATTTGTGACTAACCTTATGAGGTTGAACAAGGCCAAGTGCAAAGTCCTCCACCTGGGTCAGAGCAACCCTTGATATCAATACAGGCTGGGGGATGAATGGATTGAGATCAACTCTGTGGAGAAGGCTTTGGGGGTACTGGTGGATGAGGTGATTCTGCAGAGTAGAGGGGGAGAATCACCTCCCTCAACCTGCTGGTCACACTTCTTCTGATGCAGCCCAGGATACGGTTGGCCTTCTGGGCTGCAAGTGTGTACTGGTCGCTCATGTTGAGCTTCTCATCCACCAACACCCCCAAGTCCTTCTCGGCAGGGCTCCTCTCAGTCCATTCTCTGCCCAGCCTGCATTTGTGCTTGGGATTGCCTTGCCCCACATGCAGGACCTTGCACTTGGCCTTGTTGAACTTCATGAGGTTGGCACAGGCCAACCTCTCAAGACTGTCCAGGTCCCTCTGGACAGTATCCTTTCCTTCCAGTGTGTTGACTGCACCACACAGTTTGGTGTCATCGGCAAACTTGCTGAGGGTGCACTCAATGCCACTGTCCATGTCACCCACAAAGATGTTAAATAGCACCTGTGCCAGTGCCGACCCCTGAAGAATGCCACTCATCACTAGTCGCCATTTGGACAGAGAGCCATTGACCACAACTCTTCGAGCGCAGCCATCCAGCCAATTTGTAATCCACCAAGTGGTCCATCCATCAAATCCATGTGCCTCCAATTTAGAGACAAGGATGTCTTGTGGGACAGTGTTGGATGCTTTGCGCAAGTCCAGACAGATGATGTCAGTTGCTCTCCACCAATGTTGTAACACTGTCATAGAAGGCCACTAAATTTGTCAGGCTTGATTTGCCCTTAGTGAAGTCATGTTGACTGTCACTGATCACCTCCTTATCTTCCTTTTTTTTCCTTTTTGAAAATGGGGCTTATATTTCCACTTTTCCAGTCAGTGGGAACTTCACCAGACTGCCATGACTTTTCAAATGTAATGGCAAGTGGCTTAGCAACTTCATCTGCCAGTTTCCTCAGGACCCGTGGATGGATTTCATCAGGTCCCATGGACTTGTGTACCTTCTGGTTCCTTAGATGGTCTCATACTTGATCTTCACCTACAGTGGGTGGGTCTTCATTCTCACAGCCCCTGCCTTTGTCTTCTGCCCACAGAAGAAGGACATGGACCTGTTGAAGCAGGTCCAGAGGAGGGCCACAAAAAGATCAGAGGGATGGAGCATGTCTCCTATGAGGACAGGCTGAGAGACTTGGGGTTGTCCAGCCTGGAGAGGAGAAGGCTCTGGGGAGACCTTATTGCGGCCTTTCAGTACTTAAAGGGGGCCTACAGGAAAGATGGGGACAAACTTTTTAGCAGGGCCTGTTGTGATAGGAAAAGCGGTAATGCTTTTAAACCAAAAGAGGGAAGATTTAGACTAGATTTAAAGAAGAAATTTTTTACAATGAGGGTGGTGAAACACTGGCACAGATTGCCCAGAGAGGCAGTGGGTGTCCCATCCCTGGAAACATTCAAGGTCAGGTTGGACAGGGCTCTGAGCAACCTCATCTAGTTGAAGATGTCCCTGCTTATTGCAGGGGAGGTTGGCCTAGATGACCTTTAAAGGTCCCTTGCAACTCTAATCTTTCTATGATTCTACGATTCTAATTTGTGACATGAGCTAAAACGTCCATTTCCCCAACCACGTATGGCAAATCTGAAAGAACCTGTATTTCTTACAAGTTAGAATACTAATATTAGTATTAGGACATTTGGAGTATTAACCTTATAGTCATAATTAAACCATCTGAAGTATTTGATGATTTGGATCACCTTGAAGTTGAAGGTTATCGGTTCTGCTGACTCAGCCAGAATCATGGGGTTCACACCTCTTGGAAGACTTGCAGTATTGGACACTTTCTTCCAAGGATTGATCAGATGTGTTTGAAATACATTGTTTGTCTGGCATATGAGGGGGGAAATATCCTCAAAGAGGTTTTAGCATGAATCAAGCCTGTATTAAGTCATTGATATGGCAGTAGTTTGAATCAAAGGTTTAAACAACTCTAGGTACGTGTTCAAGAAAAAGTAAAGTACGGAGTATTTTCAGACATAAAGGTATCTTAAGCAATTTGTCTTATCTACTTGGCATAAGGCACACGTTTTCATTCTCCTCTCCTAATAAAACCAACAAATG
Source organism: Chionis minor (assembly GCA_013398295.1). Classification (NCBI taxonomy): domain Eukaryota; kingdom Metazoa; phylum Chordata; class Aves; order Charadriiformes; family Chionidae; genus Chionis; species Chionis minor. The sequence goes on along the minus strand of VZSF01010829.1, from coordinate 353,314 downwards.
TACTTCTCCTTCAACAAACAGCGTATTTTACAGTATACACTAAATCTTTTTACTTTTTTGACCTTCTGAGTAGAGTGCAAGGCTTTTATTTGAGCTTGATGCATAGCATCTCCAGCCCTTTACTCAAGACACCTGCATTTAATCTATGAATATTCTCAGAAGTTTTTTATACTCGGCAAGAGAAGGCTGCAATCATGCAACTCAGATGTGATTAGCAGTCTAAATCACTCACCAAGTCACATTTGCTTTGAAAGCCCACATCTATCTCATAGACTCCTGAACCGATTTCAACTTGTGATTTAAAACAATGAAACAAGTCAGGAAAAACTAACAGTGACAAGAACACTCTGTTGACATCCCACAGGTACAGAGGTCCTGAAGACGCTTAGTACATGTCCACATTATTGACTACAGTATAACAGAAAAGTACCCAAAGGAGGCTTAAATGAGCCACATTAGGTACCATTAGCAGCCAAGTGACGGTAGCGTGGAGCTCAGAGAAGGCTCATTTATCTAATGAGAAGCAGTTACCAATATAAACATAGTTAAGAGGTAATGATGAAAACTGAGCTTTGCATGCCAAAACCCACAAGCATATCCAGAGGTTTCCCCGATATATGTTGGCACTTAATTAACCCAATTACTCAACTTAATGTTCCAGCTCAGCAAAATACTTAAGCATATTCAGAATACTCTCATGTTACTGAAGTTTACAGAAGTCGGTGAGTGGGAAGTGCTTTGATGAAAAGAGACAAAAATGAAGGCAAATGTGATAAATTTCATTTTCAGTTGAACAAATTTTCAATTACAACTGATTGAGAAAACAAGAATGTCTTTCAGAAAGCTCGGAATAAAACTAGCTTAAATTCTTGTACATTAAATCACCTAAATGCTGGCGATTGCTTTTTCCTTCTCCCACTTTTCTCCCTTTCTGTCTCCATTCCCCCCACTTTCACTTTCTTATTTCCTTTTTTTGTCTACCTTTCCAGTGGAAAGAAGGCAAAGGGGAAAGTTGGAGAAATTGTTTTCATAAGAAGACGTATAAACTTTTGAAAATCCTTTTTCCACAGTTCTTCTTTTAGAGAAAATGCTATTTAACCCAAGGATATATATATTTTTTAACATGACGGGCTTTTACTTCAAGCTTCTGCTAAAGCCAGGCATTAACACCCTTCTAGCAAGGAAATTACCTCCAGCCTTTTAAGGCTACTTTCCAGAGATGCCATTTAATATGATTGCACTAGACTGCCGGGAGAGCAGTTAGTTTCTCTTCAGAAGAGCCTGTAAACAAAAGATGCCATCCTGCGGGTCCCAACGTGCCTGCAGAGCTCCAAGGTAAGACTGCAGAAAGCTGTACTAACTGCAGCTGGCCAAGAAACTCCATTTTAGCAGTAACAATTCAATTATTTAATGCAAACTAGACTTTCTTGGATCCCCCAAGCGCAGTTATTTGGCTTTCAGGCATCGAGGGCCAGACCGCGAGTCATGTATACGTGTGTAGATACGGAGGTCCAGCAAATTGTCAACAGTAGATGTTTCACGGTCCACTCACCGCCTGTTTTTTCAGGCAGCACTACCATAGCAGCACAGGCACCGCCACTGCCACAGTTAATATCTTCCGAGCCCTAATTTAAGGCAAACCCTCCAGGAAGAGGAAGGGACACCGTGCTTGGTTGCACAGCATGCTTCTAGACACGCATGTACGTTGTACAAGAGGAGGTCGGACTCCTGAAGAGGAACATGGGGTGAATCTGAGACAGCCATTGTACGGAGTGATCAAAGATCAAGATGGTTTGGTCTGTTACAGAAAGGGCATAAACCGTACCAGCTGCTGAAGGCCAGAAGGGGCAGCTTTGGATGCAGCCTGGAGGAGGATGTCTCTCTTTTCACCAGTATTTCACAAATATTTCTTTTCTCCTTTCTCTGAATTTCATCCTTGGCTAATTTAGGCTATGTTAATGATGTTTATAATCCCCTTCTTAATTATTTCTTTGAGCCCTGCAAATGCAGTAGCTGAAAAATACATCATGAAAAAGTTCTCTTTTTTGCTTTTAGTGGAAAAGTCTGAAAGAAGTACCAACTGGTCTCAAATTGTTTTTTGGAGGAATCTGTTTAAAAACTATTCCTAAACAGCAGTCATTTGGTTGCACCTCTCTTTTCATTCATCTCTAACAATAACATGTCCAAAAAGAATAAACAATTGTGCCATTTAAAATAATTGTAAAGAGTCTCTACCGAGAACACGGGAGCTTTGACTTGCACAGACCCTGAGAAAAGCATAGCTGTGCTACAGCAAAGGTCTGACCAGGACAACCCCCCACACCACTGTCAAAGCTCCCACATACAACAGACAGCTTATGAAGCGCCAAGGCAGTACGCGTTTGTTCTTCAAAAAAAAAGCATTCTCATTTTTCTTCTCTGCATCACTATGGTGACCATAGCCATGACCAAGACAATCCGTATTGCTTTTCTGACACAAGTATTTATCAGCATAGTAGCGTCAAACGCAATTTCCACCTTCTCAGATCTACAGTTACAACAGTGGGAACAGGTAGACTAGATGATCTCTAGAAACGTGTACTATTACTCCCTTGTTTAATGCCACTTCAGCAAACACAGGTAACTAATTCAGATAACACCTGTGAAATAAATCCTGGCCCCAAAAGAGTCAGTGGTAAAAATCACAATAGCTGCAATTAGCCTTCCTCAGAACAGAACATAAACACCAATGAAGCTTTATTGTTTTATTTCAGTAAAGCTCTCTTAAAACATATTACAATATAATATTAACAGAGGGAAATGTCTAAACAGTATTTTTAAAACAGGTAATATTTCAACGTATGAAGTTTCATTAAAAAGCACCACTTGAAACTAGTGTAGTTTTCACAGTGCACTGCAATCTGCAGAGACCACAGAACAGAGGAAGCATCCACAATATCTAAATAGACTTTTTTAAGATATTCTGCCCAGTTTTGACTTCACAGAAAGCATAAAAAACTTATATAGGCAATAAAATATATTCAGGTAAAATCTTTGAATTTGCAAAATGTTTCACAATGCAGGTCTTTGTAAGCCAAATCCTTTTTTGTCTTGTATGAGCAGCATTATACAACCTAAATCATTTTCCTCCTGTAACGGTCATATATTCTATAACAACCTTGTTGCCTATTATCTGCATAACATAAATGAAATAACCACCTGCCTTCCTGGATGTATTAATATCAACTCTTTCTGTACAGCTAGATTCTGACAGCCTCATACTTACTCTGTTACTTTATGAACACCTCCATTGGAAACGCTCTCTGGCAGAAAGGATCAGAGAGAGACTGTCTCCAGCTATTTTAACCATGCTCACGAATGTGGTATCAAAAGATGCAAAAGAAAAGTTCTTAAATTCATTCCGTACTTCACAGTATTATATTGTGCTACTAATAGAAAGAAATCATATGAAAAAATGAATTTTAAAAGTTCAAAGGTTGTAAATATAATTAATAAGATATACCTGTCAATAAAACATGCAATTTATTACAGCAAATGGGGTAAGTGCCATAAAATTAGCATTCATTGTATATCATCTGATGCCTCTTGAATTTCATCTTATTTAGGATCATAGTGCACCACTTAACATTGCATGGCATGAGGCAATATATATCATTTTCATAGATGCAAAGGCTATATATACTGTGCCATTAATTAGACTATCATAAATCCACACTGATTCCAACACACTTACTCCAAATTCATATTATAACCAAGGTCAGTGAGTGGCCTAAACTATGGATTCAGGCTTTTTTTTCCCCTGAAAGGGAGATGCAAAACCAGCTCAAATGATCAGCCTTTTCTTGCTTGAAATAAGGCTAAGCTTGCTGTAAATTGCAATTAGTACTATGTATTTAATAAGACTTTCTTTTTTTAATCATGCAAGTACCTTATCACAGATGACATTAGCAAAACAGTATTAGATGCATTACCACCACCAGATGGGTGCAAAATACTCCATTTCTGCCACTGTGCATCTAAAAATCCATTCTGAATTTAACAGCAATTATGGGCACTCTCCCCAGAATCCTCGGAGAATATTTACTACACCGAAGCATTCATACTCTGCAATCTCTCTTAGCTGTAACAATGTTCACTTTTACCTCCCTGGTAGTTTCTGCATCCTTTAATAATGGTGTATTTAAATGCAAGTACCACCAACAGGTGCGTAATACAGGATTTGAGCCATCTGTGTCTTCCATATTCAAGCAATTCCACTGATATCACAATCTCATTCAAATAAAGCATACTCATACAAATCATGCCATTAGATTTGCTATATGCTATATATAGGCAAATGTTTATTATATCAAGTAACATCTGCCCTTGGCTAAAGATGTATCAGACCATGTCTAACATCATATTCTGAGATCTGCTACACAGGATTAAATCTAGAATGGCTCTTAAATTGTCATTATACTGGGGAGCGGCAGCCTAACACAAATGCATAGAGCAAAACAGCAAGGAAAAATAAGGGGGTTTGTCTGTGAGAAAGTGACTTTATTAATTCCTCTAAACCAAAACCATAAGCATATCATTTCAATTGTCTTCCCCTGAAGTCTTACCTTAGAAATACCCACGTCTGCTCTCTGCAGAGCTCCTCTTTCTGTCACGCGCACCCTTGTACAGAAATGAGCTACCTGCTGCTGTAAGGAAGAAGCCCTTTAACCCCCCCTCCCCCTTGTGAAATCACTTCTGTGTAGAGAAGACTTTGTTTGAGAAGATATGATGGCCTTGATATCACCTAGGCATCTTTTCATTAGTTTGCCTTACTAAACAGATGGATATATCAGAAAAGTTTAACTCCCGCGCCATTTCATCTTTGTTCAATCTCAGTAGACTTCCAGAGCGAAGTACCCAGAAAAACTGCTCTGCTCCTAGGTAATGCAGCTCTCCTGTATATAATAGGTACACGTGTTCTCATGCCAGAAGTCTTCTTCTACCACTACAAAATATCCTCTGTAATGGTATTTCGCAAATGTTGAACATATTTAATGTAACACTTTACTCCATCCATCCTTATGTCCTTGCAAGAACAGAAGAGCCTGGCTACAGAAAGGCACTGAGACCTCTGCCACAGCCTTCAGGAACACCGGCATTGAGTTTACTGTGGTTTGCATACTTATGCCAGCTTCAACACAACATCCAGTGAGGTACCTTGTGATGGACTGCTTATACTCTGCAGTTGATAGCAAGAAAAACTACTCTTCTCTGTTTGAAGCAGGAGAGCAATTTGTCCGAAGCCTGCATACCTTTCGGTATGAACTTGAAGAAAAAACAATGAGGGAAAGAGAACCACAAGTGTTAAGGACACAGCTATAAAGTTACGAGTAAAAATAGAACCACCAGATACAAGTTTTGCATTTGGATTCATGCTTCCACAAAAAATTATAGGAGGAAACTAAACAGGAATAGCAATGTGACAAACTCCAAAACAGGTGAAGAGTACGGGAAAGCGCATATATTTAGATATACATACTCAGACAGACACCTACATTAAAGTTACATTGTGCATAGTATTCCCTCTTTCAGTAAGGTTGATGTAAGGCAGCCTGTTAGTACCTTATTAATGCCCCTCTTCTGCCATTACATGTGATATACATACATCTGGTCTTTGGTGGGGATGGTAAAAGAAGGCTGGAAAGAGTTGAGCTATGTGACTATGTCATTTACTCCTAACAAAAGAAATGAGAGAGTGAAGCAGCATTTGTGGAGGAGAGAAAAGAATAGTTTGATGGAAGAACTGGAAGAAGACAAAAAACAGTTACTGAATACATCATTTGTTTTTAGAATTAACTGAGTGATTTAAGGGGAAAAAAACAAAACCAAAACCAAAACCAAAACAAAAAACCCCCATCTTTTTAAATGAAGTACCTGTTCAGCAAAATAAGTATGTTTGTGAATGGTGTTCCTTTTTGCTCAGAAAAATATTTTGTCATTTCTAAGAAACTGAATAAAAATTTGCTTGATTTCCAAAAGTCTCATTTTCAAGACAGTCTTTTAATACTCATTTCTTTTCTCCCATCTACTCTTACTTTTTAGAATAAGATTCCTTCTTTCTCATCCTGCAACTTTTCAGTAGCAAAATCTAAAAATGGGAAAAAGCGTTCCCAAATTACTTAAATGCAGATTATTTCCAAATGCAATTAGAACAGTCATTATTTCTAATACTTTTGCTAAAAGCAATTATTATATTTTGTAAAAACAATGTTCCATTTTTGACCCATGTCCATTTCTGTAATACTAAACATGTATACTCCAGTGTCACCGTAGTATAACGTCTAGTTTGAGGCATGGTCTCTCCATTTATAGAAAGCACAACATTTTATCAGATGTGGACAAATTAGCCTCAAAGTGCATTTAGTCTTGCTATTAGCCTGCTGCAGTGAAGAAACTGAAAGCAGGTTCCATTATTTGGCTGTGCTGCTTTCAGCTGCAGTACTAAAAGATACGTATTTACCCTCACCTGCAATTTCTTGTGGTCCAGAAATAACTCATTTTAAGAGACTGCTTTATTAAAAACAAGAGAGTTTGACCTGAATTCAAAGTTCCCCTGCCTGAAGTTGTTAAAAGATCTTGGAACACTGAAAGCTCTTTACTTTAAATACTGATCATTCAATTAAGATTATATTTAAAAATTCCTAAAATTGAGAGCATTTTAGTGGGACCACCTGCTCATGTCAACATAGTATAAGGTGTCAAGTATGTATAGAATCAGAGTAGAATCCAAATGCAATTTAAACCCCAGTTCTGTGCTGCCTTCACTGTACATAAATTAATATGAAATCCATAAAATTGATATACTGGTTCCATGTTCACGAGTGATCTGATTGATCCTTCCACGCACACAGTCAAGAGAAACCGATATCAGTGTTCCGTTAAGTACTTCAAAAGATGCACGGAGGGACACACTGGTCCATATGCTTCCCTCTGGCATCTGACCTCCAACCTGCTGAGCAATTGCTGTGGGTTGCATGTGATCCATGGTCAACTGATTGAGAGTCATTTTGAGCACGTTACATGAGTGGATTAGCTTTAAGTTAAATGCAAGGCTGGCAACTCCCTTTTCAGTAAAAATGAAATACTTCTGAGCAAGCTGTCCAGAAGAAACCAGCTGTATCTGCTTCTCATTGGATGAGACCTGGGTGAAATCCAGTAATTTGTTTCTCACAGCTCCAGTAGGCAGACCTGTAACAGAAACTGTGGCTGATATGGCACTAGAAACTGCTGAAGGGATCCAGATGAGGCTAAACATACTAATTCCAGAACTATCTCCGAAATACCGAACATTACACTGTGCGGGAGAAAATATCTCAAAGCTAATCAGATCTCCAGCACCAACTTTTGTGGCTCCGGAAGCAGATATTGATGTGTCTCGGTAATTTACCCCAGATTTAAATACACTCATTAATTCTCTGTTGGTACCATTCCTATTGATATAAGAAATTAAGGAGAAGCCCTCACGGACACACGTATGACCCATGGAATACAATGCTTGGTGGAACACAAATTTGACAACACCAGTTTCAGTGAACTTTATAGCTCTGCCATCATGAGATAAACTTAGCATGTAAGGGTCAGACACAGATATTATTTTAAAGGTAGGTCGATAGTTGGTTTGGTAATGTATTGCTGTTGACATCTGTGCACTGAGTGCCACAGCACCTGTGTCGTGGGACAACCAAAACAAACTGAGTGCGGTATTAAGATCATAAATATTTAAGTCTCTACTTTGATTGCAGAATTGATTTGGGCTCCTCAAATAAACAGAAAGAGTTTGGCTGGGCTCCACTTCAGCAGCACTGCTTAAACTAGTGCTCTGGAAATACTTTCCTTCTGGCTGTTCAATGCGAACACTGCTTAGTTCATAGCCTTCCTCACTGCCATTTAGCTTTAAGGAAAGTTGCAAAAAATTCCTGCAGTTGTGCTTTACTGCAAAGTTTAGGTCAGTCCACAAGAGACCATGTTGCCTAAATACCAGGCTGTTATCTTCAACGGATAGGATTTCACAAGGAAGCTTTCCCTTTATCTTCAAGTTCAAGCCAGAGTAGACCTGAGAGATCCCAGACTTTACAGAGGGTAGAATGATGTTTGCAGCCCAAGACTCTGAGAGCTTGTTTTCACTGGTCGCTGAACAAACCGTATCACTGACAGTGGAACAAGGCACGGCCACCATTCCATCTTCACATTTTAAACACGCCTGGCATTCCTGCATTTCCTTATTAAAGAAATACTCCTCTCCACACACTCCCAAAGCTGCATCTTTCTCAGCAATTCCAAGGCATCGGAAACCACCTGTTCACAGGAAAGGGACAACTTTTATTGTCATACCTTTAAAACAATGAATCTAAGAACCCTACAGCTCCACATATCAACTATCTTTGATAACACATGTAACATAAGAGAGAAAACAGAAGACAATTATGATGTTACATCACTTTCTGTTATTAAAGGATCCTCGAGAACAAGCAGAGGAAATACTAGGTGTAACTCACCTTGTCCAGGTAGAATCCATTGGTTTAGAGTGGGAAAGAGCAAGATCGGGCTGCACAGGGGCAATTCTAACCAAACCCTGTAATGTTTTAGATACAATGATATGGCTCTCTCCCTTCCCGTAGGTGAAAGGCTTGGTGACCAACTGGTGCACTGATCAGCAAAGATATTTTCAATTAATGAAGAGTTCCCCAGTACAAGCAGAAAAGTGTGCTGCCTGCCTAGCCATGTTATGGCGTAGCACTGCTGTAGCTGTGATTGCTAAAGCAGTGCTTTTCAACCCAAGGGACATGGAACCCATGCACTCTGTGTGTACAGTTTTTAAAGAACCTGCAAGAGACAAGTAGGAAAAACAAGATTGTAAACAGCAGGCTTAGCATCTTTATGCAGAAGTCCACACATTTAAAAGGTGAAAAACCACTGCCTTAAGACACAGGACTGCAGTGGTTGTGACAATATAAAGTTAAAATAAAACACTGCTGCAAACAGTAAAGAGAATATCTAGAGGTGCCATTTGAAAGTACTTTATTTGACATAAAGCAATTTCGTGCTGTTAAATGGTACACTGTGGCCTCGGTGGATCAAAGAACACACACCCAAAGAGCAGGTTTTAAAAACAGCCTATAATTTTCTATGGCAATTTTCCAGGAGCACCACCAGCTGCCAATGCCTCCAGCTGTAGCGACCAGTGCCCAAAACTTCTGTGCACAGAGCCTTCAGGATTTAAATCAACACACCAGATTTGATGCACCCTAAAAGAATAACCACTTATAGTTTGGGCCTCAAAGCTTGATTGCTAACACACTTGCTTCTGCTTTTTTACCACCATAATCAAAACTCAATAATCGTCATTCTTATAGCTCTTCTTAAAAATCCTTTACTATCTAAATACTGTGTCATGCATTTGATTTATTCCTCAGCTGGGAAGTTGCTATATCTGGGCTGGAATTTGCTCTGAGACTGGGACTACAAGCATTTGACATGGACCCCAACAAGCCATTTTTCTCCGTTGCTAATCCCAAGGTGGAGCTGGCTATGCAGACTGCTGATGCAGGCGGAAAAGCACACTGCATGGACTGTGAACTGCAAGACAGAGCAGTATACACGCACCTGGCCCACAAGGGAGGTCAGAATATTGGCTAAAATTCACTTCTGATACTACATCATTCAGCAGACAACACCAGACACTGTGTTAATTTATAAAGGCTTCATATATTGACTCTCGTATCTCTTTGTCTATTTATGTTTCATTCACTTAAGCAATGATTCTCTGCTAACACAGATATGTAGGACTATACAATTTATGATGTGAGAAGATTTTCTGAAAAGAGCTCACTGTAGAATAGTAAGATTTTTCCACCTGAAAAAAGTCAAGAGAAACTTAATACTTTGTTCCCCCTGAAAGTGCCTGGCTTTTTTTTTCACATGAGAAACAAAAGTCAAATCAATAAGATCACTTTTTTTCAACTAAGAGCATTCTAGAGAGAATAGAAACAAAAAATCCCTAATAAACTTTCCTTTTGAAATCAGTTTTAGCCATGGTGTAATTGTACACATGACACTATTTAACTAGTTCTCCTTCTCATATCCATGGCTCTCCCATTGCTGAGAAATGCTATTGAGTACACAAATACAGCTGGTTCACATAGCAGAGACGACCTGCAGTACTGCCTAGAAATACTTTTAATGCTATTTGCTTCTTTAAAATATTTGAATGCATATTTAAGGATTTGTGTACATATCAGATCTTACAAATACACTTGGTGACTATTCTCACCAACTTGCTGTCTAGTCTTTTATCGGTTAGATCTGCAGCGGGTGTTCCCCCTGCACGTACTTCAATAGGTGACTTCAAAGCAGCACACAGGCTGCTTTATACTGTGGACACAGTGCTGAGAGCAGCATCGCACCCTTTGCCCAGAAGAGGTCAAGCAGCAAATGACAGCCAAACCTCAGAAAGCCAGCACAGCAGCGTGCTGTGACCGCTTCCTACTTCTCTTTAATGCCTGTCAACCCCTCCCACCTTTTCCTGGATCCTGCTCTGGGCACTGCCGCACCTGGTTTAACAGAGAACAGCCCAGCTACACTCCAGCTGCTTTTGTGAAATCAAGTATATCTGCAGCACATTCACCAGCCCTCGCCGTTCATGGAGGCTGGGCAATTGCAAAGGAACTAGAGTAAGCCATGCGTATATTTTTCTGCTGTTACTACTCATAACTATCTGATGCAAAGTTGACATTCAAAGAGATTAAGTATGGGATTCATCTCTCTAAACCCTCTATGTCAAATTTGGATCATCACAAAACAAAATGGCTAATTACAAATCATAGAATCATAGAATGGTTTAGGTTGGAAGGAACCCTAAAGATCATCTAGTTCCAACACCCCCTACCATGAGCAGGGACACTTTCCACTACACCTGGTTGCTCAAAGCCCCACCCACCCTGGCCTTGAACACTTCCAGGGATGGGGCCTCCACAACTTCCCTGGGCAACCAGTGCCAGTGCCTCACCACCCGCAGAGTGAAACATTTCTTCCCAAGATCTAATCTAAATCCACCTTCTTCCAGTTTGAAGCCATCACCCCTCATCCTATTACTACATGCCCTTGTAAAAAGTCCCTCTCCAGCTTTCCTGTAGGCGCCCTTCAGATACTGGAAGGCTGCTATAAGGTCTCCCCGAAGCCTTCTCTTCTCCAGGCTGAACAACCCCAACTCTCTCAGCCTGTCCTCCCAGCAGAGGTGCTCTAACCCTCTGATGATCTTCATGGCCCTCCTCTGGACCCACTCCAACAGGTCCATGTCCTTCTTATGTTGGGAGCCCCAGAGCTGGAAGCAGTACTCCAGGTGGGGTCACACAAGAGCAGAGTAGAGGGGCAGAATCCCCTCCCTTGACCTGCTGGCCACGCTTCTTTTGATGCAGCCCAGGATGCAGTTGGCCTTCTGGGCTGCGAGCACACATTGCTGGCTCATGTTTAGCTTCTCATCCACCTATCAGCCATGGATTGGGGGCTATCTGTCGAGGTTCTCATTCCTCTTCCCCCTGCATCACACAGTAAGTTCTACAGTAAGTCCTCTTTAGCTTGCATGGCATTGTGAGGAGAGTGCCTCTGACTGGCACCACTTGGTGCGTTCACACCAAAGACAACAGTCTGACCACTCTCCCGTGATTGTCTAAGGAGGAAACAGTGCACTGGACCCCATTTCTGCTTATTGGGTACCTCCAACTGTCATTGCTCCTTGATGACTAGCCTTTAATCAAATAACCTAACAAGTCTCATTCCAGATAAAAGCAAGAAAAAGCAGCAGGCAAAGAAGGTATGACATAGAGGAAAGTGGAAAGGTGAAGAAAGAGAGGCTGCTAGTTGCAAGCTTCTTTATTGTTGTTTGTTCTGTCTCCCTTCACACTGTACAGTGAACATGAGTTACTACAGATGCAACAACCTTTGCGTGCAGCTCAAGAAACCACATACAACATCTGGAACTCATATGTCAGATCACATCCCTATCTCCCCTACATTACCCAAAACAGGCCTTCAGTTTCAGCGTCCCTTTTGACAAGTTAATTGCACTTGTATAAGATAATGAGCTATCAAGAACAGACAGGCTGAAAGTAACACTCCTCTCTAACAAAAAATAAAAAGAACACTCCCTCTTCCATGACAGATAGGGATGACATTGACAGGACATTGATTCCTGATCCAGGTGATGGGAAATAGTTTGCTTTCACACCTTTAAAAGCCACCATTAAAACTGGGAGAGGAGGAATCAAGGGAAGAGTCCTTCCTTTCAAATACATTGCAACTACCTTTCTGTGGTCTGACACACCACCACTATCTGTCTGTTTCTTGGCAGTATTTTACCCTTACTTACTTTCTTCTAGCAGTTGTATAGACACACTCTTGGTCTGGGTCCCCCCACCAGAGAGCCCACTGGATAAATTCCTTACAGCCTTCCCTCTTCCCAGCCACGGACTAGAGCAACACCAAATGACTACCACATTGGTGGCTCTCCTTTCCTAGGAGAGCTTGTGGGCTTCTTTCCACAAAACCACCAACTGAACCAAACTCAGTCTCTTACTAAAGAAGAGACAAACCCTTACACCTTTCCAGTGCTCTGTCTCAAATCTTGTGCCCTAAGCTGTCTTGCCTCTAACTGCCCACCCCTAAGGCTTGCCTCTTTTGTAAGACTGATGGTACCTCCTCTACAGCATTCACCACTTAACACTAAGTGTTCTCTTCCCCATGTCATTTCCAGTTTCCTGTGGTGTTTGTAGTAATACCACCCAACCCATCACAGTTCCTGCCCAGGGGAAGTTAGGAGAATACAAGTGAGCCCATGTCCTCTTTTAACCCTTTTCTAAGACCAATTCCCTCCCACTTTTTTCTCCACCAGTGGCAGGGCAAGAATAGTACAAAATCTCTCATAATCAGCCGAAAATAGCCCTTGCTGCTCAGAGAGGCCACCCTCTTTTTACAAGTAAGAAGCCTAGAGGAGGAAAAACCTACTGAAGTCCTCCCTTGGTTATTTGACTGGGAGTGCTCAGGTAGAGGTCACAACTAGTGAAATGCTCTATTTGATCACAGAGTTCCTTTCAAGTATTTTTGGCTGACCAAAAATTAGGCAAGTAGAAAGAAACCTAATACCTGGGTGTAATTTGCACAGTATGTCTATTGATTTTGGTCTTTGTGTCTGACTGCTATGAGAAGTAATGAAGGCAAAGACTGCAGTGCAGAACTCCAGTCAAATATGTTCTTCAATGTCTGAAAAATTCCCCCAAGCCCCCGCAAATGATGGAAACTGTTGATCGTTCCTCAGTATTTGACAATATTGTTGCTAAAGGAGAGTAAGATTGATGGAGGGAGGCCTTATAAGAACCTTCATTAGGTCAAATCAAATATCTACCCCAGTGCAGCGGAAGGAAAATGACAACTATTTTTCTCCATTAGGAATAATATCTTTGATTTTGACCCCATTTGCACCAGCATAAACAAGAAGAAAGTCAGGTCAGAAGTGAAAATTAAAACCAAATCATACAAAACCCCATGAAAATAAGGTAAAAGGAACCATCCAATGCTCCTAGCAGATATTATGTCCTAAGTAGCCCATTGTCCACAAGAACTGTTATCAACTTAGAGCTGAGTGTTTTCCCACCCCTTTGATTCCAGCAAGCTAAGCATGTCATTACTCACAAACATACAGGCCTGAGATCTTTGGCCTGTTCCTGAAGATCTAATTATCCTAATTCTGCAATTATCAGAGAATATAACCTACCTGGAGTATTCAGGCATTTTATCCTCTCACCACAAATGCTTGGAGATTCAGTGCATTCATCTCTGTCCTGTAAATCACAAGAATCATATTGAAACACTTTAACGCAACAACTTAAATTTGAAACAGGCAGTTCTTCAGGCTCTGTGACACCCATCTGCCAGTAGAAGACATACGTGGAGATGGAGACATGGAGACAGGGCTGATCTCATAAACATACTGGAGCAAGACAACTTGTTTTGGATTTGTCACCTTTTTTAACAAGGTATCCAAAAAAACTGTGTGGCATTCACAGAAAGCTAGTATTGTGCAGATGATGAGCTAAATGGATTGGTTGTACAACTAACTTATGATGCACCATCTGTAAGACAGTACCACATCCCTGAGAGCAATGCATCACTCGATTGGCCTTAAGGACGTTGTAACAATTGAGACAGTGTTAGGAAAGGCTCTTACAGACATTTAATCCGGGAGGAAGGTGCTAACTGAAAAACACACAAGAAAGACGAATGATAAAGTGGTATTTCCTGTCAACAAGCCCTCCTTTCACCCTACAGCAGGCCGAGGGGAAAGAATAACATGCTACATTTGCATTTAAATGCCAGCATTAAAGAAAACAGACTAGCAGAGAGAAAACTGGACAGACTATTTCAGGTTCTCCTCTCAGTATCTTGGGCTTAGGTGACCAGCTATTTTGCTCATGTTAAGCTAAGAATTGGGGGCAACACTTGGCAAACAAGACACTGCTTTAAATATCAATTTCCCCGTGTATCTTGGATCTCTAAATGAGATAAAGTGACCAAAGAACCATCTTATTTTGCTTACATGCTATTTTGTACTATATAATAAAATGTATTTTATAATAAAAAGTATTTAATAATAAAAGCATCTGTGTTCTATATTTTTATATGCTAGTGTATTATGTTTAAACTGGAACTAGTTTTTGCATTTGTTTTAACTGATAATTTTTATTTCCAAACTTATAAATAAATATCTGCCCTCTAGTTTTGCTTAGTAAAGCTTTCCTCTGCTTTTCAGAGATGTCTAGAAGTTCCTGTAGCGTGGACTGGGATTAAATAAACGAATTTAGCATGCATGACTATACTTGTTTCAGGATGCCCTTTCCTACCATCACAAAAAGAATGAAAGTCCCGCCACCTGTCAGGTTTGGGAAAGCATCACACCCAAGAGGCACAAACTAGTGCCCCATTTAGAGCAGTAAATGGTAAAGAGGACACCCACAAAAAATGTCAGGCAGACTTTGAAGTGCCATAGACCCATTCGGTAAAGCACATGCTTCAAACTGGACATCTCTAGCTCTCCAAGTAGTTATTTCCGGAATGTTATCCCAGTATGTCCAACACAATACTTCATAAGCAATAACTGAAAGATACAGGATTATATTTCACCTGGCAAATCCGATCAGAGTTTGCAGAACACTCGGCCATTTGAAAAAAACCAGCAGGACACAATGTGCATTTTTCACACTGTGAAGGTGTCTTTTGGAAATTGCAAAATTCATCACTTTCACAAAGGCCACAGTCCAGTAAAGACTCCCCAACGTTAATCACCTTTGCATCCACTTCTACTTTATGCACAGAGTATGACTTCTGGAGATGATTTCTGACCTGGTTCTGAAGTCCTTGAAGATGACTTTCAAAATAATTTTGAATATCTTCTTGCAAACTCTGAAATGACATTTGTTTTACCGTATCAAAAAGCATGCCATACTGGACTTTGATCAGATCCATTTGCTCGTACATTTTCCTTTGCTGTTCAAGAATCTCCCGTTGCTGGCTAACCAGTATCTGCTGCTGTTCAGCAAGTTTTTGCTGTAAATCGACAATGATCTGCTGTTGGCTTTTTAGCATTTCAGTAAATTTCTCATGCCCTTTTGCAAGGTGTAGCTGTAGTATTAGGGCATCTTCAGATGGAACTTCATTTTCTCCTGAAATACAAATGGTCAATTATTGTCCAAGAAAAGTAATTTTCCAGCTTGCAATATTATCTCTTCAAAGGCATTCAAATTCTAATAAGTTAACGAAAAGTCTCACTAAATTCAAGTCAGGATTATAAAGCCAGTTACTTTACCATCTTTGTAGCCCCTTTATGGGACCACAAGGTCATCCATTTCATAAGCAACAACATTGATAGTTATAGACACTTAAAAAGTTGTAATCAAGCCCCATGCTTCAGGGCATAAATCACTGGGGTTCAATAACAGATTAATCATTCCTATGTACACATCCAAATACAGTAAAGAGTAAATGGTCAATTTTCACTGTAGAGGTGATAAAATAAGGCGATAAAACTTGCTGAGAATACTAAGCTATTAAGGGTAGTAAAAGTAAGGGTCAATTGCACAGAGCTGCAAAAGGAGTCTATGATACTGAGTAGCAGCAATAAAATGGCAAAACGAAACTCAAAGGAGATAAAGGTGAAATGACGCAGCCACTGAAAAAAAAATCCTAAGTGTTTTATATCAAATGTTGTACTTGTAGATTATTGTTACCACTTGGAAATGATCTTGATATATCTAGATATAGATGTTGGGCTACAGAGCCATGTAATCATCAGTTCAGTGCCTAACAGAGGTCAAAATGGCAAATAAAATGCTAGGGCTAATTAGAAGAGGTATACATAACAGAAGAGAATGTATCATTATGACATTATATTAATCAATAGAGCATTTTCAATACAGCATGCAGTCCTGGCTCCCCATCTCAAAAAAGGGCACAGAACTCAAAAAGTTCACAAAAGGGCAGCAAGGCACATCTAACGTATGATACTACTCCAGTATGAGAAAGTAGGTAGGACTTTTCAGGTTAAAAAAAGAAAAAAAGAAACCAAACAATGGTGCTGTATTACAGGTGTCCTAAAGCAAGTGGATATGGGAAGACTCTTCACTCTTTCTTCCGACTCATGAATTAGGGGACATTAAATGAAAGCGGCAGTTTCAATACATGTTAAAAGTTCAACTAGGCCCAGGAAGTTGCTGGCTCAATACATAAAATAAAATCAATTTGGGGCTAAAAGATACACAGACATCAATAAGGTTCAGGAAATATGAGCAACAAACTGCCAGAGCTGGGAAAATAATTGAGGCAAATATCATGCCATGCTTTCCACAGTACCCACTGCTGGACACTGCCTAAGAGAGAATCCTGAATCCAATACTGTTCTATTAGATAGATAGATAATATCTATAATAAATATCTATTATCTCTGCCCTTACCAAACTTTGTAATAACAGCTACATTCCAGTCAGTCAAGGAGCTTTGCTCCTTTTGGCTGTCTAAAGCTCAGCTGGTGAGAATGAGGCCTAAAAAAAATCCTTTGTGACTGTTTTTTTCTCTCATTTTTATTGATTTTGCAGTACTATGACTCAGCTTATACTTACCGGTAGAAGAGACCCTTCACTGCACAGTAGTACAGCTGGTGCTACTGGCAGTTCACAATGCCTGAACAACGGAGAGACTAATAAAGCTCTTGCAAAAAAGAGAACTCTACTGAAAATATATTACATTCAATTAAGCAGAAGGGATATCTCATTTGCCGAAAGAATTCTGAAGGAGAAGTCTAAAATAGCTCAGATGCAGAGTGCCCTAAATGTGGCCTTGTTTCTCTCCATTAATTATATAAAGGTAAGATACAGTGAACATGTCCAATGGGGATGTCTCTAACACAGATGTCTAAAATTACAAGAATTCCACTGCAAGTGATGTTTACACATTAGTAGATGCCAGCAATCCCACTTAAGTACCGTTCCACATTGCCCAGGCAAGCATCGAACGGGTACACCCACTAGCAACGCTCAGATGTTCCCATGCCCAGATCAGATGCAACAGATGCAATATTATGTTCCTTGCACACGCACACCACACGCAGCCATGGCAAGGTCTGTTCTGCAAGCAGTCACTCAGTGTTTCCAGGATCAATCCATAGTGCAAACTATGCCCAAATGCAGGGGTTTGCAGCTGCAGAGAAGTCTGCCCAAAAGACAACAACAGAATGATGAGTCTGATAGGGAAAACGAAGTATTTAATGGCAATCAATGCGTGAGGAGAGAAACACGGAGGAATACAATATGATGAGACAACAAAAATAGGTCCTGTGAATTCCTTCTTCTGGGATGCCAGTCTTTCACGTGAAGTAAGGTGTCCTCAGGGTGCTGCTGAGAAATAGCAGTGACAATCTTGCAGAGGAATGGGCTCCTCTGATTTGAAAAGGAAGTACCAGTCTGCACTCCAGCATCTTCACCTGGTGAACAGAAGTGGTGCTTCAGCTGCAGTTGGCAGCAGCTTTCCAGATAGCAGCTGTGGTGCTGGTGATATTGGCTGAAAAGATGATGATGTTCTGCGTCCCCACAGAAGGGCTGTGCTGGTTCTGGCAGGCAGCTGGTGGAGAGTAACAGTCACCTGCCTCATGCAGGTGAGCCTGTAAACACAGACACAGTGCTGGGAATCAGCTATGGCCCCTGATCCTGGCCTGTATCTTGGAGGGCTGATATCAGGCATGGTCTTCAGCAAGCATTCAGGTAGATTGCACCTCACATGAACGGGGCTATACAACAGATTGAACAAAAGACTATTCTGCTCACCAAAACGCAACCTTTTCCACCAGGTAAACTGGAGGGGAGGTCTCTCTTAGTGACCAAATAATCACTGCAAATCTACTCATGCACTGTCAGAGAGCTGGTAGTCACAGGCTGGGGTGCGCCACCAGGTCTCCACCTGTGGATGGTGAATTAATACAGGCGGAAAAATGGCCTTAGGGTTACCTAGGCAGTGTATTCCAGCTCCCCTGCTGTCTGAGGAGATGGCAATGCCAAAGAAACACCCCACGTGGGTGGCCTTAGAATGACATACCAAAATGGTACCAAAACAGAAATGTTCCCCTAGTTCCCCTAAAAAACAAGAGAAAGACAGGAACAGTCACTGACCTGTTTCTTCTTGAATACATGGTTTCCTCTGTTTTCAGCTGCAGCACCTTAGACATGAAACTGAAGGGCCAGACAGCCTTCTGTTTCTTTGTTCCACTAGGAATTAACTATACCTTTATACTTGATCTAAAAACACTAGAAATCCCCAAAATGAACTGTCTGCACATGGCTGCCAGAAAAACCTCCTCTTTTGGGGTGATTAACTGAGGAAGAATTAGGAAAATGGGTGAGGATGTAGAGGTGGCAGATAATGGCATAAACCTGTGTTCTTTCCAACTGTATGACAAGTTCCTGAAGGACAAAATAAATGTACAATTACCTGGGCTGGAGGCATACACCTACACTGTCCATAAAACGTACAGATGTCATCTGCAGTCATGCAAACGATGCACTGTACACCGGAAAAAAAATACTGCAGCATTTTCTTTGCCTCCTGCCCACCTAAGTCACATGCTGAGCATACTGAGCAGCCTCATCGCACAAGACACTGCAGAGAGGACTGGGAACACACGGCAGCCAGCCCGAGTACTAGAGGCAACTCTCTGCATTCTGACTAACCCCACAGACTCCCAGAGCTCAGCTAAGCCCATCTGCTGCACATTCACTGCTCCACTCAAGAGGTTCCTACATTTCCGTCAGAGTGACTCTTGCTGGTCCCCATGCACTACTGACCACCACGGGCAGTTCTCCCTGAATCTGGTCTTTCTCCATTAAGTTACATCTGTACTGCACATCTGTATGACACACTCCTGCCATACCTCCATAATGAGATTTATCTCCAAAATTTCACGGCAGGAAAGCCACCATTTCCACCACACAGACTGGGCACAGCTCTTGGGTGAGCTCTCAGTCTCCCTAGCAGGGTTCTTCAGAAGACTAAAACTGCAATACGCTCTTCATGATCCTTACATGCATTTGCCCTGTTGTGTTCACTGCATGCTGTTTGAGCAGCAGCTCTCCCCAGACAACCATAAATGCATTTCTCCTAATTAGATGTCTGATTATCACTTGCTGTTCTGGTTGTTCTAGTAGACAAGCCATGCTGCAATTGCTATGCAGAATCATGCTCATTTCCAAGACCCACCACTCTAGCTGCAAATGGGGATTGAACAAGGTATTTTCTGCACTAATGCAGGAAACCCACTGACGTGTGTTCAAAAGAAGGTCTCAGGAAAATGCAAAGAATGTTAGAGGTTGCAGGCAGAGCAGAATACCGGATGCTTGTCTGTACACTGACTTGAGGGAAACCAAAGACTGTCAACATGGCTTTTTTTTTTTGCTCCTGATGCCAAGAACAAGGCCTTTCTGCTAGATGATGATGAATCCAGCATGCTATTCTTCCACTCCTAGGAGAGAAAGCTGCCTTGTGAAGGCCTGGGTTCAGTCTTTGGAATGGGCAAAACATGTAGATATGTCCTTTGTCCAGTCTAGACAGAAGTATGTCTACAGCAGGCCTCATCCACACCAACTGCAGCCATGATCACGGCAGTGGGCCTGGGTGTGGGCTCGTGCCAACCAGTGTCACTCGCTGGCCGCAAGGCAAAAACAGTGAGAGGGGAGAACTTCTGAGAGTGCAGTTGTCCTCATCTGGAAACTCTTCTCACACATAGAAGCTCATGTGTTATCACACATTTGCTCACAGGGTGCTTCCATACTGACAGTGCCTTCCATGAGATTACACGGTTTAGAGGGCAGTGCTATACATTGCTTTCCCTCCAACTTATAGGATGCTTCTCTCTGCCACAGGAAGGAGATGAATGCAAAAATCCATGACTGCCACTGGCCGTAAGGTATAATCCATTCTTGATGCATTCAAGGATTTTGTTAAGAGAAACTTCTAACCACACGTCTGTTCCTCCAGACTTCACCTAGCACCAGGCCTGCAAAGAGGGTAAAATTGAAAGAGTACAGTGAACTGTGCATCAAGTCTCGAAGATCCCCAACATCTTCACTCTCTAACCCTCTTGCTTTAATTTCCCTTATTCTGTTTTCCTCTGACCCACATCAGAGGAGACAGAGGACCTAACCCTAGGGCCCAGGAGATGAGGGGTGCACGCAACTCACCATGTTAGCTGGAAGTGCTGATGGTACTGGAGACCGGGCAGCACAGACTGGTCCGGGTCTTCTGAAGACAGCGAAAGAATAACAGGATGTCTGGAGAAAGAGGTCACGCTGAGCTGGATGCTCTTTGTAAGACCTTCAAGGAGATACAGCATGTCTGCTTTCAGCACCATCCAAGGAGCATCAGTCTTTTCTGTCCATGCAGAATGCCCTTATTATTTGCCAGGGCTTGTATTACATAGAGATGGATTTTGGTAAGGACAAAGAAAATGCAAATATCCTGGGTGCTTTTGCAAAAGGGAGGCATGGCAGTTATGGTTACAGTACAAAGAGTATGCACAGAAGCAGAGAAAATGGAGGCTAATCATACTGACCTCTGTTTTCTGTCCACCTTTGGTCACAGAGCATACACAGGTTCCGTAAGACATCTGGGAGCAATACCAAGCAAGATGAAGGTAGGCAGTGTCACTGCACTAGGCACAGGGGGCTTAAATCTCGGACCGTGGACTGGAATGGACTAAGTGCTGGAGCCTGCTTTGGAGGAGATGTCACTTCACTAAGTAGATATTGGTAATAAGCCTTGGAATGTGGTCTGGTGTCTGAAGCAGCCACAGCCCTCAGATTAGCCACATGGATGTGACAAAGTTTAAATGACCTTCTTCATGCTTCCCATTAGCTTTTAACATCAATGAGGAATAAAATAAATCACCTTTCCTCATACATTTTATATCTTTCAGATAAGGCATCAAACCAGAACCCGAACTGCTTTGTGGTCATTAAAGATCCGCTGTTGCTTTTCACGTGGTAAATCCACACATCCCAGGCAATTACAGAACACCTTCTGATGACCTGCGAGTGTAGCCATGGACATAGCTGGCTTCCTATGGGGATACTGAACTCATCAGAGCTGTGCTCTTGTCAACTGACAGACGAGTTTTCTGAACGACGTGCAGTTAAGAGAGGCTCTGCAATTTGTGGGGGCTTTTTGCTGGCTATTACAGGAAGACAATTTGTCAGCAGTAGCAAGTTTCTTACCAATGGCACCAGTCCGTTCATCCTGGGTGTGGAACGTACACACACCCCACTGAAACCATGTACGATGCTGCTATGAATGAAAAAAACCCAGAAATGCCAGACTGTGAAGACGGAGATGGTTAGAGGTCTTACGCTTGTTTAAAAACAGCACTAAAAAAGGTTTTGTCCCGTTTCATCCGCGGTGGGTCTCCTCTGCGCACACGTGGGTGCGGAGGAGAGCTGAAGGGGAGAAGAGCGGGGAGCCGGGAGAGCAGCTCCCCCACGCACCGCAAGCACCTCCTGAAGCATGGAGGTCCGGAGCACCCGCCAGACGCCCTTGTGCCCGGGCTCCCAGGGGTGCTCCAGCCCCTCGGCTCATCGGACTCCCGCCCGGCGTGAGGAGAACCGGCTCCCC
>VZSF01010829.1:212692-330195 GCA_013398295.1 Chionis minor | reverse complement strand
TGCCCCGTCGCTCCCGCCAGGCTCCCGCTCTCCGCCGGCATGGCTTCGCCCTGAGCGCTGTCCCAAGGCGCCCGGCAGGGATACGTACACGTCTTAGAAGGCTGGCTTTCATTCAGAGCGGTTTTATTTCGCCTGAAAATAAATAAATAAATAAATAGAGAGATAGGTAGGTAGGTCGGTAGGTAGGTAGATAGATAGATAGATAGATAGATAGATAGATAGATAGATAGATAGATAGATAGATAAAAGTAGAAAAAAAAAAAAAGATCCCAAAACAACAAGAATAGAGTACACACGCGACCCAGTTTCCAATAAAGACAATTTCAAGCGGCTGGGAAAAGTTACTGGCAGTTTGGATTTCTTGGTTCTCAGTGCGGTCGTCGGGAGCCTACATCAAAGATAACCGCGATGGGCAACTGTCGCTCGCCCCGAGGCTACCTGTAGCCGCGGCATAAGCCGAGAAACCGAAGCGGCGGGACCGATCCTGACTCCAGATGAGCCGTGCGGCTGTGCTGATATATCGCCTCTCGCCACAGCAGCTTTCCTAGAGCCTGCCTGGCAGCGCTCCCGGCGAGGTGCGAGGAGCACATACCTTTCAAGTGCTCCCAAGCGTGAGTAACTCCCCCTCACTCATCTAATCTCTTCCACATGCTACGGGGGCAAGGCGACACCAACTATGTGTCCACTTCACCACTAGCTGCCGTGCCGCCTTTCGTCTTTGCGAAGTTGGCCAGCACAGATAACAAGAGCTACGGCCAGAAGAACAATTACAGACAATACTATTTATTGATTCGTTATCTTCAGCTTCCTTCCACCCACGGGCTCGCACACATGTAAACACCCTCAGAGTATCTTTGCAATGCTCTCACACAGTCCCTTTGCTATCACACAGGAAAAGGAGAAACAGCACATTATTCTCTCCCCCTGCCCCCAAGCCCCCCCAGTTGTGTTTGAAACTTGTTGGGAATCTCCTTTTTTTTTTTTTTTTTTTTAATCAAGACTGGCTGGTCTACTGTTTCCCTTGTACAGAAAAAGTATACCAAATATATCGCTTACGCCTGTCTGGCCATTTTTTGGACTAAGCGTTATTTCTTTTGAAAACACCAGGTTGTCAAAACTGCAACGCCGTGCAGCAGCAGCAGCAGCAAAGGATCCAGATGCGGAGGGCTGGTACCTCCACCTGAATTCTGTGGGGCTGGTGACCTGCCAGGTCACGGGGCTCCTGCCAGTGACAGGGAAACCTGGAAGCCCCACCAGAACGAGTCCTACACGAAACGCCCAACAGTTCCCAGCCTCTGTGCCCTGACCTTCAACTGAAGGAGGACTCCACAGTCAACTACTCCTGAGAGATCCTCATTTTTCCTATGGTTTCCAGTATCTCTACCACAAAAAGACATGGAATAAACGGGGATAAACCTCCAGGGAATCCACAGCCCAGCTGTGCTAGTATGGAGCTCTGCATGAGCTAATTCTTTCGTCTGAATTAATACCTCTGTATTTTCTCAGGTTCCTTGATAGGTTTTGCAGCCAATACATTGCTATCGCAGCTGTATTATTTTGGGGACCCATGCCAGTGCATATAAAGGTACCTAAGATGCAAACTCATCTTTGGATCATCTTCAGAAATGACACAGAAAAGCTATAGAGTTGGGGATGATTCTCAGCATAGCTACACCTGCAGGCTAATAATTCATGAAAGACGAGACACGATATTCGCAGTCACACCACAAATCAAGAGCAATTTGACTGAAATTGAGGTATTTATATATTGCTGGGAAAAACAAGAACAGAATTTAACTTCAAACCTGAATCTTAACAACAATATTTTTGCAGGGCTAAAAAAAAAAAAAGCCTTTGAATAGGCAAACATCGTATCAGTGACAGTGCAAACGAGAGTACCGACTCATGTGTTTTGACTTTGGAAGTGCCTATACTACAGAATGCAGCAGTGTGAAATGCTGCCATCGGTTTGACAAGCAACATAAGCATGCGTATTCTATCATTTATGACTGAAAAACTGTGGATCAATTAAATAGAGAGGGGAGAAAAAAGTAAAAGAATGTTCTGCTGATGTCTAGTATATGGCATAGAAGATACATGACACTATTTGTTAAGGTACTGTCTACTGTTGCATAGGTGCCACAGAGTCACCCAGCAAATCTGCCATACATCTAAACTGACGTCAGTGACTTGTATGTCAATTACACATAAAGCAGTACCCATCCCGCTCTTGCTTTCTTTCCCTGCATGGGCTCTGTGTAAGCAGGAAGAGTCCATATTTCACGTGTTTGCAAGATAGTTCAGTGTGAGGAGCTTTTTTTTCCTCTCCACAGCATTTTTCGGATTGGCTGTGCTCATGAGTGCAACAGGAGTGGCTCAGATCAAAGCAGCAGGTAAGGAGGCCCTTATGTCTAAACTATATGCAGTTTGGGGAGGGTACTTCAGACTTTGCCATGATTAAAATTCATACAGAATTGGTCTGGACCCCTCCGTCCCCAGTCAGGCACTGGTGCCCATTTGGTGGTTGTCCAGAAAAGAGTATATGTGTTAGGTTCCTCCAGAAGGGACCCCCTCTGCAAGCACTAAAACTGAATGCGATAGGTGAGGGAGACTGGGATAATTGCTTCAAAACTGCTGTGCTGCTCCAAACTGACACATGAGCTCAGAAAGAACCCAATATCAACTTGCTTAGCACCATCTCCAAGTAGGTGCAGCAGCTCTAGTGTGTCCCTTGTAGAGGGAGGTGAGCTTTGCTCGCCTTGAAACGCACCTCACCAAGGCCAAAGAAACTGCTGGCATCCCATCCCATCCCACCCCTGTCCCGAGTGAGGAAACAGCTTCCTTCCCACTCACTCACCCTTCCCCTCTGATCTTGCTCCCCGTGGCTGGTGGTTTGGGGTCTCTCAAGGCCATACAGTGAGGCCCAGACCCTGAACACCTCAGGGGCACGACTTCCTTAAAGGCCATTTGCTCTGTCATAACTTGAGCGGCACCTTTTTTCTGTTTGTTTCCTTGTTTCTAATCATTTGAGGCAGCTGGATGCTGTAAAATGTTATTTTGTGTGTGCTCTCTGCATGAGCCAGTATTTTGCAAAAGTCTGGACAACCTGTATTAAGCATGTTTGAAGCTGGACAATATTTTGCAATATGGATAACAAAAAACATCCAAAGGAGTCGTACATAAACGTGATTGCTCAATATGATTAATTTTTCTTAAATCTCTAGTTTAAACCATGCAGCAGTTTCGGAAAAATTCCATGACAGGCGCCATCTAAACTCCATTTTGTTTTCTTGCCTTTTACAATCTTTTATAATAGCAATGTATTACAATTATTTGATCCTACAGGCTTTACAGACATGCTTAACTTAGCAATCTGAAATACTGTTACATCCAGCAGGACTGCTTACAGTGCATACCTTTCAAGATATGCATTTTTCTTTAATCAAAACCCAAGCCAAAACAAAATAAATATTTTTGTCTGGTTGTTTTTGATTAGTTGTTTTTTAGGCTAAAATACCGCCTATTACTGCCATTTTTAGTAGATCTTCGTTTCCGAAGAAGATTGATAGTTAAATAAAGAAATAATTATGAACCAGATGAAAAGCATGGAAATAGTTTTGAGTTTTTCCATTAAAGCTATTGGGATTTTTGCATGATGATTAGTTAAGAAAAAAAAAGAAAAAGAAAATACAGAGGAACAAATCCTGCTACAATATATCTAACTTACTACCAGCCAGCATTTGAAACACCCTAATTTTTTATCAAATTTAAATTCCAAGGTGTTTTCAGTATTTTCAGAACTGCTAAGTTTCCTGTTTAGAAATTCTTTTTAATGTCTACTAACCTTCAGTCTTTATTTCTTGACTGCCTTTCAAGCACTTTATTCTGTACATCGTAAAAAGGATTCCTAATCAAAGTATAGGTGAGCTGATTAACAGTACATGCTTAGAGATTGGCAAATTTCTCCTAAAAGAACCATCACCTACAGTTGATAAAGAGTGGATAACCTCAAACTTTTATTTCTTCTTTCCTTGAATGATTTTATAGCATGCAAAATGGCATACAATGATAGCCATGATGACTAATTTGCCTGTAACTATACCTTAGAGAACTGAACAACTACATAAACAGAGGAGAGAACCATGTCACTGAAGTAGAACTTCTCTCTGCTATGTCCTCCTTAAAGAACTGACATCAAATCTTATGTGACAGCCAACCTCCCTTAGATGTCTAGACTGTCATCCTTTTACAGGTTAACAGTTTACCATCCTGCAGGTAGGGGGAAAGAAATGTAAACTCACAACTGTCCTAATGACGAAGATGCATAAACTTCACTGAATAATGACAATAATAAAACAGTAGCCCCACAGAGATGCTAGGTTTTCATGCAAATAATAAAAAATGGAAATAGTGTAGTTCAAAGGATATACTTTACTGTTGCTAAGTTGCACTCAAGAAGAAGTCAAGTTACCTTGGCATATGGGTACTGCGGGTCGGAAAAAAGAAGAGTTATTCTGTGCGAGAAGATCGATGCCATAGATCTCAGATGACCCGTACTGCCAACCCCCACCTGCACAGAAGCAACAGCAACAATTCTGCAGCATAGTTATAAACATAAGAGGAATCCCCTTTTCTAAGTAACTTTGGGAATAACCAATCCAAACAATTTTAAGGAATCGCCTGAAATAACTTTTGTAGAAGTTGATAGAAAAAGCACATCAAATTAGGCTCTAGGACAAGCTTAGTCTTTGTAAGTTATATTTCTATGGTTAAAATAGTACAAAGACAGGAAATACAAATGTTTTTTTCTGGTCACTGAGAAAAAACTAGATCCTTCTCACAATGTAGTTCTTAATTGCACGATAGCTGAGCCGGAGAATGCACACACCACAGCTTGAAAGGTTACTGATAACCATTTCACTGTTTCCACAACCCCGTCTAGTTTCGCTGCACAACAGCGTGCTGCGTCATGTCAGTGTGCTCATCTGCTCCGCATGGGCTCACAGCGCTGCAGACGTCCTCTCTGTTGCAACTGCTTCCTCCAAGTGAGCTGTATCTGCCCTCTGAATAAGCTCTCAGACTCTGCCTTTTCTAGGATTTTACAGGTGGAGCATACTACAAATACTTAGAAGCTATACACAGTTAGAATTGGTCACAGCTCAGAATTTACATTTTCTGATAAATGTCACCATTTTGAAATCTTAATTTGTCCCAATTTAGAATGAAAGCTGTTCAAACATTTCCTGGGAAGTAGACATTCCAGGAACAACTTCATTTGGGGAACAAAGATCCACAGCATTTCCATAAAGCAACAATTTCTTCTAAAGCAGTAGAGCCCTGAATTCCAGGAGGTCCTTGTATTCCCTGGGTCCCTAAGACAAGGAAGAGGCCACCATACAGGAGTAGATCTGACTGAGTGGAAAACTGGCAGCTGACAAGCCTAGCAGAGAACTATCAAAAGTTATCTGTATTCCATTATAAGGCTTGCTGAGATAAGCTTTCATGAAATGTTTCACTCTCAATGAACCTGCAACTTTTGACAGAAAACATTCCAGCAGAGTGGTGTTTCCAAAGAGATGCATTCATAGCTGGATGACACAATGATAAAAATATCTGAGTCTTGGCTATGCTAGTGGATCAGCATTAGTTTGGTACTAAAAGTCTCAGCTTCCTGAAGTAACCATCTTTGGGTCACCTTCTGTTCTAGTTGTTGATTGCATTCCTTCAGTAACGCCACATGTGAGCACTAGTAGCACAGCACAGAATCCTTGTTAATGTATTTATTCGATAGACAGAATTGCTTGGACAGAGATTTTTGCTTTCTGCTTTGAAGGTTTATAGTTAAATACAGATTACCAGGCTGCCCAGAAATTCTCCTGATCAAACCACATCAACAAGGAGTCTGCCTTGTTCCTCAGGGTCCCTCTATCACAGTAGTTGGATGCCTGCAAGTGATGAGAAAAGATTTCTCTCCGGCAATTCTAGAGTTAAGTTTTGGAATACCCTATTGTTTTCACAAGCTTTCATACAAAAGGTCTTCTACTAAGACGTGGAGGACCTACTTTGGGGGTAGTGGTGGATGAAAAGCTGGACATCTTCTACCAAGACGTGGAGGACCTGCTTTGGGGGTACTGGTGGATGAAAAGCTGGACATGAGCCAACAATGTGCACTTGCAGCCCAGAAGGCCAACCATATCCTGGGCTGCATCAAAAGCAGTGTGGCCAGCAGGTCAAGGGAGGTGATTCTGTACCTCTACCCTGCTCTGGTGAGACCCCACCTGGAGTACTGCATCCAGCTCTGGAGTCCTCAGCACAGGAAAGACACAGACCTGTTGGAGCAGGTCCAGAGGAGGGCCACAAAAAGATCATAGGGATGGAGCACGTCTCCTATGAGGACAGGCTGAGAGACTTGGGGTTGTTCAGCCTGGAGAGGAGAAGGCTCTGGGGAGACCTTATTGCGGCCTTTCAGTACTTAAAGGGGGCCTGCAGGAAAGATGGGGACAAACTTTTTAGCAGCGCGTGTTGCGATAGGACAAGGGGTAACACTTTTAAACTAAAAGAGGGAAGATTTAGACTAGATTTAAGGAAGATATTTTTTACAATGAGAGTGGTGAAACACTGAAACGGGTTACCCAGAGAGGTGGTAGATCCCCCATCCCTGGAAACATTCACAGTAAGGCTGGACGGGACTCTGAGCAACTTGATCTAGTTGAAGATGTCCCTGCTTATTGCAGGGGAGGTTGGACTACATGACCTTTAAAGGTCCCTTCCAACCCAAACGATTCTATGATTTATATCTATAAAAGAAGCGGGTGTGCTTGAGACTAACATACATTCGGACTACTGTGAACTGTGGAGCAGGATCCCCTCCTGGACATAAATAATATTTTAAAATAAATGTCATCTACTGCAAGAGACACCTAACTGTTTCATATTAACTGCTATATTTCCTTCCATATATTGTTTCTAATGGCTAGAGGACAACCTCAAGTCTAACCTGTTGTCTCTTTTATCATTACAGGAGTAGCAGAAACTATTCCTTACTAGTAAAGTTGTCTCAGATTTTCCCATTATAAGATCTGGTTTGAGTTTTTCACACTTTTGCCAGTTTTCAATTGTTTGGATCGATACATACTCTGGTAGGTGTATGCCTCTGGCAGCAGTCTGTGGAAAAAAGCATAGAGGCCCTATAAAAAGCTATATACTGTATGCAAAGAATGTGACAGAAATTAATTTACATCAGCAGTCTTAATTCTGGCATTTCCTATGTCATGAAAGTTTTATTTTGCAACCTTAATAAAAGCTTTGGTTTAGTATATGCATTGGTTTTCTATACGCCTATGTGTTAAATATTTGGTATAAAATAAATCACTGGCAGGTCACTACCTATCAAAACTCCGTGGCCCCTGTAAAAGTAAACATATGTAAGTATGGTATAGGTTGGGCTAAAATGTACCAACTACTCTTGGAACATCAAAGAGCCTTGAGGGAAAAGAGATGGTGGTTAAAGAAAATATTTTTAAAAGCTAATAGGAGTGAAAAATGAGGAAAAGGTCTTGGATACACTAAAGTCAATGGTAAAGCACCCAGAGCTCTAAATGGTGTCAGGTTTTCATGCAGAAAACCAAAGCAGAAAAACACCCCAAACCCTTAGAAAATCTGGAGCTAGCTGGGTGCAAGACCAGATTCTTTATCTTTAAATGTCTTCAAATCACAAAACAATGTTTTTCCAAAGCAAAAAATATTTGGCTTAGTACAGAGTATCTGTGCAGAGGCTTTTGACTTCTGTTATAAAAAAGAACAGACTAAGAGATCTAACATTCACTTCCAAAACTTCTGGACCAGGACTTGTCAATATGGAAGTAGGACAAGATGATCCTGTTTATATTTTACTTTAGTTGCTGGATTCTGTTAAGATTAGTCTTCTTGAACGTTAAAAAAAAAAAAGCAACTGTGTTTGAAATTATATACTTAACATTTTGAAAAGTTTTTGGCAACATCCCTTCTTATCAGTTTATGTCTCCAGCAGTCAGAAACAATGACTGTGTTAAGCACTGGCCAACAATGAAGAAATGAAACCTAACTAAGGAAAGTGTTACCTCTGAAATCTTCCAGTGAGCATTCTAGACTAGCGACACATCAGGTATGAGTCTGATAATGTTTCTACTTTGTTTTAAACAAGTGTACAATCACTATTAAAATGGGGACTTGAACCTGGAATTCAAAATGACAAAATCTTGAATGCTGTCTATATTTCACTGATGCTGAAAAATACCACCATTCAGTCTCGAGGCTGCCAAAAAGAACGAAAAAGAAGACAGCTAGAGCCCAGATAATTTTTCTGCACACAACTTACATCAGTGTAGTCTCAAAAAAGCCAGGCTGCAGGGTTACAAGGAAGATGGGAATATATCTTGGTGCCTTTTGCCTTCAGGGTGAAAATGGGAAGAAAACTCCGGTTGTAATAATTGCTATAGTCACTTTTTCCCTTTCCTTTAGTTCATGAGAATTTCTAGTTTTCCAGACTAACAAGGGGAGGAACAGCACAGGAGTGATACCATGGAGCACTGAGAGGTTTCCAGTTCTTTATCTTCATTCATCCAAGAACAACTGAGGCTTTTCACATACAGGAAAAAGTTTTTCCAACATACCCAAGGAAAGGGCTTTGCCACGAATAGCTTCTGCAAAGACAGGCAGCATTGTAGCACCACACAATTTAGACCTGTGAATTTCCATATGCAAGCTTAGAATTTTTAAAAAAGGGGGGTTATTCTCAGAAAGACAACTAAATTAAGACTGTTTAAGCTAAGTACTGAGACTTGATCCTCATTTACCCCATGTGAAGGAGCTTTACTACAGATGTAAATCAGGTGCTCTGTGTGTTTTACAACATATTATAAAACTTCTTGCAACAAACATGCCATATTAGCTTATCTTAGTGCCATTCTATCCATAAGAAGAATGCAGTTTTCTCCTTAAGAGAGGAACTACACTCTTGCTGTATAAGAGAAAAGCAAATCAGATTCCTTGGTTCCCAGTGCAAAATTCTGCACAGCAACTCACAAGGTTCTTCTCAATAATGCTCCACTGTCTGGTGGTCTCTCAAACACCCTTTGTAAACAGTTTACATTGATCTTTGCTCCAAGCTGTGAGATGTTTATGGATCTTTTTTCAGTATGGCTATTTGCCCACCACCGAGACCCAAGACCTTATTTTGGTAATCCTAAAAATAGGCTAGGATCAATTACAAAGACTTTTCCTCAACAATGTAGTTCTAAAATAAATTTAAAGCCTAAGTTTTTGGCAAAAAAACACATTAACAGTCAAACTGGAAATGTTTCAAACACTGATTGATCAAGACCCAGCTGAGTTTATTCTACTCCAGATAGATTTTCATCAGATAGTCCAAGAAGAGTGTTTGTTTTGGCCTCTGTTTCTAGAAATAATATTAACCTGGCAAAAGTGTTGTTTCTATAAAGAAAAAGACCGTTGAGCAGGCTAAATATCTATGTCTTTCTTCTCTTACATCCTGTGCTCAGTATTTTCAGGAGCTGTGTTAGAGTGTTGTGCTGTGGTTAAATCACCTATCTAGCTCCTTAAAGTACTTATGTGGCCAGAGTTTCTCACAGTCCAGTGCAGGTACGTTCAGAGCACATCTGAGACCTAAAGAAGCGTTCCCTCCCCATTCTTCACCCATAAGGATTTGATTCATAGACAGGTAAGGTGCAGATTTTCAAGCATTTAGGCACAGTCACATAGTTAATGGGACTCAAATATTTTTTGCAGTTCGAGGAGACATTTAGCTCTTGACATTTTTAGGTGGCTTTAAATGCCTTTAGCAACCTGGTCACAAATGTCCAGGGGCAGACTTGGAAAACTAACTCAGGTCTTCCAAACCCTCGTTTAGCTCCTTCACTTCACTCTTCATTGCTTTATTACCAGTCTTCCAGGGAAAGAGCAGGATTCCTTACCCCCTAGAAATGTTTGACACAGATACATTGGAGAATGCAAGACTCAGAGTTACTAGAGCAAAAGAAGCCCATAAGAGAGACTAAACCTATGGAAATTTTCATTTTTAGTTGAAGAGGATTACACTTTTCATGTCATAACCCTTATAGAGGAAAAGCAGTATATAGTATTGTCAAGCAAGACTATCTTCACTTTATGAGACAACACATATTCACAAAGTTGTAAATGATTAAGACTTATTGAGTATCTTCATATAAATGAGACATTCCTTTTGCATGTCTATATCATAAGGCAAGGAATTCTTTCTGCCTAGGAAAGGAAAAGAAAACTGAATACAGAAAAAAATTATGATTAAAGATGGTGCATTGGTCTCTGAAAGTCCTGTTACAGTTACAACACTCTACCACCACAGCAAAGTGTAGAATTTGCTTTTCACAGTCCTCACAAGTAACAAATCAAGTGCATACCATGTATGTGACAATACTGACTGCTTCAAAAATCAGTGCATGCCAGTTGCTGAATTTACTTGGAATGCACATTTATATGTTCCAGGTTCACTTGCAATGTACGTTTTTCGACTTTTCTCTTTATCCAGCTGTCAACTCAAGCTCAAGTTGAGCCAAAGAAGAGAGTTAAGAAAATATTTGCTTCCACATGCTTTCCCTCCATGCTGTAAATGGGGCATCATCTTTGACTGAGAATATATCCGAATCCTCTCAGATCAGCTATGTCTAGAAATTGCTGATTATTTCTTTGCAGTACTAAAACAGGTGCCCTCTTTCCATACATCAAAGCCTGAAGCAAGGCTCTCATTTCATATCCTTATCCTCGGTCTCCAGATGTGGTCTTTCCCTTCTCATTTATTCTTTCTTGCTCTGAAGATTACTTTCTAGGCCCAATGCTTTTATTGTATCACTTAGTCTCTGCATTCCTTAGCTGGCACTGGCTTCCCACTCATATCAAACACAAGTTGCTAATCTTCACTTTCAAGTTCCTCTGTGGACTCTCCACATTCCACATCACCTCTCTTTCACGATAGACTCAGCAGCTCTCATCTGTCCTTTGCCCGTTTATTAAAATTTACAAGAGCCATTATGTTTTATTCTTCACATCTGAAACTTCTAAAATGCCTCTTCAAAAGGTTTTTTGAAATCCACGGACAATGTAGTACACATACTTGCTACTCTACGACTGCTACCAGTACTTAGAAAGATCTCTGTCAGCTGGGAATAATCTAGATGCTGCTGCAAAGGATTTTCATTTGAAAAGAGCAAAATAATACTGAAGAGTGAAAGGTGAAGAGTATACAAACAATTTGAACTATGTTCACAGATAATCCAAGAGATGACAATAGTGTTACTGTGGCAAAAAAAGGAGTAGAAACAAAACCAAAAAGAAAGCACAGAGTACAAACACCAAATATACTGGACTGAACATGGGTATGGGACGAGCACTTCCTTAATTGCTGTGCTGAAATACAGCCATAAACCAGAACACACCCCTTTTCCAGAAAAACCTGGACAAAATTGTTTAAGAGCTTGAAGTTATTTGTTAAAGTCTATTTGAGAAAATAATCTGCTTACTTTCAGAGAAACATTATCAGCCAAAAGATCTTTCATGCTTATGTTTTTAGAGCAGAAGGAAGAGTTTTCTCAAAGACAAGTTACATTATTTGAAATACTTTTGGCAAAAATTTTACACAAAAACCAAAGCCACATCCTGCCTTAATGTGTCCTGCAAGAAACTCTTATAATTGCCACTGACATAGCTAGTGCATAGGAATCCTCAGGCCCAGGAACATGAAAGACTAGTAAAGTATATGATTCTGCCTGGAATACTTAAGCTGTATGATGATTTTAACTACTGTTGCTTGCTTTACCTTATTCTCAATAGAAAGCTCTGTTGTGGTCAGCAGATGGTTGTGTCACTGGGCAAGAATACAAATGTTTGACAACTGGACACTCAAACTATCATAGGAGGAAAACACGACAGTATTTAAAATATTTTTATAACCGTATTCTAAAAATAATACAAACTGTACATTGCAACTGTGCAGTGTAGAAACTTGAGTTATTACATGGAAGAGGAAGTAACAATTCACTTCCTCCTACTAAAAGTTTGTTTAGAAGCTACCAAAGACAGCCAATGCTATTGTCAAGTTCCTCTTTTACATATTATTTATTTTATTAAATTCAAATAGACCTCATATTCAACTTGTATGCTATGGAAAACTATATTGTCAACGTCATCTGGCAAATACTGTTAGCTTACTACATCTATCTCAGTAAATCATTGTCTTATGCTCTTGTGAATCATGTGAGATGCTAGTCTTGAGTGAAAGTGATGCACCTGGCCACAGGTGGGGTGATCTCCTTTCTTCGCACAGTGGAAGGAGGGTCTCACGTTGACTCTTGCTTGGCTCACAGCACCAACTGTAGGCCACGGAGAGCTGTAGAAGAAGAGAGGATAAAAAGGTCAAGGTCTCCAAATTCCTAATAGTAATGTTCAGAGCTCAGCTGTACATTACCTGAGCAGGGTATGTACTACCCTCCAGAAAATCTACAATTTTATGGAGGCAAATTTTTATGGACTCAAGTGAAATACAAAATTTCCCTGGCAATCTTATACTTATTTAGCAGCACGCAGTGTAAACCATCAAGCGTGTTCGGAGATGGACCGCTGCAGTGTGCCAAGCTCTAGCAAGTACCTTTTCTTTTAGCAGGCACCATACAAGATTGTGGAAACTGATGAATATTTATTTGCTTAACAATTGTCCTATATCTTACACAAATCTAACATAATGTTCTGAGGTGGTCATGGCATGACAAAGCTCTTAGCCTCAAATTTTTATATTATGCACACCGTGTACATTTTCTGTAGACTTAACTTGCACTGCTATGACATCAATTGGTCACTGGGACCTACCAGAAAGGACTGTCTGTGTACCCAAATTCCATCTGTTAATTTCATATGCATGAGCTAATTTCATAGGCACCTCCCTTCGCAATAGGGCAAGATGAAACTGCTTCTGTATGTAGTTCCAGGACTTGAAGCAAGTTCTGCTTTGTACTTTGGGCCCTTATGAACAGTGAGGGCCACAAACCTAAAACCTATTCTGCAGGAACTATCAGGATCTTCTGGTGTAGAACGAAATAGGTCTGATGACTATTTCTGAAGGTTTCCATCAGTTCCTTGCAGACTTCATGGGAAACAAGTGATTGCGCGAAGCCTCCACTTCTCACTTCTTCACATAAGGAAAGAAAATAGAGCTAGTTTATAGCACTACTTTCCTCATGCTATCCCTCACCCTATACACACATTACAACTGGCCAAATGCTATGCACTATACACATGCTCTGACAGACACATTTTCTATAAACAGCAGAGAACTTTGCAGCGTAATATTGACATGCAGTTACAGAAAATCAAATGCATGTGCAAAAATGGGTAACCTAGCTTTTGGACTTGAAAACGACCCACTGAGATAGAAAGATGAGCAAATACATACTCAGATTTTGGGCATACTTTCCAACAAGCCAAAAAATACTGACAGTTATTTCCATAAAGCTTTCTGTAAGACACTGTGAAAATTAGGGGCGGTGGGGAATGTGTGTGTGTGTGTGTGGGGGGGGTGATACAGGCTTATTTTGAACCCTGAATAACAGAAAAAAAATCTGAAACTAAAATGATGAAGCTTTTTTCAACTACTACTATGTAGTCAAAATAAGAATGTTAAGTGTTTCAAAGGCTATCTATGGGCCTCCAGGCAATGGGTTAAGTTTTAACATTCACGTGAAAGTAACCAAACAGTCAACAGGGAGCAAGTAAAGGAGAAAGTTTAACACTAATGTGATCAGATGATCAACTTCAGAGCTGGCTCTCACATGAGTTAACACAGGTTGACCTTTGGATGGAAGAAACTTCAAATGAACATTCCACCTGTGTAAATCATGCCTACAACATTTTAACAATCAGGAAAAAAAGTACATAGGGAAATAAAGCACAGAGGAAAGAAGTTAGTAAGGAAAGGGCCGAACAGCTTGAAATGAGTAAAATACGTAATTAATTTATTTCTATTAATGAAGCCAGGTACTTCCATCTTCTTTTGTCTTCAAACACCTTTTATGTTTGCTTCAGTAAGAAGCTTCAAAACCTTATGCATATTACGCTTAGTTTGTCATACAGGTGAAACCTAACACACAGCATTAATAAAATCAAATGCCCAGTTTAAAATGATGCTTCTCATTAAGCTAACTTTTGTACACATTGCTCTGAGCAATAGCTAAGAGCCTATCTTGTAAAGCTAAAGAAATAATGTTAATAATAAATGCTGACATTTTCAAATGAAGACCCTCAGGTTACAATTTTCTAGCTAATAACAAGCAGCATTCTGAATAAGTTAGGTCAGATTTCAATATTCCATTTTACAATATTTACAGGTTTCCTTTTAGGGGTGCAGACAAATTCATTTTATTATAAGATTAATAAACCTAATAAACACGATATGGTAGTCAGGCTTTTCCTGCCTCAGCTGCAATTTGTGTTAGATGCTCAGCTCTTGCAGTGAAGAAGTGGGCTGACTTGAACAGATGTTTTCAAAGAACAGAGAGGGGTATCTGCTATGTATAAACAGTCACAAGAAACATGGATGTACACAGAGTGGAATTTACATGTGAGAGCTGGGAAACTTAGGCTCTGATCTAAAATTCATTGAACCCAGGGAAAAAGGCTGCCTCAGGCATCTCTGGCTTTTGAATCAAGGCCTTTGAAATTTTGACAGTGTAAAGCTTGGACACGTGAATTGTTGCCTGAACATATTCTACATGCAGAAATGGAAGCCATTGACTAACCCTACCATACACAGAGAAGAAAAGGTGGAAATCCATCTTGAAATCATCACAGTGGGCAGAACTCTAGTAACTAAGCTTTGATCATAAACTTTTCAGAAGTACTTCTGTCATAATTTCCTGCAGTTAAAAGTGTGAATTTGCTAGCTTCACTGCTGACATTGTCAGACAGACTTCGAATCTCTTCTTCAGCTTTTTATCCAGGTCGGGGTTTTGTTTCGCTTTTGGTTTTTCACTGTAAGAACCAATGCAAATAAGCTTTCCTGTGCATAGCTATGGAGAAAGAATTGTATTCTCAGTTCTGAGTTGCTGAAAGATGCTATCAAAAGGACAGAAGGACAGATGGGCAGAAAGAAATTGATCTGGCCCTATACCTGCTCTTTAGCATGTTGAATTTTAGCTTCTTTATATGTGATGTGCTTGTTAACTAGCTTCTGTATTCAATACGGTTGTACTTAAATTGGGTTTCTGTGATTTTTCAAAAGCTAATTTTTGTAATTTCTTCCATATAAAATCTCAAATGAGAGCTTTCCATTTTCCTCATAGGAAGTTTTATAGCTTACGGGTCTTCCACAGCATTGCACAATCACAAACAAATATGAAAAAAAAAAACCCCGACCAACCTTAAATACAATTAATTCTTATTGGAAAAGCATAAGATATATAGGTGCTACTTGTTTATCCCTATACTTCCTGCTTTTGGCCTTATCATCTAGGAAGATGCCAAGCAGAGACACAAATTTTTCCAGAATGCCCTCACATTGCAGTCTGATGTGGCGCTGTGATTCACTTCACACTAATTCCAACCCCTTTAAGGTTTCTGGAAAAAACAGTGTCTTGGTGAAAGAAATTATCTGGTGTACCCCAGAGGATCGTCCAGTCACTGTACCAAAGATTTTGACAGTGTCTGCAGAGTACTACTTGGAAAGAGGATACTCCGTCCTTTAGGTATCACTTGCCTTAAACTGATACTTTTTTAATCCTATTTTGTAGCTTGTATCTACGCCTTTGCCCTCTATGATCAAAACTGTTATTCTTCCATCATTCTGAAAGCTGTTTTGTTTAAATAACAACAAAACAAACAAGCCTTTGAATTGTATTTTATGTGTTTAGCTGTGTCGAAAGATCAAATTAATACACTGATCAACATTTTTTTTTTACTGTTGGCCAGTGGCACAATGTCTTAGCAGTATGTTACATATCTGCATCCTTTCCACTGATAACACTGAGGGCTATAGGCTGGTAGTGCATTACTCCTACTCAGTGTGGTGTCACATTTACCCTTTAGAGAAAATGCAGGTCACTCTCTAAAGTCACGTCACTATAAGTGTATAAAGTGATGTAAACAAAAATTAAGGGAGAGCATATACGGTAAAACTTTACTTTTTTGCAAATGAAGCGCTGGTTTCCTGACACTAGAAACATATCTATTTGTTCCCTTTCAAAATTGGATGTTCTGCTTTACCTCTAAATTATCTGCTGCTTTATAGAAACTTAGATTACAATGAAATGCAATCCACATTCAGCCTGGAGAAGAGAAGGCTCCAGGGAGACCTTATAGCAGCCTTCCAGTATCTGAAAGGAGCCTACAAGGATTCTGGAGAGGTACTTTTTACATGGGCATGTAGTGATAGGATGAGGGGTGATGGCT
The DNA here is from genome assembly GCA_013398295.1 of Chionis minor. Taxonomy (NCBI): domain Eukaryota; kingdom Metazoa; phylum Chordata; class Aves; order Charadriiformes; family Chionidae; genus Chionis; species Chionis minor. Next base: position 313,728 of record VZSF01010829.1, on the reverse strand, counting down.
TCAAACTGGAGGAGGGGAGATTTAGAATATATATTAGGAAGAAATTTTTCTAGGATGGTGAGGCACTGGCACAGGTTGCCCAGGGAAGCTGTGGAGACCTCATCCCTGGAACTGTTCAAGGTCAGGTTGGATGAGGCTCTGAGCAACCAGGTCTAGTGGCAGGTGTCTGCCCATGGCAGGGGGTTTGGAACAAGATGATCTTTAAGGTCCTTTCCAACCTAAACCATTCTGTGATTCTGTGACTGTGGAGGTTAACAAAGCTCTTCCTCCCCGCCAACTGAGGATGTATCATGACCGCATATCTACTCACTGATCTACTCTCCCATGGCAAGAAAAGGAAAAGAACAATTTGTAATCGCATGTGTTCGATCTTGAGTCATGCAACTGTTGTGAAACACACAACTGTAACATGGGTGGGGTGCGTGTCTCTTCTTTCCATCAGAAAATGAAAAGCTTTTGGAGAAGAGCAGAACGGAGGGTTGGAATTCAGAGGAATGATTCTGCTGCACGTTCATTTTAGCTGAGGAGAAAACAAATTAGGAAGCATTACATATTTTCACCTGCTCTTGGCACGAACTTTGCCTCTCTCTAACATCAGGACACACACTATTAATTAAGTCCATATCTGCTGCAATGTTTCCCTCACCACATTTCTTCGTTATGAATGCATGATGACCTCCACCCATCCCACTGGAGCACAATGCTCGTGCTCCTGAATGCAGCCCAGAAACTTCTCAGACAGCAATCAAGATTTTCTGGGCTTTCTATGGCTTTCTCCTTCCTTTCGAGAGATGTGCTGTTTTCAACTCCACTATTCCTCTTAGAGAGAACGATGCCTATCTGTTACAGCCGGATACAAGGAGAGCTGGAAAATACTGCCATTCAACTTTCTCAGCCTTATTTCAGGATACTCTGAAACGACAGGGACAAATCTAGCTACAGAGAAAACAAAGGCTCATTTGTACAAGCAAAATAGATGTTTTCTACATTATCATAACACATATCTTGGTTGTGTATTTCAACAATAGCAAAATAAGTGTGAAACAAGTAATCAGGGTGTGGCCACGTTACTGGTAGGTCACATATAGAAGTGAAGTAACACTTTTTGACAACAAAATGCGCCATCAAATACCATTCTTTTAACACATGCGAAGTGTTCACTGCAAAGTGTTGATTTGAAAACTGACTTTGGGATAATGAAAAAAATTTAACTGCCAATCGATCTTTTGAAATTACCTCTTTCCTTTGCACCATAATGATCCCAAAAGGAACAGCTTCAATGAGTCGGCAAAGAGAATATGCAGTATCCACGGAATCTCGGATTCCAAGCTGCTGAACTACTAAGTCTTTATAAACTAGGTGCATGTTTTTTCAAATGCTAAGAAGTTTGCCGAATATATATGTATTTTCACATGCCTGGCCAAAGATGCAGTTATGGCCTCAGCAAAGTCTCTGGTAAATTTTAGCCAGCTTCTTAGTGAAATAACTTGAGGGTTTTTAAATAACATGAGCAGAACAACTTACTATTCCTTAAATGCATTCTTAAATATGGCTGAGCTGTCTCAGCTGGAATTTTTCAAAGCAATTACCCCTTAAAGCGCTGAAACATATTTGCTGTGCAAAACACGGTGGTAATTTAAAATGCTACCATCCTCCTGCTATAATTATTTTATCTCCAGCAGTGTTGGAAGAACAGAACATGAGATTTGTTGGCTGCTTTTGAGCAAAATGTGGGTTTTTAATGTAAATTGCCTGTAAAAACAAGATAAAGCTAAACTACCTGATGACTTTTCTAAAGTAAAGTAACAGGAGCAGGAGATGGTCACATCTTCACCTTCATTCATTACACTTCACTGCCTGTCAGTGCCTTAGATATCTAGAAAAAACTTAGCTAAAAGCATTGGTTTGGCAAACTTATGGACAGTGAAAAGAGGATTTTAAATGAAGAGAGGGGTCTACCTGCATGCTGCCTGCAGCACTTAGAATCTCATCTTTTTAACCTGAGGACGTTAACCCTGCCAGCACCACGCTGAATTTTCTACCTGACATTAGCCTTTTTAACTTCAGATGAGAACCTGCCCATTTTTTTTTCTTCTTTCTTTCTCCCCATCTTTTTATGGGGTTTAACGTGTTATAAAATTATTTCTGCTCAGTGATTGAAATAAGTACATTTCAAAGCAGGACTTTGCAGCACTACGAAATGACGTAAAAGGTGCTAGAAAAGCAATTTGCTCGTTATGTGAAAAAGATGCAGTCACTGAACGGAGCGGGGGAAGAAACGCGCTTCTGCCCGAAAACCAGAGAGCACCCACCAGCGGGGCCCAGCCGAAACCACCCCCCGGGCCGAGGCACCCGGCAGAGCAGCCTGCGCTGGGTTGCCCGGGGCTCTCCCCGGGGGCTACCGCCCCCGCAGCGGCCACAGCCCCTCCGCTGGTCCTCCAGCCCCGCAAGCCTCGGCAGGGCGAGCCTCGGGCTCCATTTTGTGGACAGCCCAGGTGCCCCTAAGGCTCGGGGCAGGAAGAGGCCTCGCCACAGCGCGAAGGGGACGCGGCCGCCCCGGCTCGCCACAGTCGGCGTCGAGTTGCCCGCGAGGCGAAGCCGTCGCAGGGAGCGGGCCCTGCTCCCCCTGCCCCTCGGAGGGGACTCCGCGCGGCGGCCGAGGGCGGTGCTGCCTGCGCCGGGGCGGCTCCCCCGGCGGTCGCCGCTGTGGGGCGCCCGGCAGCNCGACGAGGGCGGAGGTGCGGCCGCCGCGGGAAGCGTGAGGCGCCCGGCTGCGGCGTGCCGGGGGGCGCGGGGTGTCCTGAGCTCGCCGTGGTGAGGGAGGGCGCGGGCGAATGGCGGTGCTGGGGGCGGGGGAGCGCTGCGCCGCCCTGGAGGGGGGCAGCCCGCCACCCCCCGCCACCCCCCGCCGTGCCGCCCGGGGGGCCTGTGGCGACAGCCACCTCTCACACAGGCCTTCCCCCCTCGGGCAGGGAGCCTTCCGACGGCAAACGTGGCCTCGGTGGGCTGACGTGCGATAACGGGGTGTAGCGCTGCGGCGCGGGGTGGTGGCGTCGGCTCTTCTCTTCGGCGGGGTTGGCCTGAGTCAGACCTTCGCTGTGCCCGGACCGTGACGGGGGCTGAGTAAGAAGGACATCGATCAGTTTGCAAGGCGGGATTGCCAAAAGCTTCCCCGCGGCCTGGTGAGGCAGGTGGGGTCCCGGGGGACGCAGGGCGCCCAGCTTTTGGCGGCCGCGTTGGGAAGGCGGAGGCAGGCGGGAGAAACTGCAGTCCGAGCTGCCTGGCACAGGCGGCCAAAATTTACACCACGTGAATGTGCTGATCTATCAGTCTTAAACTAAGCAGGCGAGAAGGTGGTGTGGTTGTGGTAGAACAGCCAACGCTGACTGGCGGGGAACGCGATTTACACCTCTGCTGGTAGCGTACTTGGCCACGTAATTTAGGGAAGAAAGAGATGAGTCTCCTTACTTCGAGAAGGCCCCTCCTGCGTGATACCCTCATCTGAATACCGCGGAGAAGTTAACATAGATACAGCCTCCACAAGCTTGGGATGGTTTTTCAATCCCTTGTGCCCCGAAAGAGAAGTTATTAAATCCATTCATTCTCACACTGGGAAGAGGTATCCAGTAGGGTCTTTTAGGCAGCCTATCATCTAGCCTGTCTTAACTGTCGTTAAAAATTTAGATGCAGGAATACAGCCTACAAGCAAAACATGTAGGGTGCCACTAAACTTGATTTTTTTGAGGTCCCTTCCTGCCCCAGATTTCTCCAATTCTGTGATTAGTGTGGCTCCAGCTTGACTTTGTTTGCAGGATTTTGGCAGTCATTTTTCCTCTTTGTTTCTGGTTCCCCTCTGTGAATTACATGATGTGTATGTTTTGTCATTTGTTCCTGACATACATCTAAAAATACTTATTTCACATATGACTCTTGATGTTACTGTTAATTGATTACTCTGCTGCTGCACAACAGTGGTGTAAATGTAGTGTTTTCAGGACTGGATTTAGTAAATCTGTTTCATTAGAGACAAACAGGTAAAGCTGTTTCAGAGGCTTCACAGGTAAGTGCAACAGATGGCTGTGCTAGATGACCTGCCTCACCTGTGTAGGCTCCTACTGTTTTCATTAACTTCATAGAGTTTGTTTCTAGCAACTTTGTAAAGAATGTGAATTTAGGTTAAAACCTTATGTTTAAAACAGAATGTTTAACTTTTTGCTGAACCTGTTCAGTTCTATTTTCCCCTGTGGGCTTTCTAAGGAGACTATTACATTTAATTGTACTTCATGCTTTGTGCAAACATTGCTTAAAAATTGAGATAATTTGGTTTGAAGTATGGATTACAAATGTCTTTAGGAGGCTTAATCAATGGAGCATTACAGATAGCTGGGTGATTCTTGTCTTATATTCTCAGAGAATTCTGATCCCTCTGGGAGCACACATAACTGGAAAAACATACTGTCTCTGAAAGGGTACTTGTAATCATTTTCTGTATCTGCTCTTGCTTCTTTAAATACCTCCTGTGGGTACTACAGACTCTTCTGGTGTTTGGAGGCAAATATGACTGAAGGCTCAAAGTAGTTATTGAGTATTTTGTTTTCCTGCATATCATTCAGATATCAAGGCCCCTGTCTCTCTGCATACTACATGTGTTTTTCTTTCCTGCAGACCTTTTTTTCATCTCTCATTTTGGTATGTCTCGACTTGTTTTGTTGTAAGCCCATCTGACCTGCTGCGATGATGACTTCACATGGTCAGGTGCTGATCTGAGGTGAAAGTGAAAATAAGCCCTCTTATTTGTCTGCAGAAAAATAGAAGCTTTAGTTTGTTTCTTGTGGAAGGTCTCTAGTGACAATGGTAACTTGCGTCCATGCAGACCTTCCAAATCACTTCTTGGACTTTATAGGCAGGATCGATCCTCCTCACCCACCTTTAGACATTAGCTGGTCACCTGAGGTTCTGAGTCATCTTTACAGTCAATGAAGAGAAGTAGATCCTGCTAAAACTTGGCTCAGCTGCCCTCTTTTAGACAGCTGCTGTAAGTCATACTCTAGAAAATTGCCTTTCTTTCATTTCATTGGCTAAAAAGAGGCTGGCATGACCAGGTCAGATGCAGATGTCATAGAAACTCCACCATATGTCTTTTCATGATTATGAGTGATCCATGATACAGTAAAATTGCTCTTGGAAAAGCAAGCATTTCAGGCATCTTTCCTTATCATCCAGCCTGTTGATTCATGGCTACTGTAGATGTTAACAGTACAGCTGCCAGTGTAGAAGATAGGATGTTGCATTGTGAAAGAAAGAAGCTAGAATGCCATGTTCTTCTTAAGTTTCTGTAGGAGGCTTTTGAGCATCTACATGAGCATACATAAACATGTGTTCCTCACCACCCCTCAATATTAATTTATAGCATTGCTCCTGGACTGTGAATGAAAAGGAAACACAAATTACTTTGATCTGACTTACAACTTTAATGTGGGAATTCACAAACCAGTTTGATAATGACTATTTAAAAAGTTTAAACCTCTCAGTTTCAAAGCCTTTCTTCCAATAAAATGACCTTTTAGATCCATGGCCAGCTAATTGCTCTCAGAATTTTTGCTACCGGAAGCTATGTCAGCCTGCACACAGTACTTGTGTTTCTTCTTGTTGAGCATTGATCCAGCATACTATGAGTTTAGGCTCAAATAAATTAAGGTTACATTTATCAGCAGTATTCTGGGGAACCGGTGCATTATGAATCCTAAAAGAAAAAGAAGGTTCAGTATATACGAACCAAATGTTTCTATGACACTGTCTAAAAATGCATACAGAGACATTTCTGATAAAAGTTTCGCACTGGATGCATCCTCCTTAGTCCATTTCCATTTTTACTTTCATTCTGTGTTTGCTTGTAATCTAAAGCAGCGGATGTAGAAGTGTGACATGCAACACTAATATTAAAGGATGAAACTCCCTGTGTATCTGCTGTCACTGATGGATGGGCAGACCCTACATAGCTGATATCACTAAATGGAAAGTTCTCGGTTGTCCTCAGACAATGCAACTGATACAGTAAAAATTTCAGTGAAAATTTTGTCATTGTACCCACATCTATCAGGGAAAGGGGGGGTGCAGGGGCAGCAAATCTCCTTCTGGCAGCATTGCTAGTCCATCAAGCATAGAGAACATCTAGGAGCTAAAATCATAGAGGCGCTCACCTGATGCTTTTGCTCATAAAAACTGCAAATGACTTTCTGAGTTCCCAGTTTTAGGCAAAATAATGTGCCTGCCTAGAAGGCAGCTCACCAAGGGAATGGGCAAGCTCTATAGAATTGTCACTACCTGCTGGCATCAAGTCCATATGGGCAGCAAACAAAAACTTTCTCCTAGGTGGCCTTAGTTGATCCATTTTGGTATTCTCACTGTATCTTCAGATAGCTCAGATTGCAGACATGTGATTACTTTTCTTCTGCTTCAGAGCAAGATTTTTATCTACTTCTGAAGATTTTTCTAGTACTCGTTAACAGTACTAGAGGCCCCCATTCTCTCACTTGCTATAGGAATTTCATTGAAGCTTAGAAATAAGAAGGATGTATTAGCCCAAAAAGCATTTTTTTAAGTTGATGTGGGTTTTTTGCCTCTGATTGAAAATTTTAAAACAATGATTTAAATAACAGTCAAGTCTACATTACTGTTCTCTGTGCTTTTTCATGAAATCTTGTATTTGGAAGATCTGCTGTACATGTTACTTGGAGGGCCTAAGTTGGTGATATAACCCCGAGCAAGTGAGAATACATGCTAAAAACATGAACACAGATAACATTCCCAAATACAGCTTAGTTTTGTGCATTGGTAACCATATCGTCATGACTGAGCAGAAGCTGGCAGACCTAATGTTTGAGAGAGCAAATGCAAATGACCCAGCCAGTGGTTTTGGGTGCCAGTCTTAGGAAGGGATTCAGGATAAACTTAAATGCAGTTTTGTCCCATGGGGGCCATGTTCTTCCATAAAATTCAGCAAAGCCTTTCAGATCTGTCACGAGAATGATCTCCTTTGTCTCCCCTGTGTCATGACGGAGTTGCTATCTCTGACCAGTATCAGTTGTTCCATCCCCCCTCCACATGTTAAGGAAAGAGAGGGAGGCAGTGGCATTTCATTCTCATGGAAAACCTTGCAGAAATGGAAGAATTACACTGGAAATGTTACAAGGTTATTCTCCTCTTGCTCTGTTTTCTTCCCATAACTGTTTCCTTTGTGCGGTTTAGGGCTTGCTGGGCTGTAGCAAAGCAACCACAGCCATGCCAATATAACATCCCGTCTATGGTGACTCCAGGCTTCCACTTTCCTTGCAGATCTTCATCTGAAACCCACTGCTTGTAACTATTTGTGATCCCTGTGTGTTATAGAAACTGAAAGAAACAGCTTTGCTATGTGGAAACTTAATAATGAGCCTTGAAATTGTACCTGACTCTTCAGTCAGAAGTAAAGCTGAGAAAAAGGTTTAGAAAAAAAATCTTCATTTAATTTTTTTTACCACTCGCTATGGTACCAAGTGCTGTACTTTGGTGAAATGCCTTTAAATTCATACTAAAGCATTACTTGCTTCATCTGATTTTAATACACAAACCATGTAGGAGAGAAACAGATGGGTTCAATAAATTTTTGCAGATTTTTTTTCGCCCTTTTGCTTCACTGTTATCTGTTGGAGCATTTTATGTTAGTGTCTTTCCGTCTTTCAGTGTTCCTTTCCCATACCACTTGTGCCCTCCCTTAAACGTTTCTGACGGAACATGTGATTATAAGAGATAAGATGGTGATTTAGAGCTTTTGCGAATGACTAGGGCCTAGGAACGAGTTATTTGTATGAGTAGACAGTTCTGTCATGGAACCTTACAGCATATCTTGCACTTATATCTAATGTCTCCTTGTGGGACGCAGTGAATGATGGAAACGATGAGCCATTGATTTTTCAGTGTAGCAGCTCCTGCTTAAATTTTTTCCTCACTTAAATTTTCTACTGTAATTTTTCATTCCTTGTTTTTGTCTTCCTAAGTTTGTGCTATTATTTTCATTATTCCACACTTAACATCTCTTGGTTCTGTAGGGAACTGGGGAGTGGAAGGATTTTTCCCCATTGTGGATCTCTGTATGCCTTCCTCTGTCATCTGTGAGCTTCCTTGTCTACCATTTTCTCCTTGTTAGACAATCTATTCATGTGGGATCAGCCTGCCTTATGGATTTTGTGAAGCTAAATACCAAAATCTTCATTTAGTAGAGAGCCACAAGACACACTTCCCATAGTTCAGCGACCTCAGGATAGGGAATTCCGGAAATAGTTCAAAAGTAGCAAATGGGAATGAAATGCTTATTGCCCGTCTGGTCCATTTCACGGTGGAGTTAGGCTGAGCATTCTGCTGGATCAAAAAAATATTAATAATAGCACTATTCTCAGTTGCTGGCAATTTTTTTAAGTACGAGACAGTGTTTTGTTGCCTTGTAAGTTCTGTACAGCAGTGTTGGGTAACTGGAAAAAACAGGAAGGAAAACATTACCCTGACATCAGCAAACTACAGATTATGAGAAGGAATGTGGAAACAGAATAAATTTGTGCTACTCAGACCTACGTTACTCTTTCACTATTTTGCTCTCCTACAAAGGTAGGGAATGGGAGGAACCTAGACGTGAGATTCATATTTTCTAGTAGCCTGTGTGACTGCAGTTGTTTATACCTGAGTAAAGCTGCAGTAGTCATGTTATCAGCACAAGATGAATGAGCCTAGATCAGCTGGTAGTTCGTGAACTGAATCCAGCTCAGACAACACACTTCCATCCAGCTTTCTGCCTTTCCCAGGAGAAGATAAGTTGGGAGAATGGAGATCTTGTTTCTGTGTACCAGTAATCTGGCACAGAATAGGGAATTGTTTCTTCTACTAATCTGTGTGAAGACATAAGATGGGAACTATGTCTCCTTCCACCATTTTCATTCTACACAGAGAGTTTATGCTGCCTGTATGTCTTCTGTAGATAAAGTCCCCAAACTGGACCGTTCTGCAGTAAATAATTCTGTGACAAAGGAAAAAGGTGATTGAGTCTGTAGCTGTACAGTATTTCTATAACGTTCTTAGACCCGCAGGCCGGATCAAAGCACATTGTCTGTTGGGAGGATGCTATATAGAAATGAACAGAAGTGGCATTGCTTTCGAGCTCCGTAAGAGCAGTCCCCTTTGGGAGCTGCCAAGAGGCTACAAAGTGAAGTTCTGGTCCACAGAAATTGCTCCCCAGCTTTCTCCTCCCTCAGTTTGTGCTTCACACTGAGGTTTCTTTTTCCCCTTGCATAAGGTGCTTTTAACTCACAATCGCCAGCTGTTTGAGTATATTTGGGATATGTTTTCTGGAGCCCAGGGTCTAGACTCTGTGTCTATACCGGAGAGTGATTCTGGAGAGGAGCTTGGTGAACGAGCTGTCTTGCACCCAGCCTGCATGCCATATCCCTCTACACTCCTTTTCTGTAACCATAGCATACACTGCCTGTCACTGGTGAAATGTTCTTCATGTCTTCTCTCATCTTGGCATGAGAGCCATTTGCTAAGTCTCTCCTCTGGCCTTGAGTAACTTCTTCCTGTCACACTACAGATAAGACACGCTGTGGATAAGCTTTTAGGTGGTCCATTGTTGCTCTCAGTGTCTCTTAACCGAGCCTCCAGGACCATTCAATAATCTTGCCATCCCGCTTCACACTAAGAACGGATCCACAGCTGCCTCTCCCAAACACCACTCTTGGCAAGTGGGATGAAGAAGAGAGTATGTTTGGGGCAGCGCGTGGGGGAGAGGGGAAGGCTGGGCAGCACAGAGGTGGTGGGTGCTGAGGCAGCGTCATCTGAAGGACGGTCTCAGACTCAGTGTCCCATGGTGCTTTAAAAACATACTAAACCTCTTTCTCTGTGTCGCTCTTGCCAATGGAAAATGAAGTTCTCAAATATATATATATAACCGAAAAAGATGGTGGTGTACTTGTGCTCAGTTGGTGTACTCCTGCATAGGAATTCCTGCAATGTTTAAATTATTGTTGTCATCTTAGCAAAACAAGGGTAAAATACAACTGTTGTCATCATTAAAGTGCAGCAGTATGGCTTTCAGGTCTGGGTGTTTTGGACTAATAAAGACTTCTTCCAGATTCAGTCCTAACTGCAGGCTTGTTCCTGTAATATGAGTGAGTTAACTGTGAATTTCCAAACCAGCAAAAAAGGGAACAAGCTTTCAAGAGGTTTAAGTGTATAAATGTACAATTTCCATGAAACAGAAGTAGGATCTATGAGTTTGGGGTGTGCTTATCTAAAGATGTTTGTGCTTATGTCTGGATGGATGATTCTGGAGTCAGTAATAAGCTTAAATATTACACGTGCCTTTAGTCATGCTGGACACATTGTGAGCAATGTGATACAAGATAACAAGGCAACTGGGGTCAAAATTGGTTCCACAGCCTATGTAAAAATGTGTTCGGAGCAATCAGTGGAAAACGCTGCAAAGTGGGTTTTGTGGCATGGTCACCTGAAGATGCTGTAGTGCCCCAGGTTAACAATAGAAAAGGATTCTCTCACATTATTGTATTCATCTGCTGGTTTTGTTTTAATCCAAAGCCAAATGCAACTTGCTTTTAAACTAAGAAGGATACTTTGCAATTTTATTGGTCTTCCTGCAGCTCCTAGTGTTTTAGTGTGTTGCTGTCATCCCATCATGAGTAGAGTTATGACATGTCACACCCATCCCTGAGATAACTATGCAGTGTAACTTCTGCTGTAGATAAGCCTGCAGTCATTGGCATGCCAGATTTCCCAGAAGAATAGGTGATAGGAGCAAGAAACTGCTTTCAGAGTTATCTGTGTGTGCAAGCCTTTTCTTGGAAAATGCCATGGTTATGAATGTTAGGAAAGTGACGTGCTGAAAGCAGTCTAATTGCTTTTGATACATCCTTTTCAAAATGTGACTTAGGATTAAACCAGAAGAGAGTAATGTGATACCGGTTCATCTTTTGTAGGTAAAAAAGAGATAAGTCTTTGGAACGTGCCAATTGCCGAATCTGATTGTGATTTTGAAAGCTTGGGGGCAGCTGCCATTTCTCCTTTACCACTCCAAAATGTCAATTTCCTTTTGAGAAATTACCTACTAGAATTAGTAACTAACTGGATTATTCTTCTAAGCTCAGTTCTGCAGAGATAGATATTCTTGTATTCTACTTCATAAAAAATGACCTAAATGTCTGTTAGGGACTTTTTACTAGACACAATGCAATAGCAGATTAAGGAACTTCCATGCTGCCTCACTTAAGTAGATAAGAGACATTTGAGTAGTCGGAGTTTTTCTTGACACCCAACTATAAAATCATTGTAAGAAACCTAGTTAGATCTTAGCAGGAGGTTACAATGCTGGTGCTGGTCGTCTGGATAGTCAAACACTTTTGTGTTCATTTTGGTGGACTTGGTACTCCGACACACAGTATACCACAGGGACTAGGAGGTGAAGGTGTGCTTTCAGTGTGACCTGTAAGAATATACTTCACGTAGTTTTGTCCTTGCTATTTGCATATGTAGGAGTTTAAGAATAACAACAAACATTTGAATTTAATGAATGCATCCTTAAATGTACACCATCACTAGGTGGACTGGTCCCTAATACTGTTCAGAGCATGAATCCGTTGTATGGTTTTGTTCTACTGATACCATGCTGTTCCTCATTCCTATTTTGTTTGTAGCCTTTAGGTTGATTAAACTGCATCAACTCAACTGAGACTGAGTTGCAGAGATGGTAATCTGGTGTGTGGTACTTGGTGTTTCCTGTTTGGTATTGCACAAGGCCTCTGAGCTTGTTTTCAAATTGCAAGTGCAGAAGCCTCGTTAACACGTGCCTTAGACCGCTCTTCCTGTTGAAAGGGACTGGCTTTCAGTAACTCTTGGAGGTATCAGATACTAACAGTTCAAATGCTGCTCAGTGTAGTACCATGCCTGGTTTTTTTGAGCCACACCATATGATTACCCTGTCATGATATTTTTTAATAGTTTCTTTTTTTAAGGAGGGTGAATTTTGTGCCATTGTTTCACTACTCGTTCTATTATCCTCCTGCCAAGTGATAATGATTCTATCAAATAATTCCGTTTCCTATGTATTGTTCATGAACATTGTACTATTGTCTTATGTAAGTGTGCAAATCACAAAACTGTATGCATTCTTAAAAAAATAAAGTTGTTTTATTATTCTCTCCAGTATCTTAACAAATCAAAATATATGCAGCCATGCAGAAATCATATGCTGATTACAGACTTTGTGTTATGGACCAGGAAAGGCAGTTTTTGCTTCACTTGTTAGTGCATGACATTAAATAACATAGGTGTGGTTCTACTTAACCTAGTTAAGATTGTGTACCTTGAGACAGAGTGAGCGCAGGGACTGCTTCTCCATTCTTGCCTTTGAGCAAGAAATTTCTCAGCCAATATTTTCCTTTGATGCCCTTGAACACTGGACCATCCCCATAGGAAAACGGTGTTCACTGTCCGCAAAGCACGTTGCTCATGCAAGTTGGACCAGGGAGTGTTTCCCGTCCATCTCCATGGGCTAGCTTTCTGTGCATCTGCCAGATTTCTCTGGTGTTGGAAGTGAGATAACTTAATTCCAACTTCCTAGCCCATAGCTCAGAAAATGTAGGAATTTACATCTCAATTGGAAAAAAAGGGTATATATGGAGTAGATATTTAGGAGAGGGAAGAAGCTTTGTGTGGATTTGTTGCCAGTTTTGGAGCACAGGAGTTTTGTATTGTTATCCAGGGTGGCAGAGGTAGTTCTTGTGGAAAGGAAATGGTTGGAGGCCCCCTCACAAGGGCACTGGAATGAATGCAAGTAGGTCTTTGGAAATGGCAACAAAATGTGTAATGGAGAGAAGACAGACAGTAACAGGTAAGGAGAAGTAGGAACAAATACGTAGAAACCATAATTTTTCATGGGGTGAGTTGAAATACATAGATACCAAAAGTACAAAGAGTACAATAAAAGACAAGAGTTTTGGTATTCATGTATCTTAATTTAGATTTAAATTATTTTTACCAGCAAAGAGGCTGCTAAAACTGAAATTGGTAAGGTAAAAAAGTAATAGGTCTAGCAGGTCTGGGGGGACTTCTGGTAAATGGTGGAGTGAATAAATGTCTCTATGAGTCAAAATACAAGTCGATATTTATGTATTATGTAAACCTGTGAAAGTTTAATATTCATAAACTAAACAGTGAGATTTGGTGGTTAGAATAGCAAGCTGAAGAGAAAATGCCCCAACCCTTTAAATACACAGTATGAGAAATGTGGGAGTATTTAAAAAAATAAAACATAAAAAAGAGGTTTTCATGAGAGTTCAGTGAAGGTTTCAGAATTTGAAATTTGGGGAAAATAAAAGACAGGGAATACCTTTGCCTGTATACTTGGTGTTACTTCAGAAAGTCATCTAGAAGACATCAATTTGAGAATCAATTGCTTTAAAAATAGGTTATGTTTCACATGTATGCCTTCCGACAAGCCCCTCCTTAGCACATTTATTCTTGATGACCGCAATTTCCTCTTTTTATTTTAATTCTCATTTTCTTCTCTGCTTAAAATTTTATGCGTAACATGGGAAACTTACTGTAAAAGTACTGCATTTTTATCTCTTCAGTTTATTGTAGTTGATAGTGATTTTAAAGGTTACTAGTATTAGTACTATATATAGAAAAACCTCACAGAAAAGTTACTGCTTAGTGGATATAGAGTAGGGCTGAGTATGAAACTCAGTATTCTTCTGGAGGCTTTGGTAAATCTTTTCCCCTTTTTGGTTAATAATAGCTCGTACACCTGCAGGTTTCACTTTGAGTTTCTGGCTTGAATAAGTTCAAGGCTATTTATAAAAGTCAAAAGAATTTGCTGCTCCAAAATGCAGCAAGATCTTCCTTGAATGGGATAGTTTCCAAATCTGCATATTGTTTTGTCTGCCTGTTCCTACTGTGGCAATCAAATAAAAGAAATGGAAATTATTGTGGAGAGGAGTCAAAGGAGGAGGAGAGTGGGTGGACACTCTTTCACAGTTCCATGTTTTGGGTGCTCTTTTTACTATCTTTTACTTTTCTAGTTTTTAACAAAATCTTTGATGAATTTGGAGAGTTCTCATATCAGTTTAAGAGATCATTCAGTGTGTTTTAACATAAAAATATTTTCAGGGTATTTGGTGATTCTGATGATAATTTTGTGTCCCTAAACACAATCAATAACAATTCAAGAGGAAAAAAAATACCAGTAGGAGCAATAGTGACAACATGACTTCATCAGTCTGGTGACCATGATGGATGTCTGTTCATTGAAACTGACACCTGAAAGGGACACCAACGTATTTCCTTCTCATAATGTATGTTCAGGCCTTCTCCCTTCCACCATGTGCTTAAGGTCCAAAAAACCCCTTAGTATTAAATGACATTTACTTGAATTGATAAGGAAAAGTCATCAGTGACTAGCTCAGCTCCAATTTACAGTGGAAATTCTTACAGAATTCTTTGCACATTGCTTTTTCATAGGATTACATTATTTTCCTTACAAAGTAAATGTCTGAAGATTGAGGAAGATCTTATCGTTGCAAAGAAAAAAGCTCTCAATTTAGTAGAGCCTGTAAAAATCCTGTAATTCAGTGAAATTGGTTGTATAATCCGGTATTCAGTTCTCTTGCCTTTTTATTTTGTTAACTACTCAAGAGGGGTCTTAATTTTTTTTTTTCCTACTACTAACACAGTTTTAAATCCTCTTCTTGATCAGGTATCCTGATTGTAACCCAAGAGTAATTTTTTTTGGCTGTTTTTATATTTCTATTCTGGAAAAATATACAAAGCAGGATTTCAGTTTGTCAAAGGAATCAATATGAAGACTTTTTCCTGAAAGTAGATCTAGCCAGCACTTAAAAAAACCCACAAAAACATACAAATGGCTGATAAGATTCCCACCACAGGTATTTTGTTCTCCTAAATCAGAAAACAGGAAAACGTAAAATAATTCAGTCTTATTTAAACACTGATGAGATACTTGTCAGTATGAACTGCAGCTCCATTTTTTTGTCATGTAACAAATCTGATTTCACTGCCTGATCAAATAAGTACCATTTTATCTATCCTTTTTATGAAATTTGATTCTCCAAGTGCCAGGTGTGTAGGAAGTTGTTGATTCAATAACTTTCAGCAATTGTTTACCCAACCAGTATGCTACTGAATCTACAGAAATGGAATTTTATATAGAAAGCTCTGTATGATAACTATGATACATACAGAGAGAGTGAGCCATCCAGTGTGAGTCTGTCAGGTGGAAATGAAGCAGATAAGATGACTTTTGCTCTTCGATTGCTCAGTCATGTGTGACGTGTTCCCTGTTACATGGGCATAGCTGTGTCGTCTCCACCACTGGGCTAGGGTTACCCTCAGCCCTGCCAACCGTCCTGTTAAAATGTCTTTAACGGCATCCAGTTCCCAAATCTTTTAAGTCTCTGATCTCTGGGATCTGAGAGACCTGTGAAAGTTCAAACTCTAGTTCCCAGTTGCCTGTGCCTTGTTTTGCTACGCCAGTTACAAAAAAAGTCTAAAGCAGGTGGAATATGCCCTGAGCCTGACTGATGAAAGCTGTACATGCCTACTCCTAATGCATGCTGGAGTCAGGGATAACAGAGGTGGTAAGAGGGCAAGTGGAAATTAGGCTTCACTCCTACTTCTTCCCCCTCAAGCAGCACAGGGGGATGGGGAATGAAGTTTGCAGTCAGTTCATAACGCTTTGTCTCTGCCATTCCTTCCTCCACATGCTCTTTCCCTGTTCCAGCATGGGGGCCTCCTATGGGAGACAGTCCTTCATGAGCTTCTGCAGTGTGGGACCTTTCCACAAAGTACAGTCCTTCAGGAACAGACTGCTCCAGTGTGGGTCTTCCATGGGGTCGCAGGTCCTGCTGAAAAACCTGCTCTGTGTGGGCTCCTCTCCACAAGCTGCAGTTCCTGCCAGGAGCCTACTCTAGTGTGGGCACACCATGGCCTGAACCTTCCTTCAGGGCATGTCCACCTGCTCCGGTGTGGGGTCCTGCACAGACTGCAGTGTGGATATCTGCTCCACCGTGGTCCTCCCATGAGGTGCTGGGAACAACCTGCTTTACTATGGGCTTCACCATGGGCTGCAGGGGAATCTCTGCTCCAGTACTTGGAGCACCTCCTCCTCCTCCACGCTGACCTTGGTGTCTGTGGGGATATTTCTCTCACATTTTCTCTCTCTTGCAGCTGCCATGCAGCCTTTTTTACCCTTTCTTAAATATGTCACGGAGGTGCCACCAGCATCGCTGATGGACTTGGATTTGTGCAGCACCAAGTCCATCCTGGAGCCAGCTGAAACTACTGTCTCTCTGACATGAAGGCAGCTCCTGGTATCTTCTCACGGAAGCCACCCCTGCAGTCCCTCCACTACCAAAACCTTGCCACATAAATCCAATACAGGTGCATACAAACCCAGTGAACCAATAGACTACTTATGTGTTCAAAGTTTGACCGTAGTTTGAACCCTAGTTTTATGTGATCAGTACCAGACTTCTCAATCCCTTGCAGGCTTGGGCCTCCTAAGAAAATGTTTATAGTTTTTGTCTCTGTCAGTGTTCCATGTCAGACACCCTTTTACACTACTTTTCTTCCTGCAAAGGAACAAACTTTTGAGAAAGATGAAGAGGATTATTACAGAGGCTGTATCTCCCCAGTATCTCAGCAGCATCAATGTGGGTGCTGTCCTCACAACCCCTCACAACCTCTCTGCATTTACTGTCATGCAGCATGTACCCATTTTCCTTGTCTCAGTGCTCTCCCTCAGATGTCATGAGGTTAGGTAATGCTGGAGTTCTCTCAGCGCACTAGTATTTGAAAGAAAATAGGGAGAAATATTGAGAGAAAACATTGGTCATGTACCTAACCGTAACCAGGTCCTACACTAGGTAATTCCAAGTAAACTCTTGGTTTATTTGTCATCTAAGCCAAAGAAAGCAAGCTTTCCAGCTGAAGCATTCGGGAATATGTCAACTTCAAACTTTGTTTCCCTCGCTGTTTAAGATACAACCGTGGTTTATTAGCTAGTGACTTCCTATGAAATGTGAGTAATACAAGGAGGTTGTTGGAACGCCTAATAACTGTAGAGCTCAGGGATGTAGTTAAGCATATACAGGATTGAGATTCTGATCTGTTAGTAGTTGTTTCTAGACTATGGACAGGTGGTTTTGCAAGTCATAAGCAGTTGTTTTAAAGTTAATCGGGAACACAGTATAAAAGAACATTTCATATCCTCTGTTTTTGACCATTGCTGACTTTGAAATGAACTTCTGATGATTCCTTGGCTGTGGATTTTTTTCTTTCAGATGGAGCAAACATGTGATGATATCGATGAAATGTTCAGCAATTTACTTGGGGAGATGGACATACTGACCCAGGTAAATAATATCAAGATTAGAAAAATAGCTATTATGTGTTAGAGAAAAGAGGCAACTTTTCTACATTTTTCACGTACCTCCACTCTGAATAAATACAGATATGTTATTTTGAAAAACCTTCAACTAAATTTCTGTGCTTGACATTTAAAACAAGTGGCCTGAAGAATAAGGTAATATCAGTGCAGGCTAGGTTGTTAAAGAGAGCTAACTGCTTGTGAAAGACCCTTTCTCCAAAAAAAACCAA
Source organism: Chionis minor (assembly GCA_013398295.1). Lineage (NCBI taxonomy): Eukaryota > Metazoa > Chordata > Aves > Charadriiformes > Chionidae > Chionis > Chionis minor. The sequence goes on along the minus strand of VZSF01010829.1, from coordinate 296,013 downwards.
ATAAGCAACTTAAATTCCTCTGGACTCGGTCCCAAGAAATTGAAAGATTCTGTCAAAACAGGAAGAGTTTGAGTCAGAATTTTCAGGTATGAATGCTTTGCATACATGGGTAGGTGTCCTGAGTGTCATTGCATGTCATTTTGGAAATGCAAGCAACATTTTGAATGCTACATAAGAGTAATCTTTAGCTACGGCAAAATACTAAGTTACAGCTAGGGTGGCATTCAATTTAGAGAGACATTACTGCCAGCGCAGAATACACTCTTGAGAGGAAACTATAGAACAGCATGAGCCTATTTCTAAACCTATAGTCATGGATTACTTCCTGCAAAACCTGAAGAAAGGAGAATTTTTATTAAAAGACCCAAACCAAACAAAAACCCAACACAACCCAAAGTAGATAAATTTGTTGCATTTTAATAAATGCATGCTTGAAAACACTTCAGCTGTCATCTTGGATTCTGTGCAAGTTTGACTGCTTAAAGCCTCTGTTTTGAGGGGTCTTTCCTCTTGGTGAATCCCAGTGCTTGCCAAATTAAATACCATTAATTCTAAGCCACAGAATAGGAATTGTGCTTAACCTGTGTGAAAGCCAAGATTTCACATGACATTCTGAGCTGTCAAATCACAATGCTTTGCTCCTTGGTAGCCTTTCTGCTTTTTAAAGGCTTTTTGTAACCATGTATATAAAGAGGGAAGCATTTAGAGTAATTTCATTTCATTAGTATTATGCCTTGAAAATTAACAAAAGACTGTTTGCGATAAATTTTACCTCCTCAGATTGGACACAGCACTGTTAGGAGTGCAGGTGATGGGAAGAGTAAGAGAGTGAGCCTCTTTCTCCACTGATGGGTGCAGTATTGGGTGGGATGGGACATGTTCCTAAGATGGAGACTCCTCCTCTCTAAAGTGCTGGCATCACCTCTTACCTCAACATTGTATGGGAGAAGGAGACAGGCATGTCTGAAATCCTGAAGACTTTTCAGTTAACAGACTTGTATCTGTTGATTACTTTAGACTCTTAATTTCCAGAATGAGACTGCAGATAGTTTTTCACCCTTTTTCACCAGCCTGTCTGTTCCTAAAGTAAATGTAACTGATAGAAGCACATAGACATGCTTTCTCATTGCATAACAAGGCTGAAAAATAAGTGCAAATTCAGAACTGGGCTTTTCTGCTATTTCTGTGTCCTTAATTTTAAACTTCTTTTTTTAGAATTTCAGTTTTTTTCTCTTTAACTTCCCCTTGCACGTACTTTCTTTTTTTTTCTGCACTTTTATGGCCATTATGAACTGTTATAACTGCTTGATAGATTAGTAATTAGACTATCTCCTCTATGCTTTTACAGTCTGTTTCATCAGTACATTTTGTGCCATCTTCTCTCTCTCTCTCTCTCTCTCTCTCTCTCTCTCTCTCTCTCTCTTTTTTTAGGTAACACAAACAGTGTTTTGAGTTATCACTGCTTTGGTTTCCAGCTCTGTATAATTTCAGAAGAAACCAACATGTCTTGAGTGGGAAATAGGTGAAAAGAGCTTCCAAGAAAAACATTAGCATTAATTTTCATGGAAAATGCCTGTCAGTTTCAGGCAGCTGTAAGAAATCTAAATGTCTGTCATATAAATTGATTATGAGCACCAGTAAACAAACATCTTGCAGGGATATGAGAACAAAGGTTTAGCTAAGTAATCCTTCCATTCTGCACAGCATTGGTAAGACCTCAACAGGGAAACTGTGTCCAGCATTAGCACTGCATTTCAAGGAGAAGGAAGGTCAACTGGACAAAATCCACAAGAAAGCAATGGGAATGATGAGAAGGAAAAGAAATGTGGCCTATAAGAAAAGAAAGATTGCATGAGGTTGTTTAGTCTAGAGAAGAGGAGAATGATAATGATCTTAAAATACATCAAAGGCAGCATCAGAGCAGAAAGAAGTACTTGGTGTTCCTCGTGTCCATAAAGATAAGACAACAGGGAATGGTCTTCAGCTGCAGCAAAGGAAGTTTAGGATGAGCATCACAAGAAAGTTTTGATGGCAGGAATAGCGATCTCGATAGTGAAGCAGTGGAACAGATTGCCAGAGGTGATAATGGAATTTATCTAATAGAAAGCTTTTTAAATCAGGTTACGTATACATTTTTTAGGTGTGACCCAGGTATAACTGACCTGCCTTAGGACAGGTGCATGGTCTAGACAGACCCTTGAAATTCCTCCCGGTCTTGTCTGGAACAAACAAGCTTTTGCTTGTTAGAGCTATCACCTTCCCAACTGTGGAAGGGAAGGGATCCTTTTCCATCTCCACTGTATGCACTTTCCCTAACTTTTGAAGCACTGGTTCCCCTCCTGTTTTCTAAACAACAAGCCACAAACTAGGAATTCCCTGTTTAACCATGCAGATTTACAGTTTACATTGCAAACAGCAGCATGTTTCGTTGTTTGTTGGGTTTAGTGTTTTGGGTTTTTTACAAACAACATAAGAAAGCAACAGCTAGGTTATGTTTATATTGATAAATAATGCACTCTGGAGCGAATGGCACTGCATAGCTCTAATGTGTACACAGCTGAACTCTTTCGACGCCCTCCCCCTGGTCCCCTTCAAAAAAACACACAAAAACCCAAAAATCAGTCTGGCTTTATCCACTGTCTCTATTAGAAACAGCCCTAGCATCTGCTGCTCCCCACACCAAGCCCAGGTGTTGCCTGACAAGAGTTGCGGTTGGTGTGGGTCAACACTGTATTGGGAAGCCTGCAAACCATTAAACATTTGGCATGATTGTGTGACATGACAGTGCTTGAACCCTTGTCCTGGCCTTATTTAGTTTACTAGCCTAGGCGTAATCACAGAAACTGGTGTGCATCATTCTGGTCCTTGAAGAAGAATCGATTTCATTAGACAAGTTCAGGTAATTGATTTACAAATGTTGATGTCTGTAATAGTGATTATGTCATCAGATACCTGTTTTTTTTCTCTACCTTAACAGAGTTTAGGAGTGGAGACTGTACAACCTCCATCCCCCAAGGTGTCCAACAATGAATTTAGCTTTACAGTTGGTTTTAAAGATTTAAATGGTAAGTAGCTGAATGGACTCCTTCATGCTTTTTATGCTTATTTGAAATACCTCACAGCAGCAAATGAGAAGAAAAACTTCAAACCCCCTTGATTAAAAAAATAATAACAAAAACAAAAACAAAAAACCCAAACCAACCAAACAAAAAACCCCCCGTTTTTCTGAAGGGAGAAGTATATTGTGTGTCTCAATTGAGGAAACTTCAAAGGGCACAAACTTTCTTTAAAAGGACGTTGCTCAGTCTTCTGTAGGTGTCAGACTTTTTAAAATGTCTGAGTGTAGAGAAAACCAAAAATCATAAGTCCCCCCAATAACTTCCAAAAATGCAACCTTTTTTATGTAAAGATTTAACTTGATAGAAGGTGAAGTTCCTCAGTGTGAGGTCACAGCTTTATCAGCATTTTTGTCTAGTGGAAGTATCACCTTTCAACTGCTTCCACTTTACGTTGCTTATTCTCATTATGGTTTGCACTGTCACTTTTACATGTACAGCTGCTTGTGGAGACTCTGTGACGAACCAAATGAGAGTTTATCCTTTGGTTTTGTTTGTGTGTTTTTTTCTTTTTACTGGGGGATGGTTGTTTGCATTTGCCCGAGTTGGTTTTAGCCTGTGTTTTTGTCCCAGAATCAGTTCCCTATGAAGCTACCTAATGCCTTTACCAGCAGGGTGGGTAGAGGTATGTAAACAGAGAGGATCATAAGCCAACTTTCCCACTGAAAAGAAAAGCTTATGAAAATACTCTATTAGCATAACAGGTAAAGCAGAGTAAGCTGAGATGGTCTAGTGACATGTTCACACATAGCCTGATGAATGATCTAGTCTTTGTTGGACTGTATTAGCATTTTTGAATATCTAATTCAGTCCTCTCCATCCCTTTCCAAAATCCAACTTAAAGCTTTCCCAATTAGTGATTTTTTTATTTTTTTTTTTTAAACTAGACTCTTCCAAGAGATCTAAACCACTGAATCTGTTCGTACTTAAAGAACCCTTCTCTTCTAGAAAGATAAATCATCCCTACGGAATGTTATTCCACAGGATCTCTTATACTGTGGCTAGTTCAAACAATCAAAGGAGAAATCGCATATGAAGTTCCAGTATAGGATTTTATCTTGTACTCTGACAGAGTAGAAGACAGAAAACAGAAGTTGCAATATTTCTGTCTGGTTGATAAGATGCTTTTGAAAAGAGACTGTCTTGTTTGTTCTTTGCTTAAAGGATACTCAAAACCCTGCATATTACACGAGATATGTTACTGATCTTGATTGAACAAATACTGATGCGCTGCAAATGATACCATGCAATTTCTTGTGTCTTACAACTGTCTGATTCTGGTTCATGTTAATTTTAGAGTTGTAGAATAGTAGTAATATATGAAGATATTGTTGATATAGGCCTCAGTTATGTGGTTTGTTGTGTGCTATATCAAAACTTGCTAGAAATTTATGTATGTACTTAAGATAAGTAAATAGCTTAATGGGAGCTAATAGAGTTTCTTGCCTCCATATCACTAAGCATGTGCCCAGAAACCTTGCTGGATCAGGGCCAGGTTTCATAACACTATAAAGGCCTGAGACTGTATCACTGAAAGTGAAGCTTCCTGTCCTGTTTAATTTGTATTCATAGAGTTCCTTGTACTCTGAACTTCAGATTAATGCCTATTCCTAAAATTCAACCCATTCAAAATGTTTCCTTTCCCATAACCTTTATATCTTACAGTAACCATGCCTTCTGCAATTTAATCTCCACTGAACTGGAAACGTAGTGATTTGCATTGTACTCGGTCTGACACATTTTGTGGTTTTCTTTGTAGAATCCCTAAGTGCCCTAGAGGACAAAGACCTGGATGCTTTAATGGCTGATCTTGTAGCAGACATAAATGATGTTGAACAGAGAACTTTACAAGCCCAGAAGACTTCTTCTGGCAACCAGCAAAGTACAGTCACTCAGCCTTCAACAGGCTTGGATAGTGACATATATTGTAAATCAAGTCCCTATGTTACCATTACTGGACGGTTTGGGGATGACTTGCCCCCTCCGCCTCCAGACCCCAATTTAGACCTTCCACCACCACCACCACCACCACCACCTCCTGAGCCACTCACCCAGGTAAGCCTGGATGGAACCTTTTCTAAGTATTCAGTAGTTCTTGTAATTTTGCAAGGGGTATTTGGTATTGGAACAACAGTGGATATCTCTGACAGAAGCATCTTGGGAAGGTTCTGCAATGGTGAAATGTGCATGAACTGTGGAGTGAGAGTTTTCTGTTATTGTGCGCTCAGCAGTTTCTGCCTTTTCCTTCACTTATTGCCCGTTTCTTCCTAATCATTTTGATAGCCTAAGACAGGCATAAATCATTGCAAATGTTTTACTGTAGCGGAAAACTTGTCACTGAATTTTTTTAATAAGCACTAATCAGTTGATACCTTCTCACAGAGAACTTGGCTTTGGCATCAGTGCAAAGCATGGCCAAAGATGCCACTATTTTTGTGGGGGAAGCTGTCACTGTGTTTGTTCATTGCAGTCTGTGCTGTTGGTACTGATGAGATGGTTCTGTGGATGTTTGCCAGATCCATCCCTGGCCTAACTGATTTCTTGCAATAGGAAAAGCTGTTTCATTGTGTAAAATGCAGCATTTGCTAGGAGACTGGGTGCAAGGCTGAGCACAAGAAGTACCTCTCTTAATCCCAACACAGAATCACTCTGCTTCTCTCGGTCTTGTCTTTGAAAGGAAGTAATGAAGACCATCTGCAATATGGGACAAATACTTTTTACTTAGAAGGTGCCAAAGTTGTCAGTAGGTACTATGTATAAACAATTGGCTTACCTGTACACTAACATTTCAGGCTCATCACAACCTCCTCCATGTTTGTGTTTCTTGCAGAGCTGTTAAAACAGCTGAAATCAAATGTGATATTTCTTTTAGAAGCATTAGAAGCTCATTTCTTTGACATGAGGTTGTGGAGAGGGTTGTGTAAGAATTCTGCACTGACACAGCCCTGTGGGGAGAATACGTGCATTAGAAGAGTGATACAGCCCAAAACCCGTGAATCTGAAATCATGAAAGATCTAAAAGTGTCTCTTTCAGTATTCATATGCATAGTAACTATGATGGAGAGATGTTTACATTTGGGAATGGAAAGATTTTTAGGGAACGTGAAAAGTGCTCTGTCAGTCCATGTAGAACTGTACTAGTCAGTTTTGCTTAAAACCATGGGCAATTCACTGCAGTTTAAAAGTCCACAGAAACTGAATATGAATCACCACAACATCACTGCTACCCTTGTGTTTAGCGTCATACGGCAGATATATTTAGCAAAAGGAACAGAAAATTTGGTAGGAAGAGGACCTTTCTGATTATACAAAAAGTGATTCACTGGATAAAGCTTCATTTGGTGCATAGGACCTTTCAGTGCTGTTTGAAGAGTGAAAGACATAAACATGGGAGGAACTTCACCATTTTTCTGTATCTCAAAGATAGTAATTTACTTTCTATCTTAAAGGAATATCGGCATTTGCAAAAACAGCAGCTAGGCAGTTTCAAAGCTGAAGTCTTTTATTTAACTGGTATAATTGATATAGAAGAGATGTTATCATGATAAGTTTGATCCGTTGTCCTATAAACACGTGCCCATCCTGATTTAGACTCGTGACTTTTAAGGAAGTACCAAGCTTCTTAATAGTCTGGTTTGGAAGCTGAGGAAGTATGGTCTGGAAGGGTAGCTGGTTAGGTGGGCTGAGATTGGCCAAACTGCCAGACTCAAGGGGTAGTAATCAATGGTTTGCTGGCTGGTAACAAGTGGGATCAACACTGGCACTTATATTCTTTAACATTTTCATCTGTGATGTGAGTGATGACATAAAAAATCACCTGCAGATATGCTGAAGATGCTTTTAACTAAGGGCACTGGCTGACAAGATGAATGGCAGAACTTCAGTGCAGGGGGACCTTGAGAAACACGAGGAATGGGCCAGTAAAACTCCGAGAAACCCAGCAAGGTACAAGGTTCTGCATCTGGGATTAAGTAACCCCATGCATTTGTACAGTTTGGGAGGTGACAAGCTGAGTCCTGCTGAAAAGGAGATGGCATCCCGGTGGATGGCACGTTGGATAAGAACGATGAGTGCAGGGTCATCTCAGTATGGGGAACTGGCCTGTGTTGGGAGCAGCATGGCCGGTGGACTGAGGGAGTCATTATTCCTTTCTGATGAGGCCGCACCTGAAATACTGCACCCTGTTCTGGACGTGGAGAGTGTCCAGCAAAGAGCTACTGGAATGGCCAGAGGCATGGAGTGATCAGTGGCCAGCCAGTACAGGCTGAGGGAGCTAGGCTTCTTTAGTCTGACAAAGGAGTGATCTAATGACAGCCTAAAAATACCTGAAGAGTAGCTACAAAGCTGGTGGAGCCGAATTCTTCCATGGTAGTGTTAGGTCATATAACAAGGGGCAGCAGCTACATGTTGTAGCTTTGTAGTTTTGGACGGAACATTAGGAAAACCTTTTTCATTTCAGGCAGTGGTTTAGCACTGGAACGGATGACCCAGAGAGATCACTGATTTTCTTTCTTTGGAGATTTTATAAACTTTGCCAGGCAAAATCATGGCTGAGCTGATCTAGTGTTGGTAACAGTCCTGCTTTGGGCAGGGAGCCAGACTATGGACCTCCAGACCTTTCTTCCAACCAGTGCTTTTATGATGCTGTGGTGTAAAGCTCACTCTTGTCCTGAGCTAATTCTCTGTTAGCTGGCATCCTGCATTACCTGAGGGTCAAACAAGATTTCAGAGTGAAAAGAGGATATACTTACTAAACACAACTGGAATTCTATATGCAAAAATGTAGCTGGAAGTCACTTCTCTCTCCCTCAATTAAAGTGTTCCTCTGAGACTGTGCTGAGTTAAATCTCTAGCAGTGTTTTCTGTTCTCTCTCCAGACAGGGAGAGGGCAGAGAAAGATGGGAACAGGAGGTAGGGACATTTCTAAGGAATCTGTCTGCAGTAGCTGCTTTCCACATTAAGGCACTGGTTCAGTTTTCTCCTGCAGCCCTTGCCTCATTTTCTGATACAGGTTGTATTCAAATACTGATGTCATACCCCATGTGTGGCTTACTGTCCACAAAATTGCCTGTAGGGCTATTGCACAAGTTGCAGTGTGAATTATGGAGGCAATAACCATTTCAAATTAATATGGAAAAAATTATTTCAAATTAGTATTTACTATCTTGGTTAGTATTTGCTTTGATGTGGCATTTCTGCTCAGTAGAGTGAAATGCAACTGTCAATGAAATATATTTTGTTTCATCAAAATCCACGTTCCTGTTAGCTGGGATTTTTGATAAGTGATTCTTGAGCCAATCAAGGCTGATGTTTTGTTTAACACTTCTGATTGTTTGTAGTCAAATAAGAATAGTTTAATTATTCCCAGTACACCTGTGATACTAAGGCTGTACCTTTAAGTGTGCCAAATTAAGAAGTACAGCATTTCTTTCAGGGAAGCATGGAGGTGTCTCATAAGTTTCCATCAACTTTGATGTTCCTTTTTAAACCTGTCCTTAAGCTAGATAAGGCTTCTACATTTTCTGTGACGTTATCTGGATGATTTTTATGTGCTTCTGTTTGAAGATCCAGAAAACACAGTGATGATAATGTAGTGGGAAAAAAATCTGTTAGCCTGTTAAAGCATTTTTTGATCATGCTAAAATTTTGCACCTGATAGCTTATTTACTTTGCATCATTTCCTTTTTCTACATTAAGCCAGACAAAGGTTACGAAAACATGAAGGCTTTCAGATGAGAGCTCTGTTGCGCGGATTTGTAGAATGCGTGAACTCTCTTCAACACAGGTCACATGCAGGTGAAGCCTCAGTTATACCTACCAAAAAGTTTCGGCAGAAAGCCTGCCTGCACCACACTCAACCACTTTCATTAAGATGCTTTTCCTGCTTCCTGCAGAGAGGTGTTTTGAGATGGTAAGGGGAGGGCCATAGAGTGAGAGGCTGTGTGCTCTTCCCTCTGCAGAACAGTTAGCCTTACTGTGAAAGCCACTGTTGTCCAACAGCTTCTCTTCAACTACAGAAGCCATTTTTGGATTCTCAATGTTAACCATTTCTGAGCTGTAGCAATGCAAATTTCCATACCTGTGGAGAAAAAAAAAGACCTTTTTTTTAACCAGTTGCCTGGTATTTATGGTGGAGAATTTGACAACAGCAAACGTGCTTGAGAAGCCATCTCTTTCAGGTTGTGCACCTTGCCTTGTATTTTTGACATCCTAAAGGATGCTAGTATCCAGGGGAAGCAGTGATAAAAGAGAAGTTGTTTAGTTCAGCAAGAGGGATGTCAGTCAGGAGTACTTTAGTTATGGCTGGACCTGCCTCAAAGCTTGGGATGAATAAGATAACCTTCTTGCCTCTTTTTTTGCTATGATTCTATGATACCTCAGTAAGAAGGAATTGGCGGCAATACTTAGTTAGGCCTAATTTCTCACAGCTGCACCTCCTATGAGATAACAGCCGTCCTCTGTTTCTTTTAGTCCAAAGACCCCTAAAATTATGGCCTAAGGGTAGAAAATGGAGGCTGAAGGTAATACAAAGAAAAATCCTGTGTGTAAGCAGGGCAGGAACTTTCTCCCATAGTAATTGGCTGGAAGTTGGGTGTACCTGTGAGTACCGTAGGACAAAATCCCGCCCCTTGAAAAGGAAGGAAACTGTAAAAGTGAGAGAGCAACAGGGACAGTAAAAATCAGCAAAGAGGTAAGAAAGCACAGACAAGACAGTTTTCAATAGGAGGAGCAGGGATTTAAAGTTGGAAAGAAACCAAACCCTACAGTAGTACTACCAGTCCAAGGCAACCCCAGGAACCACAGTTGCTTGCTCTCCAAAATGTACTTTTCTGATTTTGTATGTGGCTGGGGGAGACTACTGGAAGATAGGTTGTAAAAAGAAACAGTCATGATCTATACACCAGTCACAGAGGCAACAGTAGGCACTGCCATCTGGTATGTGTACTTAAAACTCTCGGCAGCTGGGGATCCAGAGTCGTCTTGGATCACAAACCTCACTGATACTGACAGAGAGGCATGATATTGATACAGCTGCTTTGTAAAACAAGAGCTGGGTGATACTAAGATTTTTAGGAATCTTACTGTGGCATTCAGCAAAAGCTGGAATGAACTTGTATGCTCTATCTAACTGTGTCTGTGTTAATATGAATAGGTCCATTACTAGAATAAAAAGCCATGATATCCTCCAATTTAAGGAGGTGTTCCTCCCAGTCAGTATGCACACAGTAGAAGTTTTTATGTGGCAAGGGAAAGAATTCAAGTACATGATTTTACTTAACAGAAAGTGTAAAATTATAAGTAGTATAATTGCAAGCCAAGTTTTCGGTAACATCCTAAAAATTTTAGTTCTCTTAACCCTGTTGAGAGGCGAGTTTTCTTCCAAATGGCTGCATCCACAGTGCTGTTTCATTCAGGCTAGATCTTCCCTCATCTTCTCTTTTGTATCAGCTGTAACCCATATGGAAACATAGAATAGTCCAGTTTTCAGTCATTCCTGTAGCATTTGAGGAACAGATCATGTAAAAGCTGTATGACTGGGCACAAAAGGAAGCACTGGACTTCTAAATCAAAACTTTGTCTCGAGGATATTAGCTCAAGAAAAGCTGGAGTTTCCCTGTAACTATGAAGTTTCCCGTGACAAGCTTTATATTCTGGGTATAAATAACAAGAAACAACCCTTTTCAAGTAAACATAAATTGCTGACCTTACTTAGCAAGAAGTACACCAAATATCTTGTGTCTTTTCAGGAAGAACGAGAGGCACAGGCTAAAGCTGACAAGATTAAACTTGCATTGGAGAAGTTGAAGGAAGCCAAAGTTAAAAAGGTGAGCCTTAACATAGTGAAATGCTACCATATGACCTACCAGCTAAGTATCTACTATCATTCTTCTCAGTAATAAAGTTCTTACTAAAATCACTAGGCTTTTTCATATTTTGTCTGTAACTTGAGACATCTAAAGATACTCATCCGCCTGAAGAGAAGTCTCTGGGAGAATGCTACCTCTGAGGGACTTATTTTTAAAGAGTATTTGGAAGGCTCTGCTGCTTTTTTTTCCAGCACTGGGGTGAAGCCCTCTGTTCTGATAGGTTGCTTTAGAGAAAGTGGAGTGTACATAAAAATGTTGCTTACTTATGCTGTGCTAATTCCAGAAGTATTAAACTTTTCTTCTGCAGTGGATGTGGATTTAGCTCATCTCAATTAAATTAATGAGGGTCGTCTTGCTAAGTCTTTTCACAGCAGTACAGTAATGTACAAGGATAACAGAAATTATTTTAGACCAACAAATTAGAAAGCTTCCATCTAGTGTCTGCACAGTGCTGCAGTGTGTCATGTAATTATGCCCACTCATCCTAAACTAGTGTTCTAGCTGAACTCAACAGAAGCTGCAGATGTTCAGTAACTCTGAAAAACGGATGCAAAGGAAAAATAGTCGTGACCTTTCAGTCTTGCTCAAATAGGAGATGGGAAGTGCTGGAGATCAGAGCCTGCAGGACTTCCCAGAAGAATTGAAGCTTCCAATAAATTTAAGGGTGTCCAGACTTGAGATGGTTCCCACAGAAGACTTTATGTCCATGTACAAATTCTACTTCCGAGAGAATGTGCTGGGAGGATTTCACCAATGTTGTCTTTGGAAAGCTCTGTAACTAAACTAATGGCTGTTCATTGGTCACCCTCCTTTCCTTGCAATGTTAACAATTCTCCTTTGGGAGGAAATGTTTGTTTTGAAGATTATTTTTTTTCCCACTTTTTTTTTTTCCATCCTGAATACTTGGAATCACAGGGTAGAACTAAGGCTGAATATTCTTCTGGCTATGTCACTATAATGAAATTACTATGTCATTCTTGAATTCTAAATTGTCTAAATAATTGTCAAGAAAACTGGTCTTCTCTCTTTTACTGAAAGCGAAAGGCAGAAGCCAGGGAGGATGGTAAAAAGCAAGCTCACATCCCTGTGTTTCAGGAGAGCAGAATTTGGCTTCTTCAAAGATCTGCTTGGAAGGATAGGGCCTTGGCAGGAAAGAGGGGCCCAAGAAAGCCATTTAATATTCAAGGATCACTTCTCCAAGCTCAAGAGAGTTCCATTCTAATGAATGAAGGGCCACAAAGATGATTAAGGAACTGGAGCGTCTCTCCTGTGAGGAAAAGCTGAGACAGCTGAGTCTGTCTGGCTCAGAGAAGAGAAGGGTCTGGGGGAATCTTGTCAATCTCTGGAAATACCCAAAGGGAGGGTGCAAAGAGGACAGAGCCAAGCTCTTTTCAGTGGTCCCCAGTGACAGGACCAGAGGCAGTGGCACAAACTGAAACACAGAAGATTCTGTCTGAACATCAGGAAACAGTTTTTCACTGTGAGGGTGGTGAGCACTGGCACAGGCTACCCAGGGAGGTTGTGGAGTCTCCCTCCTTGGAGATACTCGAAAGCCATCTGGACAGGGTCCTGGAAAATGGGCTCTGGGTGACCCTGCTTGAGCAGGGGCTTGGACCAAATGACCTCCAAAGGCGCGTTCCCATCGCAACCATTCTGTGATTCTGTGAAGATGGAAGATGCATGCATGTTTCTGAGCAGTCAACTGTAGCCACACAAAAATACCCTTTTTTCCGCAGTCATATTTTAGATTATGCATGTACAACATTTCTTTTTCTCTATAATCTGCAATATGGCTCAGTTGCTTATTTTACAGAGGAGGATACTTACAAGGGTTGGAATCAAAGCAAGTTCACATTTTTTTGTTAAGTTTGCTTTAGCTTTCCAGAGATAGGGTGGATTTTTCTCTTGAGGATTCTCACTCTCTGCTTCCACCTGATCTTTAACAGAGACTGTCTCTGTAGTACCAAAGCTTCTTATGCACACATTTTAAAACAAGTAGCTATTTAAATAAGACTAAATGGAGAAGTCCTCCAAACTCACCCGTTTAGTTCCAGCTTCCACGTACAGATCCTGTAGACAATTTTTCTTCTGTTTTCAATACTAATGGAGTATTTTAAATACTTTTCTTATAATGTATCTGCAGTTCTTTATCACATTTTATGTACCTCAGCATTTTCTTGCTTTGTTCCTGTCTGGAAAGAAGTGCACACTGTTTCTCTTTTAACAAATATTTCATAGTGTGAAGATATACTGAAGACCTTAGGTTAATTTGGTCAATATAAGTCACATCTTTTTGCTTGTTGATGGGTGTTGGACTACTGCCCATCTTAGTACAATCTGATTTCAGGTTCGTCTGTTGGCATGGCAAGATTCTTCCATTCTTTTTCTCATTTAAAACTAAACTTTCTGCATGTCTAGCTTGCAATAAGGACACTCTGTCCTTTTGTACTTGGTTTCCCTATCAAGCATTTTCCTTAATTGCACATCTAGTAGATTTAGAGAAGAGATTAACTTCTGCTTTCTCTCCATAGCAGTTTCACCTTTTCTGAAGTCATGCACAGGACAAGGTGTGATTTCCTTTTTTGAGAAAAGGTCTTTATTTTGGTGGCAATATAATGTGAAAGCTTCCAAGCTGTTTTATTCCCTCAGCTCACTGTGGGACAGGTGCCTTTGAATCGGTAATAACCTTCAGCCTTAATCTTTCTTATCTGTGTTAGCAGATTCAGACTAGCCTTTTACTTGCTTCTGAAATTAATTGACTCTTCTGTGACTCTGTACTCAGCTTGTTGTCAAGGTGCACATGTACGATAACAGCACAAAGTCACTAATGGTGGACGAGCGTCAGGTGACACGGGACGTTTTAGACAATCTCTTTGAGAAAACCCATTGCGACTGCAGCATCGACTGGTGTCTGTATGAAGTGTACCCAGAGCTGCAAATTGGTAAGTGGTTAGTGACAGAGCATACAGCAAATAGATATAGTTCATTCTATGCTATTGATAATCTTGAGAAGGTAATTAATTATGTTTCTCCTGCCCATGTGTCTACTGGTGTTGGAACATTGTAGTCTCTAAGGTGAGGGATGCTGCAGGAATGCACTTGGACCGTTCTTGCTGTAGAAGTGAGTCTTCCATTTGTCCGTGCTGTGAGCTGCAGAAGGCTCCTTGCTCACCACCGTTTCCATAATTCTATTTTACACAAAATGGAGGGGCAGCGTGAGTTTCACTATGTTTGTCCGAGGCAGTGACAGACCCAAACACACCAGTACTCAACTCTACTCTTTGGAGAGAGGATGAGGTGCTGAAGTGCTGTCATATACTCACCAAACAAATGTTGTAATTAAACAAGACTGAGAAGTGTTTCAGTAATTTCTAGCACTTTTCACTTGTGGTAATCATTTTCTTCAGCGTAGTTGTGAGCAGGATATTGCTGTCTGACAGAGCTGCAGCTCTGCTTCTGATACCTTATGATTTAGGAAGTAACTAACCTGATCTCCAGGTCCCTAGGAAACAGCTGTGCAAAACTTACATATTGTTTGGTGAGTTTAATGCGTTTGTTTCAAAAAGACTTCAAGGGCTGATTAAAAATTCCCTAATTGTGAGTTATTTCAAAATCTTTTTATTGTCCAGGCTGCAAAGGTACTCACATCAAAAGGAAAAGGAAAATTGACACAACTTCATTCCAGGGTCACATTTGACCTAGAGAAATGGGAAATTGTCAAACAGCCATTAGCATTCTCGGTTTACAGACTCCCAGCAGAGATGTAGAAATGCAGAAAGAAAGTTAAATATCGATATTGCGCTTTAAAAGAGCCCCAGGAATAATCATCCTGCTAAGCAAAAACAAAGAAATATAAAAATAGCTGGAAAAAGCCTGACTGCTCGTGTGTAAGGAGATACTCATCTTCTTGTAGGAATGGCAGAGACATTAACTGCCAGTATGTTCTTTCTACTCCATTAAGATGATATGTGAAGCAGTGTTGCTGCATTCTTTTGTACCTGCTTATCGTAACTAAGGAAAGACTGGAAATGTCATTAGACCCTAGAAACGTCACACATGTCACTTTGAATAATTTTAGAGTGTTTTCTTGTCTTGGAAAGTTGCTTCCTCTCATCTAGTGTGACTTGGACAAACATTTCTGAGTATTAGGATGACATCATATAAACAGATTGTTTTCTGAATCTCTATAATTATTAAAAAGAATGTACTTGTGTTTCTTCATAATCTGGATAGGCATTTTGAATTCCCCATCACACAATGAAAACTGAAAGCATCAGGGAGATCCTATGCTACAGAAATTAAATTGGGGTTAATGGTTAGACCATTTTTTGTTTTGTTTTTTTTTTTTTTTGGTAAGTAAAAATTACTTGTGTTACTTTAGTTCCAGCTAATGCTAGGTGCTTTGGGTTAGGTTAGGGCTGGAGTATTTGTATAGTAATGAATTACTGTTGTGAATAAAAAATATTTTAAAAGCCAGGACAAAAGAAGAGTAGGAAAGGAACTAAATCAGTAGTTGATTGAGGAACAAAGGAAAAGTCTATGAACCCCTGATGCAGAGGTCTATTACCAGGTCCAAGTCAGCTGGGAATGGAGCCTTTTTTGTTTACGGAAGGGAATTTCGATAAGGATGGAATGGTACATATTCTTTCTTCTGCTTCCAGTGCAGAATCACATGGAGTTTGTTTTGATTTTGAACAAAATTATGTGAACTATTCTTTATTCTTGTCATTATACTTCTTGGCAATTCTAGCCAGCTCTATTACTATCAGCATGCATAGAAGACAGGCGTTCCTGCACTTGTCGATTCTGCCTGCTTTCCATGTTAGTATTCAAGAGAATAAAATTGCGTTTACTTTAAAAAACAGATCTGAGCAGCAAATACTTCAGGCTGAACTGAAAGTTCAAGGTAGTTTTACATCAGAAGATCCTTGACAGAGTATTTATATATAATATGATTTTGAAAGACTATCATTGCAGATAAAATAAACTACAGTGTTAGATAAATTTCGTGTTAAATATCACAAATAATGTTGGTAGTGAGATAGTGATATAACACTGGGCTGTACATAGCAGCATGTATTTTGCAATAGAAAGTATTTCCTTACAATAGGAATCCAGTTTTGACTTTTTTTTTGGTAACAATAATTATAAAAACACCCTCCTGAGGATGGTAAGATCAGTAAGATCATACCTTTTATACAAGAAAAGTCTGATACTGGAAATGAACAAACAAATGTATATGTGGCAAAACTTAGTGTTAAATAACTAATGTTATGACCTGAGAATTACTTTATGGCTATCCTGGACTGTAAGATACTGTTTACCCTTCAAACCATTCCTTAGGTTTTATATAGTGCTTTATATTTCCAGTGCATTGCAGAATTATCAGTTGCTAAATTAAAAGTGTTACGTTGCTTGTGTTGTTAAAAGTTACTGTGTACATTTGAACTGGCCCTGAAGCTAATCTCATTTTGTGAATTTAATTAATTCACAAAGTTTAGTTTTGATGAGATATACTGAGCCTTTGTCAAAAGTAACAAGAAGCGTTAAAGAAAGCCTGCAAAATATGTGCTCTGCTACCTTCTCTCATACTAGCCCAATCTAGGCCATTGAAAGATGTGATCCCTACGGACCTCTGAAATGGGAGTACAGCTGTTCCCAGGGAATTGACAAAATCATACTGAAAATTGAAGCTGGGTGAATTCCCTGCCCCAATACTGAACTTGTAGAAAAATGCGGTTTGGGTACTTCCAAAATTACCTGTCAAATTATGCTCAATTCCTTTTCCTTCCGGAGGGGGTTTATGTGACTGTTCAGCTATTTTATGCAAGTGAAACCGCAGAAGAAATCGGAGTTACCTAACCTCAGCATACACTGTGGCTTTCCTGGGTGGAGGATCTGGGTTCACATCAGCTCAGGAAGGGAGAGAGCTGACACCAGGTCTCCCACATCTCTGGTGAAGTTGTTAACTACAGAGATGCTGGGTGAAACAATATCTTCACATCAGTTCTCAGTCTGTCATCCTATCTCCTCTGTTCTGCTATTTTTGTTTTTAAATACAGTTGCTTGTAACAAAACATTTTATTTTCACTGCATAGAGTTCTTCCTGATGACCAAAAGCAATTTTTCATCTGTTCCAATATGTAAAAAGATGAGAAAATAAGTTTTTACTATTTTTATTTCAATTCAGTACCCGAAGTGAATATATAGCAACCCCCCGAATCATATTGCAAACTATAAAAAACAAAAGCAAACAAAAGCAGAAAGCTGTTGAGAGACATGGATGTATCTGTCCACTCAAAGCAGGTCACTGTTTCCATCCTTTGCAGTCTTTGGTCAAAAGCACAGAGATGCAGGAGGAATCCAGGAGCATGTGAGAGCTACATAAGGCACCTTCTGTAGCAGATTTGCCCTTCTGCATGGCACTATTTTCATGTGGTTTTGCTCCCTTCTGTGCAGTGGGAAAGAGTGCTGAGCTGTCCAGCTCTGACCAAACATCAGATAATAATGACATTCTTACACAGGAATTTCTGCAGCCTCAGGAGAGGGGAGAGGGAGTTCGAGTGTCTTACATTACCTTTTCTGTCTCTCCAGAAAGGTTTTTTGAAGACCATGAAAATGTTGTTGAAGTGTTATCAGACTGGACTCGAGACACTGAGAATAAGATTCTGTTTTTGGAAAAAAGTGAAAAATATGCTTTATTTAAAAACCCCCAGGTAAGCTATCATGGTATTTGGATAAGAGTCTAAAATTATGTCATTTAGTCTGTATGCTGCTTATTGCATTATTAATTTGCTTTCAGCTCTGTCAGTTTGGAATTAGAGAAAACAAAACTTGTACTTTCAACAAAACCCCCCAGATGGTTGAATGCAAGGATTTGAAAATTAGTGCTTTCTGTTCTTTTCTGATACTATTTTAAAGTCCTGTCTGCAGTGGTAAAAAACGAAGTGTGTAGTTTTCCACTGGTACAAGCTGTTGCTTAGGCACAGAACTGGGGTGAGATGGCACACCTGTAAAAACCTGGCTTTTGTCATTACTACAGTTTTTCTACTGTTTCTACTGATGAACGTCAGCATTTCCTTGAAGGTCCAGTTTTTGCCAGTTGTATGTGAAACTTAATAAAGAGCATGCTGAGTTTATCTGGATCCAGATAAAGTTTATCCAGAGAGTTTATCTGGATTTCACTTAGACTGGGGAGAAGAATTGGGTGAACAGTAATTTCTGCACGCTAATTTTGTATAAAGAGGGTCTGCACACTGATTTGTGTCAAAGTATTCAGGATAGGTGTATACACAAGTGATTTATTTCTTGTGATGTGTGGTCAAAACCATATTTACAAACACCCTAACACACGTTTGTTGGACTCTTGGGCACTGGATCTTTTCCGCTAGTCAGTGCTCTGTTAGCTCACTGAGCATCTGGTTTGTTCCCGAGAGCAGCAAGAGAAAAATGAGCAATTCAGCATTGCTGAAAAAATGAGTCAAATATAAAATTTGGCAGCAAATCTCACCAAGCTGCTCATTAGGAAGTTGGGTTTTTTTTAGAGCAAGACAGTCTTTCAAATAAAACCTGCAGAGGGGAAGTTTCCTTCATTGACATAACAAGTATCCACAGTCGGGGAAAGAAAACTTACCCTGCAGCGTACATGGATTGATGTTGGTTTTTAATATGAAACAGCAAAGCCAAGTTTGGAAGTAAAACATACATGATGGCTCAAGATGTCATACTTTCTAATGCACATAAACATACCTAGCAGCAGAGGTTTGATTGTATATTTGCTTCGTACGCTAGTAGTGTTACTTGGACAAGTGGCTTAGGGCAAAGCTGTGAACCTCCCACAGGATCTTTGATGGAGATTCTGGGCATTTTGATTGCAATGTGGTTTAGAAATAAACATGTCCTAAACCAAAACCAGAATAAGAGCGTAGCTCTGTCCTCCCATCTCAGGACATGCTGAGCTTGATCTGGACACATCTGCAGTCCTTCAGTCCCTCTGCGATAAGCTCAAAAATGAACAACTTAAGGAAACTGGATCAGTTGTGGCTATCACACTATTGAAAAATTTTGCCAGTAATAAACTCTAACCATCTGTCAGGCTTAGTAAATTCAAACATTGTGAGACAGGCAGAATAGTACACTCATATCAGCGGTTTGTCTTTTTGGCAGAAAATAATCGGTATTGTACAGACTGAGCTTACATTAGGTAATGAGACATGGTAAAATGCATGATCTGGAGTGAGACTCTGAAAAGGTAATCCAAGCAGTAATGCTGAGTTGTTGGTGGGCAGGGTGTATGATTACCTAACTAACTACTTATGAAATGATGGTGTAACCTAGTGAGAAACTCAAATCCAGTGCTCTGATACTGTGTTCTCAGTATATTCAGCCTCCTTCTCCTAGGTCAGTCAAGGTTGAGTAAATGAGTAAACTCATGAGTACAGAAATTGCAAAACGCTCTTTTTGGCACAGCCAGTGGTGGTAATGCAGCAGCAGTTGGATTCCTTATTGATCTTACTTAGTGCTTATTCTGTCAGAGGTTGTGGAGATCTCACAGTTTTGTAACTTGCAGATATTTTTCTGGGGAAAAAAGAGGCAAATTCCAAAGGTGGCTAGGTGCCTACAATTTATTCTTAGACAAATTAGTGATAGAAAATTTTCATTACAGATAGTTGATGCAATTAAGTGCTTTAAAAAAAAAATCTTATAAAGATTTCCAGATGCATTGCTAAAACAAGTGGACCTCTGGAGAAGGACTGTGACCTGTGCCAATATTCTTTTTTTTTTCTGTGAACTAGTTATATACCTGGTATAGATTAAGCAACATGAAATTAAACGTTTCATTTTCTAAGGAGGAACTGAGGTTTTGAAATGCAGGATTTATCCTCTATGTCTGTGCTACCAACACGCTGCTCAGCTTATGTCAGTGGCTTTTTTTGAAGATTGTCGTTCTTGTCATGCAGTACTATAATATTTTTTTCTGTAGCTTTGTTTCTGAAAACAATTTCTTAAAGTATTTGTAATGCACTTTAGAAAAAACATCTGCAAAATCCTCAGGTGTCCCCCTATTCATAAAGACAGGTACACTTTTGCCCTTTCCTCACTGTGGTATAATTTACACTGCAGGGAACTCACAATAAAAGCCCATTGCATGAATGGCATCAGTGACTTATCTACAGAGGTGGAGCATCACAAGTCTATGACTAAAGAGTGAAACAAAATACATATTGGTACATGTGCAAATAAAGAAAACCTTCATAACATAGGAAAGGTGATGCTTTGTCACGCAGTTGGGTGATGCTGTGGTTGACTCTTGAAAGGAAACGTTGTCAGGTCTCAACACCTCTTTTCAAAAAGCTCAAAGAATAATTCTCAGTTAAAAGAGACTAAAAAAAATGTAGGAAATGCTTTTGCTTACATTTAAACAGGGTTATTTGTAAAGGGCAGCTGAACCTAAACACCTGACTGTAAATGCTGGTCATGCTCTTAGAACACTATATTTGATTTTTGCTTACATGGATTTTGATTTCCTGTGTTTTTCTTTTGCTGATGCAAGCAGACAGGAAAAATTCAAACAGTGCAGGTGACAGCACATGCATGTGGTGGTGGTTTTTTTCTGTTTTTTATTATTTTTGGATAGTATTTATGAAAATTAATGAAGATCTGTACAGTGAGTGCTTATGCTTCTGCTCCCTCATATGTAAGACAAGAGCTATACTCTCCAATGGAGAAGGCATACACTGAATTGACATTTTATTTCTTCCAAAAAGCAAGAGTACTAAACAGCATGGGAAGGAGTAAGAATTTGTAATGTCTTTAGTAACAGGACAGCTATAGTGAGTTTCATGCTTGAATACTGAAGTCAGTGACCTTGGGCTAGTATCTCCCAGGAGATACTTTTGTTTTTCACCACTTTGGCCACCTTTATGAATCAAGGTTTTTCTTTTGTCTCCACTGTTACCCAGTGAAGGAAACATAGAAGGGTGGCAGGGAACCCGATTGAGGGTGCTGGTAAATGCACAAAGAAATAGAAGTGAGAAGAAGGGAAGTGTTTTTCACGGTACTTCCACTGTTTGGTAATCATAATTTCTCTATTAGTGTATCTCAGACCATGGTATAGTTTCGAGTTGAAGATGCTACTTCAATAAATATTTTTCTTTTTCGGCCTTGAGACAGAAACAGTCTTTATACATTTGAACCATTTTGCAGGTGACTTTTAATCAGTCTATTAAGTGCTTTGCTGTTAGCTGCATCCTAGCTTATGTATGTCTTCCGTTTGTTCCTTGTTCCCCCCTCTTTGATGCTGAAGGACATCATCATCAAGGCATGACAAGTCAGCTGTAGTAATTTCTTCAAACATTATAAAATCAAGTAAACAAAGTTGAAAATCAGTTTCTGGGCTTCAAAAGAGCTTCGCATATAGCTCCATTTGTTTATTTAAATTTGTGTTTTTCAGAGCAATTATAGGTAGCTTCTAATATTTTTAATGTGCATTTTTTTAGGGGACACATCATGATACGGGTTGCAGATTTATTTTTTATGCACAAACCGTGCTGCATTCAGTACGCAGTTGCAATGGGCTGAAACGGGATGTGAGCTGGCCAGAACTGCACTCGTTTCGGGTGCAGTTTGGATGAGTGTAAACAGGCAGCTCATTGCACAAAGAAGATAGTCATGAGTATGGGCCAGCTGTCTGCTGCACGCTGTCTGATCGGTGCTGTTGCAGACCTTGCAAATCTTCTGGAAAAACGGTTTCAATAGCTTGAAAGCAAAAATACAGCCTAAGCGAAGGGGAAGCAGAGGGAGGATGCTGTCTTGAACACCTGTTTTTTGCTAGATACTGAGAAGTAGCTGGTGCATTCCAGATTGGATGGGGCTGTATGAAAAAAGATGAAAGGTATGAGAGAGGTGCTGTTTCATTTAGGAAAAATCTTTTTTACAAATATAGAGATATAGAACACCAATCAGAAAGTTTGGCAGTGCGGTAGCTAAGGCTACTGTTTCTTCCATGATCCAAGTCTGGTTTGCTTACATGCCACCAGAGATGTTCTTTGAAACTCTCGAAAGCACCTTCTGTCTTCCACTCTTTGAGGGTTGTACAATGGAGGGAGATACAGAATTTTTTTACCTGCCTTTCCACACAAAAGGAGGTGACTGTATCAGTAAGTGGAAAGGTTGCATACATAGATTGGTACTTTACAGTACAAAGCACAATATTAACTTAAGCTGGCTATAAAATCTTTACAGGATTTTCTTCTGTGCATATGAAATTTCCAGCTAATGTAAAGACAGATGGTTCATCAGCCACTGTCTCGCATAAGCACAGGGAAAAATGCTGGCGTGATGTCTCTTAAGGATGGCATACTTGGCTAGCAGTATATGTCAAAACTGCCCCTGTAGCTCTGCGTTATTCTCAGTCAGGCAGAATGGCGTGGGGGAGCAACTGGCTTTCTGTCAGCTTCAGCTGGTCTGGTGTGTTGTAGGCACAGGGAATAATTCAGCAAAAACGCTTGACTGCTCATCTCTGCAGCAAATAACCCAAACGGTGCAAACAAAGCAAACCCAGTGACAAAGTGTGTCAGCATACTTTGGTTTGTTTGTTAAAATAACCTTTTGTGTTTGCTTTCTTATGTTATCAGCCCAAGAGGATGAATCCACCCTGTTAAGTCTCTCTGTCAAGAGAAAGACATAGTCTTGTCAACATAAAAAAGAGTTAATTCTCAAATCTTTAGACGTGTGCAGAGAGCTGTCCTATAGCCACATCTTGTCCCATTAATGACCTGACATCCCAAACCAAACATGCATTTCACAGTGGTGTCCTCAGGCAGGAAAGAGCTTGCTTTTTATCATGACCTTTGACTACTGGACTTGGAATGACCTCTTGTGGATACATGTGGTTTGCCTCCTATAGGATGAATGCTTCTGATCAAAAATAGGAGACCACACAGTGATAAAACAAGTACAGTGTACAGTCTGCTCCCCAGGTTTTTAGCCACTGACAAATAATGAGTACCATGTACTCCCACATTTCACGGCAGAGACATAAAGGAGGTAATCAGCAGTAAATGAAATGTGTGTTGACAGGTGAAAGATGACAGTGTACATCTGTGTAACGTTGGTTTAGGTGACAGAGCCCTGTTTTGCTAATGAAAAAGCTGTGTTGTTGGAGATCCAGCATGGATATCATTACAAACTTTCTCTCTTTACCATTGATTATGTCAGTACAGGGCGGTCTGTGTTACTGCTAAATAAATGCCAGATGCCTGAATGTGAATCAGTTGTAATCAGAGGAGCTTTGTTTTCTTATTATCAGCGCACTGAACGCTGACTGAGCCAGATGAATGCTCTCCCCACCGTTAGTAAAGCTGATGAGCCAAGCCTTGTTGAGACAGTGATAAGGTGTACTTACCTTGATAAATCTTCATTGTGTATTTTAGGGGTTGTGCTATGTCTTTATAATGATCTATAGAAGAGGAAGGCTTATGGCTTGCATGTCCCTCTACTTTCCAAATCCATCTGAAAGTCTGGAGGCTTAACCCAGCCTAACAGTGGCCTCTGAGGTTACTCTTCATACCTTCCTCAGTGCAAAAGTGGGTGTGCCGACATCAAGCCAGCAGCGCTGTGATAGTGCTCCCTGTAAAGAAGAGCTGTTGCACGTATACAGAGGACTTGGCTGCAGCTACTCACAGCAGGACCATTTTTTCCAGTAGGATGAGTGGAGCATTGTCGCTCAGTCAGACCTATGGTTTTGGACTGCATAGGCAGGCATCGCTGTCTGGGTTGTAGTGAGAACACACTTCTAAGCAGGTTTTGTTTTGAGCTGGTTTGGGTTTTTTCTGCTATGAATACTGTCTTCAGATGCAGTCACGAAGCTGTGGTCCTTAGTGTTTGCTTACCTTCATCTGTGGACTAAAAATGTGCCCAGGCAGTCTGGAGCCAGCTGTGGTCCTTTAGTGTTTTCTTACCTTCATCTGTGGACTAAAAATGTGCTCAGGCAGTTTGGAGCCAGCTGTGAGCTGCTGCATATTCTAGAGAACTGTGTTTCCTAGCATAACTGTTTATTCTATTGAATGTTCAAGTTTCTTTTCTTATGTTCATACCACAGACATGGCATCAGCATAGGCCAAATTACAGGTGGCTGTGTTTTTGATGTCCCCTGTCTGACTTAACGTGAACTTTCAAGAAAGCCGTTTTTAAAGAACTGGTTTTGAGATCATCCACACCCCTTCCCCTTCCTCCTCCTGGTGCCCCTCCAAAAACCGTCTGCAATGAGGCTTGTGTTCTGGCAGGCAGCTGTTCACAGCACTGCTTGAAAAAGAAGATGTGGTTGTGTGGAAGAGCAGGGTTTCACTTCAGATAAACCTCATTGCTGTAAACATGGTATGCTGGTAGGGCAGGTTTGCTGCTTGTTTGTTTCTTTCTTATACTGTAGCAACAGCATGTTCCTTCGTTTACACGCTTCTCACTTGTCTTTTGGTAATGTTTGCATTTGTGTTGCAGTTTAGTTGTTGTGGAGATCTAGGCATGTAAATATGTTGCTACATTCTCATAGTTGTGATACATGAAGTAAATGGAGAGAGATGAAAAGTCAGATAAATTCATAGTTTTCTTCCTACAGAATTGCTGAAGAATTACAGAATTATGAGTAATTTTTAAAAAGATGGCTTTCAAAATTTGTCAGATTTTTATGATTTTGTCTGTTTCCTAGACAATGGTGTTTGTTTTATGCCCTTTGTTCTGCAGACTTAGCTTTTGACTAATTCCAGGGAAATCAGTAAGACTGTCCTATGCAGCAGGTGTTTTCCAAACCCAAGCTCCACTTCTACGTGTACTTTTGCTTAGAAAATGATAAACCATGAGAACTTTGAGTGCTAGCATTCTGACCTCGAGGCCATGGATCCCAATGCGACTTGGTGCATGGCCTAGCTCCTTGATCTACCTGTTTCCTCCGTGCCCAGCAGCCTCACTGTCTGCCCATGCTTGCAGTAGAGCAAAGCCACTGCAGGTGCTCCAGCACAAAAGTCCTACCATGCTCCAGAGCTACCTTTCCAGTGCCTGAATTTGTGCATATGCCCGAGTGCTGTCCTTTTGTCCATCCATACAGATGGATGCAAAGTTGGTTTTGCTGTTTACCAGTGTGGGAATTTACTTTTGCTGGTAACTGTGTGCGTGAGGTGCTGTGCTTCGTTGTTTGCAGGGGCAGACAAGGACTGAGTCTTTTGAGGGTGGCTGCAGCTTCACAGCCCTCTGTCACAGAAGCTGGGGGTCACTTCAAAGTGTAGGCTTTTATTTCGTTAGGCTGGGAGCACATGTGCCAAGATATCACGGTGATCATTTCTTCCAGTTTCTTCTAGATTTTTTTAATGCCTTCTTCATTGCATGGAAGTAATTTGCAGAGCATGAACAAGGGGTTAAAAGCAGCAAGTAGTAACTTTGGATAAAGGCTTTGGCATATAAGCACTTCTATTAAAAATTAAGAGCTGAATTATATCCAGGGTGCCAGATATGAAGTGTGCATTACCAAATTGGGTTGTTAGGAAAAATGCTTTCTAGCCTTTTGACACTGCATTGTATTCATCATAAATCAGCATTCAATAAAATGTTCTCTACTGCCTGTAGTAATATAGAAAGCAGTGAAAACTGAAATGTTAAAATAAAACCCACTGATCCAGAAAAGCAGCCAAAAACATAAGCCAGTTGCGTGGGGTTTTTTAATTTTTGGAGGCTGTATATACATAGGCAAAATAATTTTATATTACTTTTTAATTATATTCAAAATAAAGAAACTCATGAGCAGGTGGCTGTGAAGTTTTCTATAAGAAGAGTCCATAAGCATCTGCCTCTTACATCTACTGGCTTGGGTATTCAGTATTGAAAGACGAAGTAACTATTGAATGGGTTTGTAGTGATCTAGTTACTTGTATGGCTGCCTTGGTAATAAACATTGATTTCTTTTGTGTCTTAATCAGAATTTCTACCTGGCAAGCAAAGGGAAGAATGAAAGCAAAGAAATGAATGATAAAAACAAAGAGGCTTTGCTGGAGGTAAGCCAAATTTCTAAGTTGATAATGCAAATGTCCTCAAAACTATGGCACCGTCTGCGTCTGCTCTGCAACAACAGCATTTAGTTCTTTGTGGGCAAATGTGTAACAGGAAGTTCAGTCATGGTTTATGTCATTGCATCTAAGGTTTAATATGTGGGTTTTCCTCTGCATCTGCTGCTCACCGCTAAAAATCCAGATTGTATCCCCTATCACAGAAATTAAATGATGGAGAATTATTTTGTTATGGACCCCAATGCTATGAAATGTTTTTACTCAGTGTTTCTATGAAGAGTAATGCCATGATAACAGTGGAAGCAGTTACGCAAATGTGAATAAAAGAAGCAGCTGTGCCACATCCTTAGGCCAGCCCTTTTGACTTTATATATTGTTAGTAAGGTTGATCACTAGTGAACAATTATCTTCTGGGTTAGAAGTAGATATACCTCAAATTATTAGCTGTACTAAAACAGAAAAAGAACCTTTGCACTTTTCCAGAAAGTCTGTTTAGTCTCGTGCCTTTCCTGCTGAAGTTTTACTTCAGTTGTATGTTTGAGAGAGAAAAATCCAGAGTTATATGAAGAAGATTGTCACAGTTCTTCTGGCAAGCATTTTGACTTTAGTAAAAGTTGACAAAGGAAATGCTGTTCTCAGGTGACTGAGGGTTCCCATTTCAAAATCAGTGAATCTCATGAAGGCACCAGATGTCAACCAGCAGAAGTCCTGGTAAATTCTAAATGAAAACATGAAGTGATAAGTGTGTTTGCACTAAACGTGACCCAACAGTGGGTCCTTCAAGCAAACAATGAAGTATATTGGTTTGAATAGTGTTTTAAATGTTAGCATGTATTTCAAAGTGAAAGCAGAGATTGAGGGTTTTTTTTTTCTTTAGCTGTTTTTGAAGCTCTAAGCAGTCTCTAAAGATTCTTTCTACAGAAATATTTCTCTACAGAACCTATAGGCACAGGAATAAAGAAAAACCAACAGCAGCAGTACCAACCATTCTGTTTTATTGCCTTCACTGAGCATATCTACACCTAGTTAAAACCTTTTGTAGGTTTTTGCTTGACCCTCTAGAGAATGGAGTTTTTGCAAGCTGCCTTTTCCAGTGTGAGCACCCAATTTGCACAGCCGAGTTACTATATCAGCTTGGAAAAGTTTCCTTTGCCTGTGTAAGGTGTTCACCTCCCTGGTAGCTACATTCCCCATGTTCTTACGTTCACTGTGACAGGAAATGTCCTTATTTTTCAAGGGAGCATTTTTCTGCTATTTATTAATAGGGTTGTGCTTATATCAATTTATTTTGTGTATTATTATTCTTTTCGCACAGGAAAGCTTCTGTGGGACATCTGTCATTGTGCCAGAGCTTGAAGGGGCCCTTTATTTAAAAGAAGATGGAAAAAAGTCCTGGAAGAGGCGTTATTTTCTTCTACGGGCTTCTGGAATTTATTATGTACCCAAAGGAAAAACCAAGGTCAGGAAGCCAAATAATCCTTTTAGCAGTAAAACAATTCACGGAGGTGAAAGTGAAGAACTCCCAAGGTGACATTTTAAATGAGCACTGTGTGGTGCATCTGAGAGGGTTGGGGTTTTTTTGGTTTAACTTTGACTATGCCACTTGTGCAAATACTGGAATGTAGTCACTGAATCCTGTCACGTTTCTCTCCTTTTGATTTCTATGGATAGATAAAAGCCTTAATGAAATAGCACTCCTCCGGTAGTCAGTAGGGGAAAGAAAAACAGCACAGCACCCTTCAGCTGGTGTTACATTGCCGAAATGCTTCACTGTTATATGGATTCCCTGTGTAAGAATATTTTAAAAGTTCTCAAGTAAACTAATTTCTTATCACAAAAAAGATGGAATTTTACTTTGTTCGATACTGATTTTCTGCAACAGTAACCAGCACGCAGAAATACTAGACATTTTTTCCTACAGTGATCTTTACCTAGAGAATGCATTGTGCGTTTTAAGGCTTTTTAAGACTGCCCTTTGTGTAAAGAAGTGAGACAGAAGCATCCACCTGACCAAATCAAATGCACTGACATTGAGTATTGCAAAATATATAGAGAGTCTGAATTGCCAGCACTGGAGAAGCAAAGGGATCCTGGATGTGTTGCACATAAGGGTGGTTGGTGTCTCATTTCCACAGTGATGAGGTAGAATGGTGGCTTCTGGGATTGGTGGGGGTTTTTTTGGGTTTATTTTTTTGGTATTCTGAAAACCACTTCTGTTACCACTTATAACTCTGCTAATGGTTCATACTTGAAAATTCTGGTGCTGCTGGTGGAACTTTACCATTATGATTTGTGCTGTGAAAATAAACTGTTCTGCTATTCCCTGACTAAATTACAAAGGGAAAAAAAAAATAATTGATAGCTTGTAAAGGAATGCCATGGTGCTGCTCCAGTGACCTGTGTTTATAACCAAATCTCAGTGAAACACAGACCTAGATTACCTTGCTGCTTTCACAGCAATTTATTTTGACTTTACCTGACCCTGAGATAACGGCTTTTAGTCCTTAAATCATGTTGCACACACACAACATTCTATTAATTAGGAGCTAGAATGCTATTTGGAAGGCATTTAAGGAGGAAAGAGTATACATATAGTAAAATGAAAAGTCCATCTTGGACATTTCCTTGTAGCCTGCCTCCAACGATGGCTGGTAGCACAGTGCCAAAGCAAGGCAAGGATATACTGATAGTTACACAGCCTTTTTTCATCAGCCAGTGATAGCCATTTTGGTGACTTTCCATCATAGTGCAAATGAGGGAAGTGCTTTCTTTTTTCAGGTGACAGACTGCAAACATAGGCTCAGGATGGAACCCTGCAGTCACCTTGTAACAGCTGTTTAACACCTTGCTGCCTGTTAGTCCTTAAAGCCTGTGTACCCCCCCTGCCTGTAACAGAGCCATTTTAAGGAACTGTGTGAGTGCTTCAAACTCACTATATTAGCAACTCAGGCACTCAGAGGGAACGAGGACCTCAAATCTAGTTCTTTAGGAGATAGTCACAGCTCTTTATAATGGTACCACAGTCAGCTGTTTGCTCCTGCTTCTGTAACAGCCTTCAGCAAAAGGATGCATAGGTCTATGCCTCAGCCATTCCAGAGAAAGTCAAGCCCCTTACTCAAATCTGTGTTTAATGGTGACCTAATTTAGTTACTGGACTCTGTATTGAAACTGCTGAGGCTCACGTACACATCTTTTGTGGAGACAGTAATCTCTGGTAGATGAGCAGGGAGCAGTGAGGGTGCTAAACATCTCAAAGCACTGCAGCAGAGTTCAGTAGAGCTCTTTAGTCAAAGCCCTTAAATTATGAGAGTTCATCCCATGTCAGGGTGGTGTGAAGCGTGCACCTGCATCTTGCTGCCATCATTCAGTTCCGAGTAGAGTGATCTTTCATTGAGGTACAGAAACAAACATTTGGCGGACAATAGTATCTTCAGCTGCTGCAGCTGTTTTGAAATTCATTGTGTAATCGTGTTTTCACTTGTTACAAAAAAGCAAAGAAGTCTGGCGATTTCTTTGGCACTTCATGTTGGCTGCAAAATACATTGCAAACCTCCGAAAATACAGGGACGCGTTCAGATAATTTTACACACATGCCTTTGGTGTTTTTTATTGTTTG
This sequence comes from Chionis minor, assembly GCA_013398295.1. Classification (NCBI taxonomy): domain Eukaryota; kingdom Metazoa; phylum Chordata; class Aves; order Charadriiformes; family Chionidae; genus Chionis; species Chionis minor. The sequence goes on along the minus strand of VZSF01010829.1, from coordinate 266,360 downwards.
GGTTTTCTTGTTAACAAACTGGGCACCACTCAGCACTGCTGTCTTAATTTCTTTCTTCAGTGTTACTCTACTTGCATCCCATTTCAAAACATGCTGGGTCACCAAACAGCAGAATCAGGATTGCAGATACAATTTGAAAATTTGTTTCTGTTAATTGTGTTGCTTTGTGGTGTTGACGTTGCAGAAATACTAGCAATAAGTGCCTTTGTCCCTTGCATAAAAATTTATTCCTTACTTAGAAAAAAATAACAACTGCATTCATATCGGTCTTAATTGCCATTACCTGCTTCATAAAGGAGAAGAACAACTCACTATACTGCATGGACTTGAGCACATTTCGGAACTTACGGTGTTGGAAAATCCTAGGTCCACAGTGTCAATGACAAAATCCCTGACATCAACTTCAGAGGAGACGAGGGAGAGAAAGAAGCCCTGCCTGCATACAGAATGAAGCGTTTCCTGTCCCCACAGATCTTACTTACAAACTCAGTTTGTAAATAACCCAACTCAAGGGTGTATTGTAATAAAAGTATCAGTAAGAATGAGAACAACATAGAAGAACCATATGTGGAAATACAACCCCATTCTTAGGGCTAGAGAGAGTTTGTGGGGGTTTTGGTGTGGTTTTTTTTCTTCTTCTCACAATTTCCTCATTTCTCAGTTTAGCCAACAGTGACCATGTGACATGGCAATTTTTGCATTTCCACTCAAAGGATTGCAAAAATATGCTTTGTATGCAGAATTCTGCGCTGAGAACTGTGCCAGCAACAGAAACGTTGTTACTTTAGTAACATATTGTGAACAAGCAAATAATATGATAAACAGAAAAGGAATTACGCCAGGAAGTTTGTGAAAATTCAAAGCAAAACAGATTAGATGTGTGCTTATTTCCTGATTACAGTTTGTTTGTTACATATACCAAAGAAAAACAAGCTTGTAAAGCAATTTTAGAACCCCAAACCTTTCACCACTCAGAACTGTAAGGGTGTGGTCGCAAGGCTTATATCTATTTTGCTAAAATCATTTCTTACTTTGGTGTTCTATGTAGTGTTATTAGCCATAAGCCAAAATCTCCACACAAGCCAAAATCTCCACACAAAGCAATAAAGCACAGCAAAACCAGGACAACACCAAAATGTTACACTGTGTTAAATATTATTCCTAATATGTACTGACCCCCTTCCAATTGTTAGTTTAAGAATGCACACGCTTAAAATTCATCTTCAGTCAACTTCATGACAGTTAAAAAGAATAAAAAGCATTGGCATTCGTGCACTTGGAAAAAGTCCTATTAATGAGCTTCACATCAACATTCAATTTGTTCTAACAGTGATGTGCTTGGTTTTCATTTGTAGACATCACGGGATCTGGCATGCTTCATTCAATTTGAGAATATGAACGTTTATTACGGTTCTCAACACAAAGTGAAATATAAGGCACCTACAGATTACTGCTTTGTCTTAAAGGTAATGTATGAGAAAAATAAGTTCTGCAAATGTCATACACATTTTCTTTTATTATGCATGCATGTTCAAGTTTGTAACTCCAGGGACCCTGATGAGATAGAATACCACCTGCAAAATCGTGTCTGTTTTCTTCTTTGCTTCATTGTTGATCAGCAATATATCTTTAGAACCCTAATTTTAAGGACCTTTAGTCCTGCCGTGTGTGTCTACACTGCATCTATAAAGTTCTCTTCAAAACAAGGCTGAATATGCTTCCAGTGACTGACACATCTGAACACTGGTCACTGGACAGATCTGGACAAATGGCACACAAGGCAGTTATGTGATGAGAAGACTGGCAGACCCTAATATTGATGTTATGAGCGCTATGGACTACTAAAAAGTATGTCTAGTTTTTATTTGCAGTGTAGTCATATCTGTTGAGTAGTTTGTTGAACTGAGATGCAAAATCTTGTAGAAATAGACATTTTAGGTGGCATATTTTATTGCACAACTGTTTGTGGCAGGAGCACAAAAGATACTGTTCACCCACTCATGAAAATCAGTGCTTCTGTTGAAGTAAGTATCTCGTTGCTGCCTCTCCAGGCACTGCAGATAGGCTGGGAATTCTGCATTCCTCTCAGGAAAGGAAAAGAAACCTGTGCTTTTCATATAGTTCAGATAACAGAAATTAAGCTTTGAGGTTCTAGTAATTAGGCTTTGCTTGCTAGCTGTAATTAATACAGATTTTAGAATACAGTGGGGATTACTGTAGACAATACAGAAGATAATCTTGTTGCAGCTTCTGTATTTGAATATCTGCAGCACAAACAAGATATTAGAAAACACAGTATCTTGCCATTTCAGAAAAAAAGTACGAGGAACATTCACATCAAAGGTCCCTTGTAATACTGCATTTCTGGTTGTAGCTGCACACTTAGAGCACCTTTTTTATTCAGTTTCAAAATGTCTGCTAACCTAATTTACTCATCGCCAAGCAGAAGTGGTTTATAGACCCAGACTTATTTTCTGAAGCAGATGTATCTAGTTAACACAGATGAACAGTTTTAATACTATAGTTCTCTGCAAAAAACCACCTTATCCATTTTGTAAAACAGGGGTGAGCCTTCTGAAGTTAACAGGTAAGCATTATTTCTGAAAAATACAACTTCTAACGAAAAAAAAAAGGAAAAAGGGAGGTGGTTTAAAAAATAAGGGGAAATTGATTTTCTAAACAGATGACTTGTCAAAGAAGTATCTGACTAATAACAGTTATTCACATTCTGCTCAGATGAAAATAAAAGCATGATTTTTGAAGTGTATATAGCGATGTGTTTTACTGTTCACAATGATTAGGAAAACTTTCAGGGTTTACCACCATCTTTTGTAAAAAGAGGTATGCTACACCAAACTTACACCCAAAAAAAAATCACAACTTGACTAAAATACTTGCTTTATTGGATGTGTGATGTTAGCACTTACCCTCAACATGAAATGTGAAGAACAAGATCTAAAGCATTAGAGTAAGTTTTATGTGTAAATAGGCTTATAAATGTATGAAGCCTACTTAGCAAAACTGTTCACTCTGATACTTCTAATATATGTTTGTGGTATACTAGAATAAACATCATATTGATAAGATCATTATATCCGAGCTACACTACTTAGTGATAAATAGATTATGTTACAGTGATTGTTCTTCATTTTAATTCCCATAAATCAGCATTTTGTAGATTACTGTACTGGCTTAGTTTCAGACTTGGCTTCTTTTAATAGTTGTATCTTGGAGTAGCTGGAGTTGGTCAGGAAGTATGGGCAAGTATTTATATCTTCAAATCTTGTGTTTCAAAAGTGGAACCCTCCCATTAGGGTGGATTTCTGACAGTGGTGCAATGGAGAGTTTCATATTTATTACATATTCTTTACGCTAATTTGAAGTCTATATATACCTTTTTGAAGGCATGCAGCTGAGGCGAGTTCTTTTGTATCCTCTTGCCTTTGGAGGTTGGAGGTGAGGATGTTGTACATCTTGAGATCTGTGGGCTGAGGGAAAGAGCAAAGTTAAATGTTGGAGTCTCTGATTGGATGCTTGGTGACACAAAAGTGTGCGGACAGGAACACAGCCATTCATTACGCTTAGTCACACTTTGTTCCTGTCTGTTTTTATATGGAAGTCTCCCAGAAGGAAGTATCTCTCTTGCTGGTAGGCACTTGTCCTGAGATGTCAAAGGAAAACAAATCGTCATCCTTGACATATTTCTCATCCTGCCATAGTTTGAGAATAAAATCCTCAAGATAAAATGACAGTACTTTTGCAGACAGGTGCAGTGAGCAAAAGGCAACAGATTTAACAGGTAAACATTTGTGTTTATTATACTGGTAACCTAGTAATTTTGAAGGAATTTGGATGGCCAGCTTAGTCCAAGCCAGATGGAAATTTCTCCACAGCCAACGCTGCGCTGCTGTGTCTTAGCTCTTCCGTTCCCCTGTGTGTGCCCTGGGACAGTGAACTCTGCAGAGGTTCTCTTCCAGTTACTTGTTTGTGTTGGTTGCAGGAGAAGATTATCTGTCTCTAAAACAAATGGGGGAAAGTAATTGGAAGAGTAGCAGCCATAGCCCATCATAGCTGTTCACTGAGGGTGGCTGTAAATCAAAGGAGTTTTTCTCATTTTTGAAAATAGATTAGTCTGCAGCCCATATTAGCTCCAGCAAGCTGTAATGCCACTTGGAAAGTTTTTGAATAATAGTATATCACTACATTTTTTTAAAGAATTTTTGTTTTCTGAAGACCTCTTTAGGAACTGCTGTGTCAAAACAGTAAGCAGTCATCAGCTAAGTTACCTGCTCTGCAGTGTTTCAAACTTAACAAACGAAACTGCCCAGCTCAGAGGCAAGAGACCAGCTTGTACTTTATAGTGCAGAAGAAATGCAAGGACTTAACGGCTTCAGCAGTATCTTGCTTCTGTGCTAGGTGGGAAATCCTGCTGAATTCAGAACCAGACATAATTTCCCAACTTTGAGCATTGAGTTGAAAAAATACCATATTTATTTCGGACTGGTTAAGCTAGTTGGCATCCTTACTTCAAGAACAGGGGAAATGCCCTTTGTTCATTCAAATGGCAGCATATGGCCAGTGAGTTGGGCTGATTTGGAGTTGAATATGGCCTCATGCTTGAAGGAAGCATTCCTTCTTTTCCTCCTGTTCCCGTTTGAATAATGAGCCTTCTGAGCAAATAACTACACTAGAAACAGTAAGGTTTGTACCTGCCTTCAAAGGCCTTGTCTCACATTAGCAGGGAGAAAAGATGGAACATTTCTTTTTGCCTCCCCCAAACCGTGGTCATCTTTATGGTGTGTCTATGGAAGGAAGAGCCCTCAAGAGTTGTAAGAACAAGCAGAGCATTCCTGCCATTTTTGCGTCTGTGTGCCAGGCATCACCAAGAACTTACTGGAAAGAGGAACCTTGTAACTAAGGTTAATCAGAAGCCTGGTGACTTGGTTTTAGCTAGAACGATGAGATACTCAAGTTCTCTGACACTGCCCTGAACTATATGGGCTTTTACCTCCAAGTCTTCATGACATTTCTTTGAATGATGCTTCACCTTGATCTCTCTAAATGGGATGCAGGCTTTTTCTCCATTTTCTTCTCTTAGGCTGCAGTCAAGTGAGATGCTCGCAGAGACAGTGAGCCTTTGGTCCTAGTGCCTGTCCCAGTAGCGTGCATCTAATCACCAGGAGCCACAGCTCCCTCTGTCCTGTTTCTTCTTTAATCTGGTAATTTAATTTCAACTGCAGTGGTCGTACCTGGGTTACTTAGCTGATGCTGGCTTGGGTGCTGGTGTTAGCGTAGCAACAGCAAGATCATGCACATCATGGGCAGGTTGCTTTGGTACTTACCCAGAAGCTGGGGTAGGTTTTGCAGCCTGTGATGTTGGAGCTGCACCTAGACTAGCTATTTTAAACTAGTTCAAATATAAATATTCTTGTCAGCAGAATGTAGGATGTTCCTCTTACAGCTAGAGAAGCATGGTATGTTTTGAATGCTCCTTGCCTATCATTTCTTCCCATTGTATCAGCACCTCACTGTATATACTGTAGCTCAGAACAAAAAGGAGGTGGTTTTTGCTTATTTGTTAACCATCAAGACACTGAGGAGATAATGGGGAAAAGGGTGGTGGATTCAAAAGCACATCACAGTGTCTACCAGCAAAAGAGAGTGCACTTTGCTGAGCTTATTCAGGAGTTTCCTTCAGGGTGATTCAGGAGGCAACTGCAGTAACTGAACAAAGCAATTGCTTCCTCATATCAACTCCTCTCAGGAAGCAGAAAGCCCAGCTGGGACCAACCGAAAAGAGCACAGCTGGCTGGCTGGTGTCAGAGAGCAGGGTCACCTTTATCTGTCCCTGTGCAGCAAACCAGAACTGATGTGGCTGGGTCCCGAGGATGAGAATGCAGCCTGGCACAGAGGCTTCGATGGAGTTGACTTTCAGGGTTCCCTAGGCTTTGGGGCAAGTATAAAGGTTGAAGAACTGTTTTATTTCCCAGTAGCTATTTGGCCTGCGCTGAGCTGTAGCCTTCTTGAATTGTTCTGTACCACTGCTAAACAAGCCTTCCTTCCTCAAAGAAAGTCCCACATTTAAAAACCAAAAGTCAACCTTCAACATACTAAAAATAGAGCCGCTGAATAAAATAAATACTTTTGCAGCATCTGCTCCTGTAAACATGCAGATTCTCCCTGTTTTCTATGCAGCCTAGATGTAATGCTTACAAAAATTTACAGATCCTGGCCTTCACTTTGACATCAGATAAAGCGAGTCTGTTCTTAATAGAGACCTCCATATGCAGAATAGAGGAAAAGAAAGGGCAGCCAAGAGGGAAAGAAGACCCTCACTCAAGCCTGCATCTGTCAAGGTCAGATCTGTCCCTCTGTTCAAGGCAGAGGAGGCAGGAGAGGGTAGTGGCACGGCTTTCCCTGCCACCCTGTGGACAGCACTGGCCACTCCTGGGAGAGGAACAGCAAGGGAACAAAAAATCTCTCTCCTTCATAGAAAAAATAAGTTCACGCACTGCACACAGCAAGTGCGCAAGTTGGATTGGTTTGGTTCCTCACAGTCGCTTTTGCATTTACAAATACAATTTTTTGTGCATAGATTCCCTGTAGATCTGCTCTTTCCTACCTACAATGTTATGTGGGAAATGCTGTGGAAATGAGTGAGAGCTGTAGTGATTTATTTCATATTCCACAGCTGAAAGCCTTTAAAACCAGGAGATTCCACTCCGAAGGAAGGGATCTGTTCATTGTGCTAGTGACAGCATCCATTGCACTGAACAGAAATTGTGAACGTCATGTTTGTTTTGTGCATTAAGAGTGTGTGTGTGCGCATGCGTATGCTAGTCCAGGAGCTGATTTTGTCACACCATGTTGAAAAATCTTTCAAAGCAGACAAATAGCAAGGTAATCTATATGCAAATTTGCTGGTTTAGTCAGTCTGATGTGCCTGTGACAAAGAGTGGATTTAATTATAGTTTATTGGTGCTGGTTGTGCTTGAGTAATCTGGAGGTAATGGTGCATAATGCTGAATTAATCTAGGATGAAAAAAATTGGTTTCCTGGGGATAAACTGAGACAAAGGCAAATCATCCTCTATTTCCACAGCTGGGCACATTTTCCTGTGCAGTCTAAACAGCTAAGTTCTCCTGATGTCATTTGGAAACTATGATTTTTGTAAAAAAATTCTGGTGATCCAAAGAATTTTGGAAATAAATTTTCAAGAAGAATAGCTTCTGTTTGCAACAGTGGCGTCATTCTAGCAGGTAATTTGGTATTTAGTTGCTCCACTCCTGATTCCCTCCTCCCTCACACCCAGTAAGCTCCGTTGCAGACTGAGTCATGTACATAGCATGTTCAGCACAATGACAGTTAAGAAGGTAGAAGGTGAGAATTAGCAGTGTTTGAGATAGAAAGTGGTAGGAAAAAGATGTAAAGCAAATTGCTAGTGCAGGAAACAAGGAGAGAAGACAGGAGATTTTCTGTTTCTTTATGTGAAAAATTTGAAAATATGTTGTGTTAACATGAATGCTTCAGATAAATATTTCAAAGTAAAAAACATTGCTAGATAAACTGGAAAAGCAAAAGCAGAAATACTCTTTATTACAGAACACTTTCAGATATGTGGGTTTACAGTCATAGTACCTGCACACAGTTTTGCAAGATTAATGCATAAACAATGGGGAGAATAAGGACAGAGAATGGACAGTGAGAAATGGAACATAATAGCTTTGGAAAACATTATTTGCTGCATAAAGCAGTCCTCTTTGGTTACAATGGCTATTACAGATATTTTTAATGACCTAAATTTTTGCCTCAGTCGTTATCAAAAGAATAATTTCCTTATAATAGCACAGTTACTCTTTGATCTGTAAAGACACATACGTCTTTGAAAGATCACTAAAGCCTGGTCATCTTAATGTAAGAGTGCGTAGTATCAGAATGTGACCATGTTTAATAGTAGACGGCAAATTTGAATCACTTTGGTGTGATTTTTTGAAAGGTGCTGAGTATTAATTCTGCTTGCAGTCATGAGAGCCAGAAGAGTCTCAGCTTTTCTGAGAAGCTAGCTCAACATAGTACAAGTTCATCAGCGGAAGATAAGGTATCCAAAATCAGTGACCGTTTTATGAAAATTTGGCCTAAAGCCAAAGCTTTTGATCCAAAGTTAGTCACTCTTTATGCTTCTGGCTATTGTTTCTGCCTCAGAGACTAAGCAATGATCCATATATTTTGGGAAAAGGAATCCAATAAGATGCCTGAATAACTTGAGTTTACTTTTCATCTTCAGTGTTGGAAGGAGGCAAAGCAAAAGAAGATTTTATTGGGATAATCTCTAATTTCATGCACATGTGGCCTTCAGTCATTTGTTTTGGCACAAGCCATAGAAACCACATCATTCTGTTCCCGTTTCTTCAGGTTTTCAATGTGTTCTATCTTTTTTCCCTTAGGCAAAGGGTTTACTTTATATCTGAAAACGTAATCTGTGCACAAATATTTTTTTAAACCTCTCCAGAAAATAAATTCTTTATATTCAAGTGCTTCTGCTTTCTTTATCTCTAGGCGGTTGATACTTGTAGAGAAGTCAATGGGTCGGAGGAGAACACTAGATTCTGTTCCAAACCTTTTAGGGCTTTTCCGGGTGGAACACAGCACGTGCTTGTGCAGCCTGATGTTTGAGGTGTTCAGGCTGGACAGGTGTCCAACACCTCCAAACGTCAGGTCCAATGATGTAGCTGATTCATCATTATTAAGAGTTTTGACATCGACAGAGAGAAAAGTTCACTGTAGTCAAATTATGTTGCATTTTAATGCACTGTATTATTTCGAAGCGCTATTCAGGTTTTTTTTCCTGTGAGAAAAATTCTAGAGTCCCTTTCTACTTGCATGTTACCACTTTTCATTTAAGCGATGACTTCTGGGATGGTTGCTTTTTAAACAGACGTCTTTTCATTTTGGTGCTGCATGTTTCGGAGGCAAAGGTGATAAACCTTTCCAGAGGAGATGTTTTCACTTTGCTGTTAGATGATTTTAATGACCTTTTCAGGACAAGATATGCACCATGTAACAAAATAATTTATCTGTCTCTATGTGTGAGACGTCTAAACTGTGGCATACTGAGCTTAGCGTTACTTTGCTTAAAAATACAGTGTTTCTCACATGACTGTCATGATTGATATTGTTATGACCTCTGCTAGTGTCACAGAGAGGTTATTGCAGGGACTATGAATCTAGTTTAGCACGACCAGACTTTTGTAGTGACTACAGCTCCTTACGTCTGTGTGCTGTGCTACACAGCTACTCTGAGGTGCAGGAGCTGTGAAGAGAGGAAATTGGCTCACATGGATCTTCACACCAAGTCATCATTTGCAGGGACTTTCAGCTGTTCAGGTTCTTCCCTGAAATGATTATATTATCTAATAGATTTTGCATGTGACCCAAAGTTTTTAGTGGAGAGTCGAGCTTGTAAAGGTCACCGTTGCCAGGAGAGACCTGCTATTTGTAGTGCCAAAGTAATTTCACTATGGTACAGTTCTTCCCAAGCGTGCAAGCTGCTGGGGTGGGGTATGAAGGTGCTTGGCTGAAACATTATACCTTCCTATCCAAAGTAGTAGGATTCGTGCATCTAAAAACCACAGGAAGCCAAATGCCTCCATCTCAGCCACTTTCTAATAATCTTTTACAGGTATAAACCTTCAGTATTAAGCTTGGTGCTGCTGGTGTTTGGTCTTGTGATCTGGCCTTGCACACAGCTGCAGTAGGTAGCTGTGTAGCGTGGAACAGTCCTCCTTAGACCCGATCCAAAGCTCAGGAAAGGTAATGGGGATATTTCCCCTCAACTTCAGTGGGCTATGGGTCCAGAATGAAGTTACGTTTTATGTGTCATTGGTAAGGTTGCACATAAAGAGTGCTGTTGCTGCTGCTGCTTCTTGGGAAGTGAGACACAATAGAGTTCTTAGCTGTTAGGAAGTAAAGATACAGACTGCCTGAACAGCTTTGAGGTGTTCAACCTTCCTTGTGAGAGCTGGGTACAGCAGCTTGCTAGTTTCGACCCTGACAGAATATACTTGTGACTCTGCATTTAATCACGGGTGCTGATTGGGGTAATTTAATCAAGGAACTGATTGGGGTAATTTGGAATAGGCCCCACTGGTGAATGTCAGTAGTTAAGATGGATTGCCTGGTGGAGACAACAGCTAGTAAAACATAGGGTAGAGAGTAGGCCGTAAATAACTCTCATGTTGTCTGTCACGGGGCACTCTAGACTTGTTCACTGACAGTTCCCTCTCAGCTTCTCAGGATGGTGAGAGCCCCACAATCTCAAAATATTCATAGACAGGCTAAGCAATGAGGTGAGGAGGCTTGCTCATGATGCTACATTATCCAGATCATTGAGGAAAGGACAGAGTGAAGAATTCTATAAGACCGTTGTGACGCTAAAGTTCTGGACAATAAAATCATAAATAACATACGGTGTAGGTATACATACAGTAATACGCATAGGGACAAAAGCAATCAGAACTTCAGCTGTGAAATTACTAACTTTCAGCTGACCTGTACCGCTCAGGATGCTGATACGGTATGTAACTTGATGAAGGCTTTGTTTCAGTGCTCGGTGGTGGACAATATGTAAACCAAGCGTTAGGAATGATTAGGAAAGGCATAGATGATAAAACAGTGAACGCTGCAATACAATAGCACAAGTCCATGGTTTCCCCTCACCTTTGCAGTTGTCAATTCATCTCAAAGAGGCTATAATAAACTTGGAAAAGGGTCAGGGAGGAACAACAAGGATAAGGAAAGGTAAGGAATGACTTTGACTTGAAGAATGACTGCAGAGACTAGAAACCTGTAGGCTGGAAAAGAGACAACTTGCCAGTAATATGATACAGCTCTCTAGGCTCTGGAGTGGTGTGGAGAGGTGTGGATAGGGGTCAGCCATTAGTGTCTCTTCCAAAACGAGAACGTTACACAAAGCTAGTAGCAGTCAGGTTCAGGCAAAAGGAGGTGATTCTTCATAGAGTGTGTAGCAGACCTGGAAATGCTAAAAGCTGTTGTGGATGCCAGAACTCTCTCTGGGCTCAATAAAAAGCTGAAGTAGTACCTGGAGGAGAAATCCACTGAAGAACCTGGATACAGAGAAACCCTATCCGGCTCAGAAAATCCCCTGACCTGAAAATAGTTGCAGACAGGGAGAGTACAGAGAAGGAAGCATCATATATGCTTATCTTGTTCTTTCTCTTCCCTCAGTACCCATTTGTGGCCACTGTCACAGATAGTGGATTCAGGGACCTATGATCTGATGTGGTACAGGTGTTCTTGTGAAACAAGAAGGGTATTTCTGTAGGGCGTCCCAGAGGAGGGGGCTGCAGCAGCCCCTCTGAGCTCCCCAGCAGCAGATCCCCGTGGCGGGGCTGTGTCTATGTGCAGCACCATTACCTCGTTTGCACTGTGCCATGTCCTCCTCTGCCGCGGTTTACGCGGTGTGTGCTTTCTTTCAGGTGTTTGTATGAATTATCTGTTGAATTATAGAAATCTTTTTTTTTTTTCTTGTAATATAAAACTGTTGGTAGGTGTGGTGTTTGAAAATGAGGGAAGATATGTAGACCCATTGGATTTCGTTGTCATGAAAAAGGAGGGGGGAAAAAAATCCTTACTTTTTTCGTTTACGAAAGGTTTGGGTGCCATCTGCTGGGTTCAGTAGGACCTTACACACTGGAGCAAAGTTAGTTGCTGGTGTTCGAAGAATTGAATTTACCCAGGGTTGCAGTGTCTTTGTTTGCACCTCCTGGTTCTTTTGGCTCTGTTGGTGATAAAGTAACTCAGGTCCATGGGACATACTCTGCCACACAGAGAAGTGCTGGCTTACAGTTCCCTTTTAAAGAAACCATTCAGGCTGAATTCTCTTAATGGTTTTCACTGTGTTTTGGAAAAATGAATGGGAAAATGGCAGAAGGAAATAAGAACTGTCAGACATTGTGTCCTGGCCATGTATTGCAGTAGCAGAGCCTGCTCTGAGCAGCATTCAGGCTGGCTGAGGCTGGCGGGGACAGGGACAGGCAGGTGCTGGAGAGCTGAAGGAGGCTGTTTGTCCGGGGGCCCTGGTTACTGCCTGTGTTTGCTACATGGCACAGGGGTACAGCAGCAAGGTACAGCCCTGTATGTTGAACAGTGAGAAGGGGTGGTGTGTGAGTGTACCAGCTGGGTGACCACAGGTCCGTGGGACAGGCATGGTGCCCGCTCTGCAGTTAAGGCACCTGGTGACAGTGAGCTGTCACCTCTGGGCTTGCAACATGAGATGTCCCTAGCTTGGGGACACCTTGGGAGGGCCCAAGAGCAAAGTAACAGCATAAGTTGGCCATGGACCCTTCCAGAAGGCTTAAGTGGACTTTGCGTATTCATTGTCCGGGGGAGATGGCCAGCTACGTGTTTGCGGAACAACGGCGAGCAGTGTGACCTGTGTGAGCAGCCAAGTTCAAACAGCCAGGAGCTGTAGCGCAGTTACCCACAGCACTGCCTTGGGACGCATCTATCTGTCACTGAGACCCCCTCAAGAGTAGTATCCCTTTGGGTTTTTGTTCCTCTGCCTGGTGTGTTCACTCTCGCTCCATAATTTGATGATACTGGGCTTTGGCAGCAATACTGGCTTGCATGATCCCATCCTCTTGTCCTTTCTACTTGTTCTTTCCCCGAACCACAGTGCCCCTTATCCCCATGCTGTATGTGAGGCCACGGTGCGTACTGCTGGGCTTATAAAATTAAGCCAAAACTACAGCATGGTGAAATGGGTTATATTTAACCCAGACCAGTTCCTTTTTTTTTTTTTCCCAGATCACAATGTGGCCTCATAAACAGTTGGGTCAGCACAGGCAAGGGAAGCCTGGTTCCTGTAGCACTGAGAAGGGGGCAGGGACGTAGCTGAGGAGCAAGACCTCTGTATTCAGCTTTCCTTTTGAACTCTTGGAACACCCAGATGTGGCCAGGGTTTGGCCTCTGTGCCGGGGATGTCCCAGACACCAGCAGGCACCTACGAGGAGATAACTGGAGCCTACATCAGCCCTGGGCTGGTGGACTGCTCGCAGTGCTCTGCACTGCAAGGGTTCCTGCCGAGTTCCCCACATCCAGCACCGCTCTATTTGGGGGCTTAATGTATGTATAAATGTGTATGTATGAATGTGTATGTATAAATATGTATAAACATATGTGTATAAATATGCATAAAACCAGGGTCCTTGCTGCTAGGTGGAGGCATGTTTACGAAGATGATCAAGGGACTGGAACATTGGTCTTGCGTGGAAGGGCTGAGAGACCTGGGTCTGTTAAGCCTGGAGAAGAGAAGACTGAGAGGGGATCTCATCAATGCTTATAAATATCTAAAGGGCAGGTGTCAAGAGGATGGGGCCAGGCTCTTTTCATTAATGCCCAGCGCCAGGACAAGGGGCAGTGGACACAAGTTGGAACACGGGAAATTCCATCTGAATGTGAGGAAAAACTTGTTTACTTTGAGGGTGGCAGAGCACTGGAACGGGCTGTCCAGAGAGGTTGTGGAGTCTCCTTCTCTGGAGATACTCAGGATGTGCCTGGATGCATTCCTGTCCTGTCCAAGCTGCTCTAGGTGAACCTGCTTTGGCAGGGGGTTTGGACTAATGATCTACAAAGGCCCCCTCAAACCCCTGCCATTCTGTCATTCTGTGAATTTTCAACTGCACAGGTCAAAGAGAGCAGTTTGACAATAGTGAATCCTTGGCGCGTGTCTGGCTGCTCTTTTGTGCGTTCACAAGATTTCACTAACTGTTCACCTATAATTTGTAAGAATATAAATAGAAATGAACACTTAAATGAGGGGTAACGAAGCCTTTTCCTTGTGTATCAAGAGATGTCAGTATATTATTCCATCTAAGCTACTAAAGACTTATAGTATTCTCCTCTGTAGCAGAGGAACCTAATTCCTGCAGAGTCTTAGAGACCGTGTTCAACCTTTGGCAAGTAAGCAGCCTGGCATTTTGGTAATCTTGGAATTGCAATGGTGCATCACCACGTACCACTACTACGTTGATCAGTAATTGTAAGAGAACCTAAATGGTGTCCAAAAGAACAAAAAAAGGTTTAAAAATTTTAAAGGTTTCTGGTAGAAACAAACAAAAAAGATTACTTCTGATGGCATTGCATTTTGAATGATCCTCTATCTAGAACATCTGGTAGTATTGCAAAACTGTTGGCAAACACCACCAAGAGTAAAGCAGAATAACAGTGTGTAGGAAGAAAGCTAGAACTAGGCCCAAAGAAAGGCAGTCACTTAGAAGGAAAAATCTGTTTCAGCTGAGAGTTTATGCTTAAACAAATTTAACATACTCTTTGAAAACTGATTGTGTTCAGTCTGGATGCCTTGCAGATGACAAACCACAATGAGAAACAGACTTCCTTCCAGTGTTTATACATTGAATATTAGACTTTGAAGCATTTGTAGACTTCATTGAACTCTAGATCGCTATTAGGTTTCTGTAGCCTTTGAATTCATATTACAATGCATTAAAATTATTTCAAGCGAATGCTGCCAGTGGCAACTCATGTACAGTTCATGATCATCTTTTTTTATGTTTTCTTATACTCTGATTATGCTGCTGTTTTGTTTTTTTTTCCAAATCATCTTCCAAGTTAACGTGATGCCTATAGGCAGTGTTCTCACTGCGGTCACTGTGCAGTGCCTTCACGCTTTCGTGTAGTGACTTGATTTCTGTGTTTGTCTTACTTTATGAATCAATATCTTTCAGCACCCCCAGATTCAGAAGGAGTCACAATATATCAAGTACTTATGCTGCGATGATCAAGCAACCCTGCATCAGTGGGTCACAGGAATAAGAATCGCCAAGGTGAGATTAAAAGTACATTTAGTTAAATATGTTTTCTGTAAAATCCTGTCTTCCTTAGGTTACTGACTGTCATCACCTCAACTGGAAATACTGTGACAGTTTTACCGTAGAAAGAAAGAGCAGAAGAGCATGACTAGGATGGATTTGCTGAATGTTCCCGTACCCTGATTATCAGTGTGTTTTTCTCATTAATATGAGGGTGAATTCTGTAGCTATAAAACTCATATACTCGTAAAACTTAGTCCGCAGTTATCTGGCACAACAATAACGTGCTATGGCTAGGATGTACAAGCTCTGGTCAGTCCAGTTGTAACATTTTTCAGACAGTTCTGCCAAAATTGATTGCCTCACCCTCTTCAAAAAGATCCAAAGTCACAGACCATTTTGGAGGTTGATTTACACATAGCGCAGTATACTGGCTGTACCTGGCTGTACAGACCCACTCCTGTTAGGTGTATATTCTTTCCTGCTGGTTCTGCTGCAGGGTGACATCCAACAAAGGTGTGGGCTGAGCATCAGATTATTTCATGTATTACACTGACAGACCTGTTTGCTCTAGAGCCCAGGACTCGGTGTCCCAAGTCTCCAGTCTGAAAATGTAATGCTTGGAAGGGCCTGGAAAAAGATATTTATTGAGAAAAGTTGATTTTAAAGCCAAGTTTCAAGATGTTCACAGATACCAAAATGAACTTAAATTGTGAGAATATCAGTAGGACTGTGTGTGGTCACAGGGATTCCTGTTTTATTGTGCTATTACAGAGACACTTTCCACCTGGCCCTATACAGAATAGGTACAGCACTTGTAGAAAGCTACTTTTTAACAAAACTGGGTGGGAAGGAATGGGGTCACAAAAGTAATCCGAGAGCAAAATGAATGAATGCTTGGCCTATTTCAGGCTGAACACCATGCTTATTGTATTGCTTTGATTGTTTTGCAGTATGGCAAGACGCTATATGATAATTACAAATGTGCAGTGAAGAAAGCTGGCTTGTCCTCTCGGTGGGGAAATCAAGGGACGGAGGAATCAGCTGCCCCTGTAGGATCCTTATCAGCAGGTACCAATGCTGTCACAGCAGTTGAAATCATGTTTAGTGCCCTCTCCTGTCATCATCAGTGCTGCATATAGTCTTTGTTCAGAAAACTGTCCCATTGATTCAGCAAGATACTATCTTGTTCTGGGCAGCCCAATGTAGCTCTAATCTGTAACTAAGCTAGCAGCAGAGCTCTCACTTTAAAGTTAGAACTTGAAGACTACAAAGACAGCCCACCAAAGGTCAATTTAAATCTGCATATTTTAATAAGGTATTTTTCTGTTGGCATCTGAATAGAAATCCTTTATCCTCCCTGTACGTTTTACAGACTAAGTATCCACAACCTGAAGCTTTCTGTTTGCCCATCTCTACGCTGACTGTATTGGAGCTTTTCTTCCAATGCATGAAAGGGATGAGTGGGATATTCTGAGAATGATCATTTCAGAAAAAGATTATTATAGAGCGAGCCACTCTTTTTCCTAGCCTTCACCCATTTGCATGATAACAATGTGGATGTTAGGAGGATGCAGATGAAGGATTGGGTTATTTTCTAACTTTACTTTTCCAGGAGCTTCATCATATTGCTGTTACCTATTTTATCACTGTACAGATACAACAATGCATGATACTAACTGTACCTTGCATGAATGTTTTTAGTTTACATGCTTAAGATATGTTTTATTAGGAAGGACATGCTGGCCAAGTACTTACTGTCATAAGACAGGCAAAGTCAAAATCAGTGTTGGCAGTTAATATTTTGACTTCTCACGTGGGTAACTCAAAATCCACCAAATACCTTTCCAAGGCTTTAGTTTGCCTTTTCTCAGTACATGTGAGAAGAGTCTTTCTACTATTGCTTGGAGTCAAATCATGGTAATAAATGCACATTTGGGTTAAGGAGACCCAGTAACAGACTGTTTTGAGATCAGGGGATTTTTTGGGGTTGTGCGTGGGGGTACTTCAGAGAGGTTGGGTGGGACAGTTGTGGAGCATTTTGTGTTCTGGTGTGGATGGTGGTAGAGAGGTGGCTGGCCAGTGGGGCTCCATGCTGGTGCTGCAGTCTGTACTGGATATGGGCAGGATCGAGGGCTTATATAGTATATATACATCTGTATAACTTCAGCTCTAGACTAGGATCCAGGAGCACTGCATGTGGTCATAAAATACACTGTTAATCTTAACTAATGGATCCCATTAAAGGGTTAAATAGCCCGGAAAGATTTTAGTCATGTATGTTGTCTCTATGGAAATATCTCTGAAGGGTCATTAGCGTTCTAATTGAGGCAAGTCAGTGTGATTCTTGCTGTCTTACAGTTATCGTTACTGCCCTATATAAAACCTGGGGCCCGACTATAATGCTATAACCTAAGCTGCCTTGCTGTGAGCAGTTATTGGCTCATGTGTTGGAAACAGAGCAAAGCATGCTTTCTTCTGTTCTGTTTTCAAATGCCTGTACAGCTATTTATATGGTCTGATCTCACTGTAAGCTAAAATCTGCTACAGAAAACTATGGTCCTGTAGTCCTTAGCAGGGGGCTGTACCCTATGGACTTCAGTGGCAGCCAAAAGCCATGCTTAGGAGGGCAGGTGGAATTTCTGTTCTCGCATCTCCCGTAGCCTGTATTTCCTGGTCACGCTGGTGTAGCCAGCATTTGTGTGTTCGCCTGTGCCCCAAACTGCTCCGTGGTTCTGGAGCATCCCAAGTGCCAGGCATCTCAAGGAAAATACATTGTTTGCCTCGCTATGTGTGTCTTTGGACGCTAAAAAACCAGTGTATGTTGTGTGCTAAAACAGTATCATTATGTTTGAAAGATGAAGGATGTTGCTTTATTCAGATGTTCTGTATCATTACCCAACTCAATATTTTTGCATTATATATTTTGGGTATCTATATTTTGCACTATACTTGGACTATTTTTTTTTTTAGTTCTTAAAAAATATTAATTCAACATAAAATTTTGGAGAAACTGACTTGCAAAGAATACTATAACATTTAAATTAAAAATAAGTCTTGATAGTAGAATGCATGAACTCACATATTGGATTGATGGGGGATCCTTTATCTGACTGACTTTTTGTATAGCGTATGTGCAGGTATGTGGCAGGAGTTGATATATCAGATGTTGCTTTCAAGTCGTGCATAGTTTATGAAATCCATTAACAGAAGCAGGAGATTACCGTTTAGCCATGTCCCAGCTTTCTGGTATATCATATTTGCCAAGTAGAACACTATACCTTGCACCTATAGAGTGGACCTCTCTCTACTCTCTTTCCATTTAGTTAAATCTCAGCATGACTGAGGGCTACAACATCCTTGAGCACTGTGTCTCCCAAACTCCTGCTCTGCTATGGACAGCAGATGAAGTGAGGAGAGACAGTAACTTGTTCCACGTTACGTCTCTCTCCACTGAATATTTACAGCCACAAGATTGGGTTTATCTCTTTATTGACTTCCATGTTAATCCTTCAACAAACACAGGCTGCAGTTTGAATGATCAAAACGGTACTTTGGACTAAATGTGCTGAACGACATGCAGGCACAAACACAAAACACAAGGACTTCAGGCCATCATCTGTCATCCCTTAAAGCCTAAATAGCCCTAGTAAATTCAGTACACTGCAGAATTTGTCTTACTTCTCTGTCAGTCATGTGATTTGCAGGCATGGCAATAAAAATAATTCTATTCTTATCACATTCATGGAACCTCTTTGCTAATCAGAAAAGTACACGTTAGGATTAAAACCATCATTGTGCTTAGACTTCTGTGGTAGACAGCTAAGGGTTCGCTAGCATCCAAGAAGTACATGAGTGGAACTTTACTGGATCTCAGAACTGTAAATTGTACTAGAGCTAAGGCAGTCATTAAGGTTTATAAATGTATGTATCTAGACACCAAACGCTATCTACTACTTTGACATGTACAGCTTCCAAAAATCCTAGACTAAACTGGAGAGTTTATTTAATCCTCATCAGACTATACAGAGGCTGGGGATTTTTTCATAATTAAACCCACAAATTTGACCTTTGGTCTCACATTCACTTTCCCCATTTGACAGTACAGGGTTATTTATGCATATCCCTTACAAACACAGTAATGGTTGGCAGACATTTTGCAGAGTTTTAACTTAGCCAGCTAGCAGATCTTCACTAATCTGAGAATACAGTGAGGTTCACAAATCATCCGTGATTCCGGAAGGGGGAGAGGTTTCAGAGGTGGTAGCTCACTTACTAAAGAAAATGGATCAGCCTCTCTGTAGGGCTTAAAACCTTCAGCTCTCATGACTTTTATTGATATGAAACTATGGCACTCTTAATCTTTAGCCTAAAGTAAAGGGGAAAAAAATGCAATGAAAAATGAGAATGTAGTAATACTACAGCACACTACAAACTTCAAAATGCTGTTATGAAAGACAGATATTTAAAAAACAGAAGGCCAGAGGATGGGCTTAACTATGCCAGTTTGATTTCTGCTTAGCTTCCCTTCCAAAGCCAGCTCCTGTTCTGTATTCCTGTGTCAGCCTTAACGGTCCCCTTCTGTAACCACCATTTACAGTAGTCAGAACAAAAAGCTCTTAATTTGTCAACAACTTTACACACTCTGATAATTTCTTTCGTATGTCTTCATAATTCTGCTGCTTCCACTTCCGGTGGGTTTGTCAGCTTCAAACATGGAGACATGTAGACAGGTATTAGTTTTAATGTAATGTACCTTGTTTATTTTCCTTTGGCAATGAACTGAATATGAAAACTCACGAAATAAGCCTGAAGTAGTAAACAAGACATTCTCATAGATTTTACTGAATTACGTATAAAAAGCCTGTAACGAGTGGTTCCTTGGTGGAAGTTGTAAAGATGTGTTTATAGCCTTTTTCTTGGGTTTGCTTCTTCCCTGATCTAGTTAATGTCACACAAATGTAACACTCTCTTCTGTCTCCCCTCCTCGTCACAGGTGCTGTTCAGTCAAATGGACAGATTCCCCAAAGTGTTCGTCGTTCCAGTGTAGAATTTCCAGAGACTCAGAAGAAAGTGGATATGCCAGAGGTACAGGTCAGCAGTTACTAGCAGTGCACTAGTTAAATGTCACCTGTGAACTAGTTCTTCAGTTTTGTTTTTCTTCCCCCCTCAAAGTGCCAGTGTAGTGTTGTGACAGGGATTTGGCTCCTGGGCGAAGTGGCCGGTTTGCTGCCCCTCCCCATGCTTTACGCGCTGCAAACAGTGCGCCCGTTGCACAGAAGCAGGGAGCCACCGACGGGAGGGGAAGGCACAGCCATCTGCCTGTTCTCGCTCTTCACAACAAATAGCTGTGAGTTCTCCTGGCAGGAATAGGAACGGGCCTGCTGGGGCGGTCTCAAAGAGTCGGTGCTGTCAGAACCTCAGGGCCATCTTTTGTCTCTGCCAGAAAACAGGTCTTGCCTTAGTAACGCAAAGGATACAGTAGCGTTTTCAGCAGGGAACACTGTGCACCTGAAGATGAGTGTAAGAAAGGAGAAAGTGTGAAGAAGTAAGGGAAAAACATTACAGCTTTTCATTAGGCACCAAATACATTCCTTGGTTAAGCTCCCAATTTTTTCTGCTTGCACTGACTCTGGCTGTAAACATATCAGCCGGGTACAGTACGAGGACTTCAAAAACATCCTACAGAAAAAAAACCCCTGCATTTGTTTGCAGTTCATTATTCAATCCCTCCATCATGCATAAAATGCACAGGACAAGTGAATTAAATTCCTGGGATTTTGATGTCACCTGCATTATGTCCTACGCTTCTTGTTTCTGTCTTTGAGTTCCTCCTTTAAAAAGATCTGTTTCTCTGTTCTGAAACTCACTTCCTCTGGAGTAGATCATGTTCTCAGAACTCAGCCAGTGGTTCCCTCCTCCTATGTCTCGTTTACTTCCATCTTTGTAGGCGAGGAGAGTGAGGAAGAGAAGGCATGAGTGTTATACTTAGCTAATGCCAGAATTAGTACTGCTGACTGCAGGGTTGCAGAGTAACTTTCTCTAGCAGAAGCAAACACGTTGCCTTCTTCGTCTCACAGCTTCTACAAGCCTGGAACTGAAGGATCAAGCTGAAGTCTTTCAGGGTGCACTGTGCTACAGTTAGAGCACTAAGCTAGCTGAATCTCAACTGATAAATTAGCATAACTAGAAATGAATGCGTTACAAAGCTTTGTTTTCAGGACAGCAGACTTCTCCACAGGTTAATAAGAATAGATAGCATGTTTGTGTAGTAACTGCCAACAGTTATCAGTTACTACCAGAAAAAAAAGAAGAGCAAATTATATCCAGATATCACCAACTGAGCTTTATTTATCTTCAGAGTGTAAACTAGCAAATGCAATTTGCAATTTAGGTGGCAAAGGAAAAGCCACTTAAAATTTTGTCAAAGTAAACATCTCCATAACGAACTGTTATCCTACATTTTCTTTTCCTTCATTTGTATGATGGATGCTTTGATTAATTTTTCTTTCAAAAAAGTTGTCAGAAGGTTTGAACATCTCGCGGCCTTGCAGACAGGGCTAGAACTTGGTGGCTTCACGGACCTGTTTGTCACACTATTGATTCAAAAGTGGAGGAGGCATGTGTGTGTGTGTGCGCCTCACCCAGCAGGCAGGAGACATCCTTCCCCAGGCTTATCGGTGGCCCTTGCCAGGACAGCGGAGGAGCAGCTTTCCCCCGCTGTGCACTGCGCAGCATCGTGACAGACCGTCTTCCCAAGGGCCGCTGTTCACAGCGCTCTCCCTCCTGCACGGGGGGGTCCCAGTGCGCTGCCCCGCGGGTGAATGCACGTCACACCACGCTGCAGGGGGCTGGGCACAGTGAAGCCGGACACGTAAGCTTCAAATTCCCAAATCTCTCCACTTTCTTCCAGGTTCACTGCTGTTGTGGCTAACGAGTTTAGCAGAGATAGGTGACTTTAGCTTTATCCAGAGATCCAGCTCTGGATCTCCAGCTAGAAAGGGAGATGGAGATACGATGGGTACAAGAGCCAAAACTACATCTGCTTTTTATGATCTCAAATCTTGCTCTGTATTTTTGGATGTAAAAACACAGCACAGATTTTTTTTCTTTTAAGTCTTCATGTTCTCAGGGAATGAACAGCAGGGTGGAACATCAAGAAATATGTCTTACTAACTGCAGTTCTTTGAAATTTAAAAGCACTCATTTTCCACAGACAGTACTCAAAAGAAGTGCTCAGAAGCACTATGAATACTGTCAACATGGAGGTTTCCACTGTCGAAGCTCTGTGGGCAGCTCCAGAAAGAAAACAAAATACTCTTTGTGCTCTTCAGGCAAAATGCACTCTACTTCGTTTCACCATCTTTCTGCTGCGCTATTCTCGTATATTCTCACATCTTTTTGCAGTTCTTCAGCAGTGGCACTAGTTTACACGTGCACTGACTGTGTCTTGTCCTTTTATTCCTTCTGCTTATTAAAGGCTAAGTCAAATAACGTCAGTGCGCCTGGCCTGGCACAGTCGGTGATGAGGCCGCAGAAATACCAGAGCAAGAGGAACTCGCTGCAGCCGCCTCCTCCCCCTGAAAGGCGGTCGTCTGCCACTTCTGTTTCACCAATTCTACCCCCAAAAGTCAAACGAGACAGTGGCATTTTCCTGACAGATCCAGACAGTTTTCCAGCACCGCCACCTACACTGAAGGTTGATTTTCCTCCACCACCACCATCTGATTTCTGCGACCCTCCTCCTGATTTTGTGCCTCCACCACCACCAGCCTCCAGCAGCGGTAATGGAGATCTGCCATTGCCCCCTCCACCCCCACCTGTCTCCAGTAAGCCAGCACCTCCGACAAAGAAACCTGTGCCACTTCCTTTGAAAAGGCCAGAAAACACAGGACAAGCTGGAGAGCCACGGTCAGCTGGGCCACCTCCAATTGGGGGTGGAGGCAGGCAAGCAGATTTCATGTCTGACCTAATGAAAGCTCTTGAGAAGAAAAGGGGCAGCAGCTCCTGAACTCTGGGAGCTGGTGGACTTCGAGCCATAGCTGGTTTTGTGAGGCATCATGGAAGGTCGTGCTGGATCAGGCTTCTCCAAGAGGAATTCTCCTTCAGAGTTCCTCCTGGGGGTTTCAGGAAGTAAGGTGGGGTGCCCTCAGTCCCCTACTTTGTCCCTATAACCTGCTCCTTCCCCTCGGCCCCCCCATCATTAACTACTGTTCCAGCATCAGGCCAAGGTAAAAATCGACTGTAGAGTCCATCAGGACAGCCAGGGATGGTGGAGCAGCACTTGCAGAGCCGGCCAGCCAGTGAAATACATCTCCTGTGGCTGCCTCTCTAGCAGAATTGGAGCTGGAGCAAAAAATACAACAATGTTCTCGTGTGAATTTTGAGAAGTGGGAAGATCCCCTTTCACAGAATTCCCCTTAAAAGTTCTTTATCAGAAAAGTTATCAGAAACCCCCCAATCGTGGGATTTTTTTCAATAAAAAGACCCCACTTTTTTCAAAAATAATCTCTCTTAAAAAGTAAAACCTCAGCCAGGTTTTTCTGGGATGCATTGCAGGACCAGGGCCATTTCCAGACACTGTCACCGCAAATGTTACACACTCCTGCTTCCGTATGCAACTCCAGTTATACCTGTCAGCACTCACAGTTGCTGCCTTTAAATTTCTTTTTTTTGGTTAATCTTAGAGAAAAAAAAAAAGCTATTTCAATATCATGTATGCTTCCCTTGGTAAGCTGGGATTTTTTTTCCTGTTGGTTAACATTTGTCTTCAAACTACCTGGAAATAGTCTGTTTTCTGAAAGACTTTGCAATTACCTTGTGCCTGATGTGAATGCCTTCTCCCACATTTTTTTTTTTCATTTGTTCTCCCATTTTAATCCTCCGTTGTTCATTTAGGCAGTATTCATTGTTAGTTCTCCAATAAAAATAGTTTCTATTTTATATCTGCACGAAGTGTCATACTTAACGAACAGGCATTTTACTGGCAATTGGTACCACTTAAGTTATTCTAAAGAGGTTTTTCCTTAAACCTTCTAGTCTTTTATTTTTATTTCTTCCAGTCTTTGCCTCTTCTCAAGCATATGATCTTCTGAGATACCATAAATAATGTATTTCTGTATTTTGCAATACAAAAAGCATCTAAAGCAAAGTGTGTGGTCTAAATAAGTAAATAAATACTTACAAGCAGCTGACAGAGTAGGGGGCGAGACCGCTGCTGTTTGTCAAAATATAGTCCTACGTCCAGAAGTGGTCGTAGGAGGGAAGGGGATGACAAGCTGGTGGCAGTGACACAGTATGGGAAAGTTTTGGGTCATCTCTAGTCTTATTTTTGGCTTAAGGTTGGTTCGTCAATACCCACGTACCTGCGTAACAGCCTAGCAGAAATAGGAAGGCTATAAACAAGTCTTTATAAAGTGTATTTCCTTTTGAAATGACTACTTTTGTTTTTTACTTTTTTTTTTTTTTTAAAGCTGAAAACAGTAATGACGTTATGAACCACATGCGTTTCTTCCTGCCACTGAAATGGTTTTGCTTTAAAGACTGTGGTAAAGCCCACAGCTGTGTCATCGCTGGTGGAGGCAGACCAGTAAATGCATCCGTATGTGGGCACAGGCGGTTGTGGTAAATATTCCTCCCTGGTTTTGAACTTGAAAAAAATGTAAAAGCATTTTAATTGCAAGGTTTTACAAGATTGTGTGCGTGAGAGATGCTGAGAGCAAGAACTGTATCTGCAGAGGTGGCAGAGAGCGAGGGCATTGCCCACAGCGTTTGAGCACAGGCAAGGAGCGTTATATTGATGCTGCGATTTAAATGAAACAATATCGGAGGGATGGGCTTCTGGAAGGAGCTGGCGTGCAGGCTGGTGATGGACACGAGAGGAACCTGGGGGATGCACAGAAGGTGTTTCAGGACAGGGATGCTTCAGCCAGGGAAGTGCCAGATGAGTCACTAAAAAAAGTCTATGTGACATCACACAATTTGGTTTCAGCTGAGACAAGCCAAAGCTAAGGGATGTTTTTCCTGCAGTAATCGTGCCCATCCCTGCAGTTACTCAGGTATGGCCATGGGACAGCCATTACCCTGTTTCCTCCTTCCTTTCCTCGGTTTGTCAGCAGCCCAAGCATTGGAAGAGCAAGTGGAGCTCGCATCGGGGATGGAGGGATGGGGGGATGTCTTACAACGGCTGGTGACCATCCATTTGCTCTGCAGCCCGTGGTTGAGGAGCGAGCTTGCACACCTGTGTCTGCTGCTGAACAAGCAGAGGAGGACGCAAGCCTGAGTGCTGGCCGGGCACTCACCCATGCTGCTGCAGCGGGCGCAATCCAAGGAACGGTCCAGGCCAGGCACCAGGAAACAGCATGGATGTGTCTAAAGCAGGTTTCACACCCCACACAGAGCCCTTGTGGCTGTGGCCAGTTAGGGTACCAGTTCACGGGTCAAGGGACTAGTTCCTGTCCCTTTTACTTGCCGATACAGACAGAGCCCGTGCATTCTTAGCGGCCTTCTAGCTCCCTTGCTTTCACTGAAGTCAGCAAAAAGCTCTCACCAAGGGAACTACATTCACCACTAACGCAAATGTTACCAAGAAGTTTTGACTTGACACACTAGAACATGCAAAAAGTATCTCGTCATCTCCAAACAGCCAGACTGAGAAATGCTCTTGATTACCACTGCACGGTTCATAAGCTTTAGTTCCAAGGGCAGGAGGAAAAATACTAACTAGCTAAAAGTAGGCGTGTTACAACTACGGCTTAAAAAAAAAAAAAAAAAATAGTTTCCCAATTGCCAATTTTCCTGCAGTTATTGGGTATCATTTTCTGACATATTAGGAGTGCACATCTTCAACAAGGTTGACAACAGCTGTCTGCTACCAGCTATTTTTAAAACAAATGAATTTTCTTCTATGAAATACATACCCAGCATCAAAATACAGCAGAACATGTCCACAGAAAAATGCTGCACAATAAGGTAGTTTCTCTGAATTTACAAAGCACTAAGACTTCTCCGTGGCTTTCCCAGCAGTCGCTCTTCTCACCAGAACGCTCAGCCTCCTGCCCTATTTCCTCCCTTCTCTTTTGTTACAGCACAATAAACATAATTTTATACATTTTACATCTGCAGTCAATCATAATTCACGCGCTTAATCTTGCACAAAAGAAAAAGTTGAGCTTTCTTTGAAACAGAAAGAATCAAAGCCTACAGAAAACTCCAGCAATCAATTAAAATGCTGTGATGATTAGATCGCTATCAACTATTTTGTGTATGTACATGGTTGCATGCAATTTCTGAAATGTAAGTATTCAAACTCTCCATTCAAAGAACAGAGCTACCATCTTAATGATACGCAATTATCTGGCTTTATTTGGTTAAAAAAAAAATGCTGCAAAATACAAAAAGATCTTCCTGAGTCTGTAAATCGAAGTATTTCTAAAAAATAGAAGTTAATCCTTCCACCTCTGTCTAACCTATTGCCATAAGAAATTGTCTTACTCCTGTAGTAGGCACATTACTAGAGATTACAGTGGTTTAGTCTGAAAAGATCTGAAATTGCAGCATGTTATTTTTAACCTTGCTCCATACCTCCCGTGGAAGCAGTCTCAGCCACTGTCATCCTTGGGCCCTTGTATCACTGACAGAGAAGACGGACCTACCTCAAGCGACCGCTTTTCCTTAGGATTAGAAAGTCCTTGGGATGAGAAAGGTTAGTCCTGTGGAACAGTCCACATGTGGGGGATCAACACTGCCGCCCCTCATAACTGTCCTCTGCTACAGAAAGAGGATGAGAGTACAAATAAACACTCTTTTGATTACCAGGCACAGTATTTGTACTCCCCATCTGCTCTTGCCTCACTGCTGTTTATGTAAATTGTAGGAAGAGGCAGCTCCTGAACCGCAGGTGGAAGCCAAGGATTTTATGGAATATATCATGAAACACAGTATTAATGCTTATTATTATCGTCATAATAAACCATAATGATTAAAAACCTAGAAGTGGAAAGGGAGGTGGTACAAAATGCTGAGCACGCTGTGGCCTCATTTCTCTACTTCTACAAAACCTGGTTAAAAGGTTGTGTTGAGATAACGCTGTTCTTCACGTGTTTTTCACATGGTCTTCGTCAGGCGCTTTGAGAGTGGAAAAGTAGAAACTGAAATGGATGATGTGGCAAAGCTACAGCACAGAACTATTGTCCACCAGTTATCATTGCCAGTCTCACAGGAACTGGTAACCAGGCACATTCAGTTGGAGGGAGAAACAGAGAACAGAAGACATTCAGTATCGTTAAGACTTAGGAATTCTCACAGTCTTGTGGAATATTCTGAGGCAGTTTAAGCGCCATTAACAGCCCGTACTATTACGAAATCAGAATGATTACTGAAAACAGGCAATGCAAAACTAGGAGAAAAAAATAATGGAGATTTGCTTCCACATAAATTATGGAAGGAGGACACAACTGAGTCCATGAATGAACTCCTGGAGAAAAGTAGCAGCTGACCTACTCTCTGCAGCCAGAGAAATACGTGAAACCAGTTTTCAGGGCTTGCTTCATTCTTTCAGCCGTTTTTCAAGAACCTGGGAAAAGCTTCACAAGAGCATAGTGGGCAGTACCTACCACTGCCTGGAAAACAGCTCCCATTTGGGATGTTCTGGCTTTGTATCGTGATGCTGGAGGCTGTGTTTACCTATACCTAGGGGTGAAGCAGAGGTCCACTTGCTACTGTTACTAATAGGATTTAACATTTATAAAACACTTTTGGGGGGGAAAAAAAAAAAAGCAGTATAAAACCGCTTTGTATTTATGTAATTATTCCATGAGGCAAAGGTGTACAGGCAGTACTTTGTGTGTTTGGCCCCCACACAGAAGAAACTCCCCGGATGCTTGGCTCCGCATAAATTAGAGCTCGTTCTTTACCTGGAAACCAGGGCCCAAGTTGCAGTGCTGCTCTGTTCACCCTGCAGGCACAAATACGTTCATCTCCCAATCATCACTTCTTTGCAGTGTAACTCACTCCCTGGCAGGTGGTAATGCTGACATTCACACATTTCATCACAACATACTATTTTGCTTGTAATTATCCCAGAACAGCCGTCAACACTGACGTTTCAATCGGTCAGGAACGCAGCCCACTGCTGACGGGCTCCTACAGACCCCGCAGCAGCCCGCTCCTTTGGTCTGGAGGTGTTGCCAGCTCAAACACTCATCCCAGTGGCTGCAGAAGAGCACTTACGACCTGCACGAGGAATGTTAACCCAGGCTGAACTTGTGCAAGTTGCTTAAACTTCAGACTGGCCTGTCAGAAAACTGTATTTAAATATCCATATTGTGGCTCGCATTATGACACTCCTATTTACAACTGCATTTATATTTGAATGGCCGCAGATCTGAGAGGAAACCATCCTGAAAAATTGCGTTGATTATAGTTAAGAAGTACAGGCATTCACATACTTTTTTTAGTCACTGAAAGGTTTCTAATAATATAAATTTTTCCCACATTAACTGTTTTTCTAGAAATAGATTTGTGAAACGGTAATTGTAACACTTAATAGCCTCTATTTCAGAATCAAGTGGCACTCAAGAAATCTGGAGATTCTAAACCAATGAGGTAATATCAAGAAGTAACAAAGCCTCCAAATAAGTGATTTTTTTCTGTAATTTTTCTACCATAACATTGGACCTGATTGCTCATGTATTAATTTTGACTTAATTATACACCAAGTCTTGTGATGTGGAATTGGAGTATCAAAGACGGATAAATAAGACAACCCAGGCCTCAAAGACTAGTCTCTCTCTCTCTCTAACAGCTTCAGTTGAATTTTAAATATTTCCCCTGCAGGACTTTTGTTAGCCCTTACAGCAGCAGGTGGCTGGATACAGAAGGTATATTGACCTGACTACATACATAGTGAGATACTTCTGAGAAAGTCCTTTTTCCATGTCCAACTAGTGAAAATACCCTGAGGCTTTATATCCATGCACCAACCATCTTTCTACTACTGTCAAAAGATAGACTTTCCAAGAGCAGTGGGCCAGGCTTGATAGGCACCTGACAAAGACATCAAAATTTGTTTTTGGGCAAGTCACTCCCAAGACAGACATCTTTGCTCACTATTTAATTGAATTTCCTTTAGGTATCTGCTGGCAGTTCAATGGGACAAAACAAGGTCAAAAAAAAGGTATAAGTACAAGATGATCCTCTGTTCCAGCCCTGCAAAAGACTTAAGAACATTTATGCCTTCAGAATACAATTATATTTGAACAGTGTCTAACAGCAAGGATATACTGTATGATTAAAGCCAGCTTAGATGGATTTTAAATTGACCAGCCATTAAAACTTACTGAGACCCACCTGATCAGCCATGAATTCTGAGAGGTTAAGTGTGACAGTTGGGCAGAGCTTAAGTATTGGGAGTCAAATTAATGCACAGCTGAATATGAAGGGCAGTTTAATAAACACCGATATAATTTGCTAATGCAACCATACATTGTGGTCCATTTCTTTCAGCTTTAGACTTTATAAAGTTGGCCAAGACCTTCTCTTGCCTAGCAGAGTAGCAGATTCCAGTTCACAAAGTACACGGGAGAAAAGTTCCTGTGGCTTGATCCATTAATCCTATTTGAAGTCCTGAGCTTTGACCTTGATCATTTTTCTGGCTTGTGCACATTTCTCTCAGGACGAACAGCTTACTTTAAGGTCCTTGGCCCAAGCTGGGGGGCGTAGGGAGTAGCCTGCTTTCTCTGCAGCCTGCTGCCTCCGAAAGGGATGCTGTAAAATCTGCTGTAGAAGACCAACCTGGAAGCAATTAAAATGGGTAAGTTTTTACACAGAATGCTTTCCTGCAGACAAGCAAAGTTTCTGCCACTTCACATTATGCGCCCTCCTGGCTCCAGAAACTGTTATGTTTCTATTATTAGTACTACTATTAATATAGTCACTACTATTTGTTATAATTAATACTATTAATAATTTTTTAATATTTTTAATAGCAATTGGTATTACATAGTACAGTGTTGGTCAAAGTGTAGTATAGATTCAGAGTATAAATGCAGCAACTGTTTCATTAACAATTATGCCAATTATTAATAGATATTTCAAGAAAGAATGTTACCTCTGAGAAATCGTTCAAATTAGCTTTTTGCACTGCTGATTCTGCCATCCAATTCCTAAGTATGTATCTGGGATTAACAGCTGAAACCAAAAGTAAATCACGCTAAATTTCATTAGACATACTCAACAAAAAGAAAACGCAGTCATTGAAACGTGTCATTGAAATCTCCAAGAAGGGTTTAATTTGCAGATCAAGAAAAAAAAATACGTAAAAAGGAAAAGGAATGAATCAATCTATTTATTTTTATGAGCTGCTAAAAGGATTTTTTAAACTTGCACAATCAGTAATGCCAAAGTGCCAAAGGAAAACTAGAGTAATACAGAACATCACATTGATACACAAAGGATCTCCTGTTTGGAACACCAGCAGACTTTACAAATGTGCTGAGTTTACCATGGCCTAGGTTCCTGCTACTTTGTTGGAAAGCATATTTCAACACTGTCAATACCTTCCTGGAGATCATAAAAATGAGTATTATATTACTTAATTTAAAAAGGAGTTATTAAGATAGTCATTAAAGTATACGTGCTTAGATATTCCTTCTATATCGTGTATCAAAAATTTAGCCATAAAAACCTTTGATGTTGTATTTCAGCTGCATTTTTTTTAGAAACTACTTTTTCAACTTTTCTTTTAATTTCCTGGTGAGGGCAGCGGGAGGTTCCCCTGTTTTTTCCACAACTGTCTGCTCTATCTTTTTGGAAACACCCAGGACAGCTGCACTGCCTCTCTGGCATGTTCCAGGCTGATCGTGTCCAATTAGCGGTAGGGAAATTGTGCGGACATTGAAAATTAAAACTGCTGAATGAGTAAACCAGGTTATATCTTACAGGACAGCAACTAACAACTCATAAAAGGAGTTCTGTCAAACTCTATGCCAAGGACAATTCTCATAAGCACACATGGCTTTTAGCAACAATTTTTTAGCAGATAATGTCAACTCTAACATTTGCTGTGCAATTACAGCCTAAGATTCTACTTCAGAAAGTTTTCCCTTTAATTGATGATCAAAAGAATGTTACAGATTAATTGTAACAAACATTTTAAGCTTGCATTGTAAATCTTAATTTGACATTCATCTGCATATTCTCCCAAATTATTACATGAAGAGATTAATTAGTGATACCAGAGGCATTTCACTCATGGACTTGAAACCAAAGGTCTGCGATTTATGGACATACACAAACTTTTCATCCGTTCCTTCCCTTTCCATTGATGTCCCAGTACGTTTTAGATGAATAAATGTTAGTTTTATATATTTCTTTCAAAAAAATCCATGTAGCTTTACAAAATAGTCTTATAAATACGCCTTATTTGAAAGAGAGTGTCAGAGAAAGCAGAGTATTCATCAAAATCACCATCCCAAATTTCCCTCTGCTCAGTTCCTCTAAGCAATTAGTTATGATGTTATTTTATCTGCAAATAATAAATTCTAGTAGGAGGGGAATGATCAGAAACATCCATCATTTTGGATGAAAGGATTAAACTTAATCTATTTCCATTTCCCAATTCACTCTATTCTTGCATCTCCTTGTACTGCTGCTTCGGTTTGCAAACATAACTTGTTTATCCTAGCTGACTACCAAGACAATTGATGTCTTTGAGAAAAGCTACGACTGGCTCCTCCTAAGGTTCTGTGGTCAGACAATCACAGGACTTTATTCACATTTAATAGCTCCCCATACAGAGTTAGTGCCTAGCGCAGTGAACAGACTTCTCTGTAATAACCACTCCTTCTAAAAAGCACCATTTAACAAGCTAACAAACTACAATTTACTGAAGCTATGTAATCAGTGAAACAATGCTTGCTTGATTATTTATCTAGCACAATACAATTACATTCTTTATCTTTGGAACTGAACGACAGCCATTTTAAGCCACACGATTTGCCATACAGCAGCGTTACACAAAGGCTGTTTCTGTTATTTCGAAAAGTAAAGGACAAAAAGAAAAAAAAAATTCACTCTGCGCTCTAAGTGCTCGACTCTGATCACTCCTGCTCCTGCCAGAAGAGAGAAGGTGAAGCTCTCTTAGAAAATGAGAACATGGGCTGAAATCAGAAGCGTCTCAGGTGGCGCTGCCGCTCCCTCCTTCATAAAAGCTGCCCAGGTAATCAAACATCATTGCGGCACGCTGTCCATGAGAATGAAGACTGAGATGCAATCCAGCCAGACACAGGCATTCTTTCACATTACTGCTGTTCTGCGTGTACTCACATACATTAAACAAAAGCCTGTAAATAAGCCTGGCTATGTGGAACCCTGATAACTTTCGCATAGTCACAACACCTGCTAAAAAAATAAGTGTTTTGCACTTGGCAAAGTAAATTGCTCTGGCCAAGCATTTGATTTAATCCAGTAAAGTCTGACGACGATAGAAAAAGAATATTTAAAAGGTGGAGCAGTTAACATATGACTCATACATAAAATGACAATTCACATTAAAACCATGACTCATAGTAGCAGGAGAGTATTTGTCCCAGAAATATATTCTTAACAATCGCAAATTGACAAGTTTCACAGTGGCGTTAAAAATATCTGTAATTAACACAAGTGACAAGATAATTATGAGAGAATAAGACAAGCCAGCTAAGAAAAGGACAAAGCAGAAGAAATTTTGTGCCCTTACAAGCATTTTATGATCTGGTCTACAGGTTTTTTCACATGTTTCTCTTACAAAGAAATACAATGATAGACTCATACAGAGATCTGGATTGTCAAAACTTTTTGATCAACTCCTAAGGAACTATGTTTAGGCAGTACAAGATAAAGTGCTATTAAGGACTAAAAACTAAACGAAGAGATAAAAAAATGAAGACAACGAATAAGTGATCAATTTGAAATGCTTCAAGGTAATGTGCTTTGGGACATATTTCACTAGACTTACTAATGATGAGGGAAAGGTGATGAGTAACAAGGAGATAATGGCAATATATTCAAAGTTAGTCAATTCTAAAGACAGGAATAAGAAATTTAGTGGCACTTACCAACCCATGTAAAAATGTATACAGCCCTGACAGTTTTGTCTTTAACACGAAATCCTGGGTAAAAATGCAGAGTTGACTGAGTTGAGACAGATTTGTGCTGCAAGTTGTACTGACAAGGGACAGCTGTTACAAGCAAATACTTAAAAAAAAACCCCCAATTTTAAGAGATCACAAGGGGCATCTAAGAGATCTATTTAAATGTAAAGGAGAACAACAAAAACTCTGCAAAAAACTTCAGTCAAACTGTAATATGGAGAAGCTAGCAAAAATGTAACAAAGTATTTTAAGAGGAAAATAAAATTTTAAATAAAACAGTAACAAATTAACATCAGGAGTCTGTTAGGAATATCTGATAGCTCTGCTCTATGGATATATTGTGGTGACTGGTTCTGTAGAAGAAAACTAACTTAACCAAGAATCTCTGCACCTCAAATGTGGACCATTACCAAAAGTGAGACCACTAGCACAAGTGTAGTCCTGGAGGCAAAACCTTTTCCGTGTTTTGCCTGACTTCTGTACTATATGATCCTCTGAGATATGCATAGAAAACCACAATGCTGGTTTGTAGCAGATCATCCCCAAACTGAGAGCCTCCCTGACTTGGAATAAAAACTCAGAATGTCATAATCTTCTCTAAAAGCAGATTCAAAAACCAGAAAAATAAGAAGTGTGTTTAGACAGTTTTCAACATTAAATTTTAGCTGAGGAAAACAGGGGAGCTCAAAACCTTGAAACAGTAGCTGAGCTGAGCCTGAGTCTCACAGTTGCAACTTCTTAACCCTACCAAAATACAAATAATAAACCAAATCTTTCTTCTTGGTAACTGTTTTCATATTAACTTTCTATAAAAATGCATGTAAAATTGTGAGAAGTGTTCTTAGAAATGGATGCAGCCTTGGTTAGAAAATGTGGATGCAGACATGAAGGTCCGTGTGATAATAACTCCTGTCCTACGTAGTTTTTACTATCTTATTACTGAAAGTCAGTGCTATCTCCTGCCATTTTCCTCCTAAATCAATTAAAGCTTTTGAAGAAAATGGCCAATCAATATCTAACAAAAGAGTACAGCCAGTTCTCTTAGAAATGAGAATAAAACACCCTGCAAAGCAGTGTAACACTGAAGTGTATGAACGCAGAATTTGATCGGATCCTTCATTCCCCTCAGCCCCATTTGTCCAGAGATTTTCAGTTGCTCATTGTCTTTTATAGGCAAATTTCACAAATTTACCACAGCTCACTGCAGAGCCAAAGTAACCTCTCCCTGAACAATTCTTAGAATTTCGTATCTGCTCTTCCTGCTGTGATAGACAGCTAAATGCAGTAACTCTACCATTTTGTATTTAGAATAATTTGGAGAATTAAAGTACCTTCCTTTCATGACTAGAAAGTCCTTTCACAAGTTTTTTCTCCAGGTGCAGAAGGAAAAAAAAAAAAGTGGGGGTCTTTGGTAAACTTTAATAATTTATAACATGTAGAAAGGATCTGGAAATATTTGAACACTCAGAGAAATCTTAGTCCATTGAGCCAGTACAGGATGCCTACCAGAATCTCTCCTGATGTTACCAAGAGTTCATCACCAGAGAAGAACAATGTTCTTCTGAGCAATGCCAATCAACACATTCACAGACTGCTGAAGGAAGGAAGTGGTGATCAAGGAAAAGATCTTGCTTGTGCTCAGGAGAAGCAGAAGAGGAAAAGGCATCTCTCACAAGACAATCAAATCCTAGGGGCCCTTTCAGGGAGCACCCTACTTTGCATTGAAGAGTTACAACTTGGGGAGCAGCCAGAGGATGTCCACCATTTCAAGACAATATGGTGAAGCCCCACTTGAGCCACGACAACATACCAACAACCATGTTCCCATGGACCAGTAAGTCTTAGGTTCTTAAAAGAAATCAGAAGGAAAAAAAATTATCAAGTCCACAAGCACCAAAGTGTAGAACAAGCTGGAGGCCTGGCATCTCCTGAGCTCCCAAGTGGAAATTGTAAAAAAGGGGGTTAAAATAAAAGTAAGAGAAAAAAGAAATACAAAAATATAAACAACAAATAAGGGAAAGAAAAATAAACAAGTAGGTAAATGAGGATTAATATGGAATAGACCATAGCCAGACAGCTGCGCTGGACTGCTTCAGTGTCTATATTCACATATGGTGCAACTCAGGTCAGAGCAGCCTTTGTGAATACTGCTGGGAAAGCCTTCTTCATGACATCTTCATCACTTGTGATTTCAATCACCCAAAACATGATCCAACATGTGCTCTGTCCTTCAAAACCAGCAGAATCTAGAGAACAGCAACTTGGACTAGAAGTTGTGGTGCATTTCCATGATCTCACACCTTTAGGCCTCAGTCAACTGATACGAATACAAGTGTATTCACAACAGGAGGTGTTTGGGCCAGACCAGTAAATACAGAGGAGGATCCCTTAGGAGGAAGAGCGCCTCATTGTAGCCAGGGAACGTCTTCATCATTTAGCTAATATAAAAAGTACATATATATTCACAAGTCTAGCCGTGCACACATGGCTAGATTCTAATCACACGACTGGGTGAAACCAGAGAGCGCCACTGCGGATGTACAGCATTACCAGATTTGCAGCAGTGTATTGAGAGTTTCTCCTCTTCAGAACAACAGTACATTTGAGTTCTCCTCAAAAGGAAAAATAACTAACACTGAAAAAAATCTATGGAAATAGATAGCTGCCATCTCTAAGCATGTGATTTCCTTTGGATTTTTTACTCACTTGTCATTCGTGTTCTTCTCTTGGTGTCTGAATCACCCTTGTTACTATACATGAAAAACAAACCAAAAGAAAAAAGGAAGTGCTTTAGCTAATGAGCATTATACTTACTTATTTTTAGAAATATTTTATTTGACTTTCATTAGAATAATTAAGTGTTCGGCTTTTGCATTCAGTGGAAGCAGGTGTGAATCTCCAAGAATGATTAGACTTGGAAAAAACCGCACACTTTCTTGTAGGTGTTGTATCTTGCATTGATTTTTTCCCCCTAAGAACTGTATTTACTGACTGAAATTTCCAAGTACCTGATACATACTTCCTGTGACTACATCAGCCATGCATACCATATATGACTAAGAAAAACACCTTACATTCTTTATTGATTTGAGGTGAAAGAATTGATAGAAGTTCTCACGTGCATGTCCCTATCTGTGTAACACCAACGGTTTCCAAACACAGTCTGTGTGTTCACAACTGTTCAATTTCCACCCCAGTCATCCTAAAGACATATTATTACATAGTAAAAAAATATATGTATTACCAGTAATGAAACAGTATTCATTCCTTTGTATTTGCAAAGCCTAACTTTCAGATTCTTGGGCTGAATCTGTAGGACTGGTATTTTAACAAAAATTATTAACCAAAGAAATCTGATTGGTTGCTCAAGGAAAGACAACAAATACAGACCACTCCTCCCCTGTCGTTATTATGTACCTGTGTGTTGAAACAGAACTACACTAGTAATTATGGTGGAATCTAGCATAGAAACAGAACTACGCTAGTAATTATGGCAGAATCTAGCAGAATCTAGACCCATAAAGGACAAAAAAAGCATATGAAATCATGTGTGGGCCAGGTTACCAGACCCACTCAAGATTATGGAAAATCACTGGAGATCAAAGTTGCCTGCTCCTGGCAAATACACAGGGTGTTATTTTTACACTTGAAACTGCATCAGGGTTACCGATTTAATCTCAAGAGGTACAGAGTAACCCATTCTGAAAATAACTTGTGTTTACTCAGATCCTGGAGAGCCCAGAACTCCTAAAGAGAAACAGTTAACAGCGGGTTATCAGCAAAAACAGTAAGCAAACAAATATTAAAAGGATATAAGACAGAAACATGTGATGACCATTCAATTAATTTTCTCCCCAAGAATTCTGCTAATATCTTTTCCTCTGTATTCAAATTATTTCTTTTTGCTAGAGTGATATATCCATATTACCACCTCTGTTACGGCAAATTCTATCTAAGCACCTCTAGCACTTCACCCCTATTTTTCCTTGGCTCATTGTCTGACCTATTTTATTTTTTTTAGGCTACATAACTACAGGTATTACTGTCTTCTGAGTTTTGTAAGTGGACCAGATCTATTTGTAGAGATGCAGGTTTGGGGTTTTTTCCAAAATTGTGGAATACAGAAAATACATTGATAAAGATAAGTTGTGGAGGAAAAGAGAAACTTAAGGCTACAGGGACAGGAGAAGAGTGAGGAGAACAGAGACAGCAGGAGAGGAAGAAGGGAGAGGAGACAGAACTTGGAAAAGGCAAACAGAGAGAAACCAGAGCTTGGGGTTACTGTCTCCAGTGTTGGACAACAACCACAAACTAGGCTTCCCTGGCTGACTGCACTGAGTAACAGCTGCTTCACATTGCTTGGTTGAGAGAAAGCAGCCAAAGCTCACAGACAACAAATGAACTGCAGAGAAAGAACAGATTAGAAAGAAATGGATATAGATAAAAGGAGGTAAACAGTAGATAGAAAAGAAAAAATGGGCAAAAGTTAGGTAAGGGAAATTAAAAGTAAGAACAAAACAAAGTTTTGGTCACGTCTGTGTTTTCTTAAAGGAATGGGAGTAAAAAAATATCATGAAACCCACATTTGAGCATAAAAACAAAAAAAAAAGAGTTAAAATTACAGGAGTGACTAAAAGCTGGAGGTCAGACAGGTAGATAACAGGTGAGTCAAGCAGGAGTCAAGCATTTATTCAAAGATGTGCAGGGTTAGGCTGCTTTAGGAGGAATTTCAGAATGTTTCCAGTTAATACTAAATGTAAGGACTCCTGCAGTGTTCCCAAAGGATTCTGGCATTTTTAGGTCAATTTTGGTGTGCAGCTAAAAAAACCCGTAAGTGATCTACAAACCAATAAGAGAACTACTGACAAAGTATTACTATGTGAATAAACAGCAGATGAAATTACTTTAATATTAAAAAAAAAAACTCTAAAAAAAAAATAAAAATTTTACCAGCATAAAATTGTACCTGCTTTACCACATCAGTTTTAGAACTCAGAACTTGTGGGCTAAATCATTTCATTGTGTGAAAGAAGGAAAAAAAGTGAGCTGCTACCAAGGGAAGGCTGCAAATGACCCTCGGTGAAGTAGCAGGGTCACAACTACACCACGATTGTTAGTTCCTCAGCCTGCACCTTCAGAGAAGGGGAGATGGAGTTGTCACAAATGTCACTACTGCTGTAGTCTGGGAGTGGCTCCATACTGCACGAGGGTGGCTTCCGTTCTTCCTATTGCATGTGGGCCACTAAGAAATGGAGAAATCCCTTGTATTCTATGACAAAACCACCTTCTCTTACAAACACATCCACCCTCTTATCACCCCCTCTGTGCAAATGATGAATTCCACAGGTACAGCTCTTTGTATTTTTGCTGCTTACCACTAGAAAATCTCAACTTCTAAAATACTAATGGTTTCAAGCTCATACAAAAGGTCAGATTAGACCTCTTACTTAACAGAAGAAAACAAGGAACAACCGAGAATTTGGTCAAAATCGCTTGATTATCTAGGACATGACCAGAAAAAGAAACAGTAACTCCTCATTTTCACCCTACGCTTTACACACAGTCATTCTGCTCCCTAAACCAACCTCGGAAGTCCACCTGCTCTCATTTTAAATTAGATTCAAAGACAAACAGAAATAAGTCAGAAGTTACAGAAAGGCAATGAAGTTTCCCAGGCAAAGTGAACAGTACTCCTCACATGGAAAAGGCACTATATTGGGGAAAAAACCCAACTCCTTCTTTTGGCTTGCAAAAAGGCTTCCTTTTTTCCTTTCCAGATCAGGCACTCACAAACTTTCTTTTCAAAATTTCCCCTCTACATTTTTATCCAATTATTATTTGCCTAGCGTCTCGCTTCAGTTCAAACATTTCAGCCGTATTCCCACTTCTAAAGATTGCACTGTATCCAGGTAAGTTTCTCTTTTATTTTGATGCTCTTGTCTCTTTTAGGATTATACTCGGTCCTGAAGAATTAGTTTAGGCTAAGTTAACAGCAACTTAGCTGCTATTAGCTATGGGCTGAGACTCTAGCAAGAGTTTATGAAAGTTTTTTCCAGCAGACCCATCTGAAGTATGGAAAAAAAATCCCGTATGAGTATTTATGACTACTCATAGTGGACCTGTACCAGAGGCTGAGCGTTTCACGTCAGCGCTCTTCCTGACTGCCACAGTCTTAACATGTGGTGGTAGCGTAACACATATATTGGTCTCCCTGTCCCTTAATAATGCTACAACATTGCATTTCCCAGGCCAATCAAGGCGTGAGGCATTCTCTATTACACTAGGGTTATGTCCAACCTGATTGACTCATGTTATATTAAGTATTCCTAAAATCGGGTGCTTGTATTAATTAATACCTCAGGAATACGGAGCTCCTTTAACTGGTCTTCAGTAATTTCACTGAGCTGACGAAACGTCATTGTAAAATCAGCCTTTGTATCTTCCATAAGCTAGTGAAAAAAAGATACTTCTATCAGAGTTTTTAAAGTGAGGTCCAGATGTTTGCCAAGAAAATTAGCAAAGCAAACTTACTTTTAGGAGGAAAGCAATCAAATAGTTATCATCCTTATTCTCCCCAAGAAGACCCAGTTTTGTTTTGAATAGTTCTGTGAAACTGAAAATGATAACAGTGTAAGGAAATTGTCACGTAACATAATTTATAGAATTGTGACTGCAAGGTTTGGGTTCTGTAACTCCATACCGGATGTAATAGTGCTCACCGTATCCCTCCAAAATCTGGGAAGCTCTGCAAAACCAAAAGAAACGTCAAATTCTACGGAACTACAATACTACTGTGGGTACAATCCTACCGTACACTAATCAATGAAAACTTCTTCTGTCTGATATCTCACAAACATTGATATTCTGAATCAACTGAGATTTGTAGTGAGAAAAAGATTGAGAGGAAACGTTTTAACAAGTTTCAAATACATAAATAGCTGCTGCAAAGAAGAAAAATACAACATTCTTCCTTTTCATACCGAGTAAGAAGTCATGAGTTTAAACCACACAAAAGAAGATTCGTATCAGGAATCTTTACAAGAGGATATTAAAATACTACCTTGTCACTTCAGGAGGATGTATGGTCTTCGTAAGTAAGCATCTTAAAGAACAAGCTAGTCTAGCTTTCTAGAATAGAAAACTACAGGGAAAGGTCCTACCTTAGGGAAAGGAGAATGGACACACAACGTATTGCTATAATTTATAACCAATGAAAACCTTTCTCCTTTCCCTCCACCTTATTCTGGCCAATAATTAATTCAGAATCAATTTCCACTTAGAAAAACAGATTTTAAAAGCTAATCGTTTTCTTTCCTATGCATATGGTGATTAGAGTCTCTCATCTCACTAGTTCTTCTAAGTATCAAGATATTTTAAGGATTACTTACAGCTGCTTTTGCCTGGGATCCAATAAAGGTTTTAGAGCTTGTAGCAGCTTGCTCAGATTAAACAACCCAACATTTGCCTGGTTTCCTATTTTATACCTCCTTTCATCATCAGATGTGTTTGGAACAAAATCTGTTTCAAACAAAACATTACTTTTTCCACAACAGAGTCATCAATGTTAAAATATTGAAGCACATTCATTTTTCTACTTACACAGCAAACTAATAAAAGCCCTAAAGTTACTAAATATTTAAAATCAGATCACAAGGATACTTATTTACAGTGAATTAACTCAAGATCTATTATTTGCAAATCTAAGGAATACATTCTTCACAGACAAGCTCCCACATGTCACAAGTGACGTTTTCCTACCTGAAGATACAAAATAAATTCATAAGTTTAAACACAAAAAGACTGTTTTTACACTAATGTCTTTTTCAATGCTTTTACTATATATAGTGCTACTATTTAGCACACAGATTAAACAACCATGCAACCAGATTCAGGATTTATAGATATTTTTTAAAAGTACGTGTATGAACGTGTATTTAAGTAAGCAGGCCACCTCAGCAAGATTTGTTTCAGTTGTACAAGAACGCTTTATGTGTTCACATAAAAATTAGGGCTAATATGTTCCAGTATGCAAATCCATTATTTGGCAGAACATAAATATCTGCTATGCAAGTTACAGGTATCCAGAAGTAAAATGTACACAGATCTACAGCACCAGTCTCTGAAGGGATGCAGTATGAACCCCTTGAATGCAGATAAGCTGATCAACACACAGAGCATTGCCTGAGTCCTCAGAGGACGTTAATAACAAATGGAGCATTAAGTGGTGATTGGTTCAAATCTGAATTTTAACTCTAAAGCATTTATCTGGTGTACTGCCTCTGGCTGGGGTGGAGTTAATTTTCTTCATAGCAGCCTGTACGGCACCATGTTTTAGACATGTGACTAAACCCGTGTTGATAACACACCAGTGTTTTAGCTATTGCTCAGCAATGCTTGCACAGCAGCAAGACCTTCCCTGTTCTCACTCTGCAATCCCAGCAAGTTAGGCTAGGGATGGGCAAAGGGCCGGGAAGGGACACTGCTGGGTCAGGGATATTCCATATCACACAGCACCACGCTCAGCAGTAGAAACTGGGGGTAGCTTTTCCAAGGCAGTTGTTGCCTGGGGACTGGCTGGGTGTCAGTCTGGTGGCGAGTGGTTGCTTTTCTATCACTTGTTGGTCACCCTCACCCCCTTTTTTTCCCCTTCACTTATTCAACTGTCTTTTCTTGACCCACGAGCTTTTTCTCATCTTTGCTCTTCCAATTCTCTCCCCTAACCTGCAGCAGGAGGGAGTGAACGAGTGGCTGATGGGTCCTTAATTACCGGCTGGGGTCAACCCCCCATACAGAGAAAGATCTAAAAGCAGAAAAGCCCTGTTTTTTCAATACAATAGAAACAACATGACATTTATTCTCATGAGATTTCCTCAATTTGAGGCTGCAGTTCTGAAAACAACGTGATAACCACTGCTAGTTCTCAGGCTTACTAAGATGCAACCTCTAAACAATAATCTAGCAATATGCACTGATGTACGTACTGGACCTATATCTATCAATCCCAGACTGAGTGAGTTCATACTTTCAACAAAAGATTGCCAAAGAAAGACTGGGTAGGTTTGATTTGTCTTCTTCCAACACAGAATTAGCTGCTGTGACTATAAAGCTAGTGCATGATGGATTCTAAGTTACTGGATACTACTTTTGCTTTTGGCTGCTTACAGCAATATGCTATTTTTTAGTTTTCTAGGTTTCTGTTGCAGCATCTGTTCAACTGATGAAGTTCAATCGGAAACATTTTAATGAAAATGTGTTTAGTAGTAATATTTCATTAACAAAACTTTTAGCACTTGAAATGCCACCTGTATAGTGTACTATACAACTTGCCTCTGATACAATTTTTTTTTCGCTAAAATTCTTCAAACAATACACATGCCTGGGATTTTTCTGCTAATAATGTTAGGAGTTTTCATGCACACAGAAGCTACATAAATTAATATAAAGAATTAATTTTAAGTAAAAAAATTATATTTAAAAAAAAGTGCTACACTCACTTGGGTCATAGGAGTCCATAAATCCAAATGGACCATAATCTATTGTTATGGATAATAAACTGAAGTTATCTGTATTGCACACACCTACAATTAAACAAGGAGAAACAGAAGTTAAAATTCCACCTGAACCTCA
Organism: Chionis minor; assembly: GCA_013398295.1. Classification (NCBI taxonomy): domain Eukaryota; kingdom Metazoa; phylum Chordata; class Aves; order Charadriiformes; family Chionidae; genus Chionis; species Chionis minor. The sequence continues at coordinate 223,753 of VZSF01010829.1, read as the reverse complement.
TAGTCTTTAGAAAATTTGCTATGGAATAGATCCACTGCATCTAGAGAAATCTGGAGCAGCTGATTTCAGAAATCAGCCTCTGGGAAATAAACTTGTCTCTCTGACTCTTGACCTGGCATACATTTTAAGTATGAAAATGCAAAACTACTTGCTACATAAACTTGCATCTGGTTTCTATACCTAGGTGGCACTGTTTCCTTTTCCTGTCAGCACAGTACTGAAACAGCATCTTGCAAATTGCTCATTAGCTGCTTCCTTGCAAGTTGACTGGGTGCTGTATTAGCAAGGCAATGCTGGTTTGTTTCTCGTAATATAAATCCGAAACAGAGGTGGACAGCACTGTATCCTATACACTATAAAAGGCCAGGGGTTTATGTAGATGCATCAAATTCAGAGCAATTAAACTTATACATGACATCAATACATGGTCTTCGTACATCAGACTATCACAACAATTCTGCGAATTCTTGCTCCCATATTCTTGCTTCTGTCAGGTACAGTCAGGCTTTGAAAGATCAGAAAGTGCTCCTAACTCTATTATGAAAGAACTTTCTGCATTAATATAATTGTATATTAAGGCGTAACAGATACTGGTATAGGCAAAGATACCAGAAGAATTGAAGAGCAAAGTGACAAATAAAAGCCATCTTTAAGTACATGACTATGAAGAGTCACTCCTGTAAAGCCAATGCCACCTGCTGCAGCTTACCATGTGCAAACCCCACAGACATCCACAATGCAATCAGATTTGCAGTCTCTGATACGACTGTAGAGAAAAATTCCTAAAATCAAATACATCTTTTACTTCAAGTCCTCTGAATCAAAAATATGGAATACAATAACACAAACATTTGATTCACTTTACAAAGATGTCACACATTCTATTTCTAAATTTATATCTCTGCCTGTCAGGACTTTTCATTCACATTCTAAATGATATGACTGCAGAATAACCTTATTTAACTGTAGTCTTTGCTGGATAAGTACATACAGATGCCCTAAAAGAAATTAAAAACTCAAAAAAAGAAACAAAGACACTATATATACTAGCGCATATAATAGTATATACTATATGTCCTACATTTATCCTAGAAAAAGCGTAATTCATCACTTCATGACCACTGCTTACTTAATCTGAGCAGTAAGAGAACAAAAAATACCCCAGAAAATGGAATCCTCTCAACAAACATTTCCATAATGAAAAGTGGTGAAGAATGTTCATATTTGACTTAGAGAAAAAAAAACTTCAATAAGCAGGTTTTTATGGAAGAGAAGTAACAAACTTTCGCTATAAAACCTGGAAGCTTACTTCAAATTTTAAAAACCTTTTAAAATTTGAAACTTTGAAAAGCTTTCTATAATTTTTGTTCACATGCTTGTGGAAAATAAAAATAACTTTTAGAAAAGACTTACCAGATATCTATTTGAGTCATTCATGGCTATTGATGGAAAATGTTCCTGGATGACAAAGTCTAGCAATCTTCTGTAATAGGAGAGGCAGGATTCTTTAAACAAAACTGGCACTTTTAGAACTGATCATTCAAAATTCTTGTTTTCAAACAGCTACATGTTCATCTACAGTTTGCTGCAAACAGGCACTAGAAAACTCAATGAGTCCTGGATTAAGCCCTTCCAAATGCTTAGAGATAAAACCTGAAGTTCCAGTCATAAATAATACTGGAGACTGCCACGTAGAGTTAAAATTGTTCCTGTGTGTTAAACTTCCAGAACACACCAGGATCTGGGTTTGCATGCAGTAATACCAGTTTTTTAGAGGGAAAATTTGCATATTCAAAAGAAAGTATACACTTACAAGGAATAATCCTACATCAGAATTCTCACAAAGAAAATTTTATAGCTGAATTCTTATGAAGCAGGGTTACTTGCCATAGCGACCAGCCATTCCCAAAGCAGTGCTGCACAGTCCTAGACGACACGCTCAGCTAATTGGGATACATGCATTAACAATGGCAGTGCCTGTCAGATGCATACCTTTGCTGATCTCAAGCTTTCAAGCAGAGCAGATGGCTCTACGGCCATCTGAGGAGCTCCCTGTAGGGCTCTCTGGCCAGAGCCAGCCAGGGCCACCGGCACAGGAGGCTGTAAGCACCATCTACATGCAGGATAGGCGACCTGGGCAAGGGCTGGACCTGGGCAAGGGCTCTAGATTCTACCTTCTAATCAGGCTGCTGGAGCAATTCACTGAACTCCCCTCAAACTGTGACAGTTTCATCAGAGTAACTCAGCAACCTGACCTTTAGAAGGGTGTCTAAACCACTGCCTCTGAATTTTCACTGGTTGTTCCAAGATGTTGTCTTTCAGGAGGACCTTCTGCGTGGAGGAGGCACAGACAGTCACACTAGCCTTGGCCTGCTCTTGGCCACCCTTTCTGAGGCCCTCTCCAAAACAGGCAGGAAGGAGTTATCTATTCTGCTTGAGTATAAGTGATTTTTACACTCTCCTTAAATCCACTGAGTCACAAACACTTCAACAAAAACCCCCAAAACGAAACTTAAAATGAGTTCCTAAATTCAGTCTTTCAGTTTTACAACAAAAATCAGCTGTGAGATTTCAAAAAAAAAAGGAAAGAAAGACAGTGCAGAGTCATACAGGAAATTAAACTGAATTATCAATTACTACAATATAAAACTGCTGCTATGAGCTCTTGCTCATTTTTAAGCACCCCAGAACAATTTCTATTGCAAGTGATTATTCAACCACTACATTGCTGCTGTTGCAGCATTACGTGCTACATTACGACCAACTTTTAAATATTTACAGCAGACCCAAAAATTTGTCATGCTATTTGCTTGACACACAAATTAATATTGTTAAAAGGCCTAAAATCGTGCAGTAAATTCTTACCTAGTGTAATTCCCTGATTCTGCATGTTTCTGGAGAACACACTTTATACAACAAACTTATGCTAGTGAGTTATTTCATATTTCTGTTAACTTAGCTTCACAGACAACTATGAGAAATGTATGAACTTACACTCTAAATTTACAAAACTTTCCAAAACAAACAACACCTCCCCTAGTGCTTAGTTACCAGAACTATTTCAGCTATAAAAGCTTTCTCATTTTGTAAGATCCAGGCCTTCAAAAACATCTAGGAGATCTTACCCTTGCGACGTAAATTCTTTCGTATGCTTGTATAAAAATAGCAGGTTATCGTTCTAAATTATGCAATCTTCTTTTCTAAATAATTTATGTCTAAATTCCAAGTGTATATATGCATTCTAATATATATTTATTTGTTAAGAAAACTAATACAGTTACAATGAAGATTAAATTCAAACCTTTGTAAGTCCAGTTCCCCCGAATGAGCTAAGATTTCTAAGGATCCTATACGAAACCATGATTTGGCAAGACGTAGCACTATCGCACCTGAAATATAGACACATATGTTTAAATGTAAACAGAGTACCAGCAAAATAAAATATTTCCATAGTAAAAGCTGTCATGTGTTGTTTCTACAGAAGCAGAATTTATACATGCATAGTTATTGGTATTTTTGTAAGTATGCTCAATGCATAACAGATGAATGTGTATAATATTACTTTACTACACATACTTTTGAATGAAAAAGCTTACTTTGCTAGACCAACAAATACAGGCAAAATTCCAGTATTGCATTAATACTATAATTACTCCAGAAATGCTAGCAACAAAGAAAGAACCAACATAAATAGATATTTTTTCCCCGTGTTGTGCCATCCTACTCTTCTTCAGAGCAGGTGTAGATGATGTATCCATGGCACAGCCACAGTAGCATTACCGCCTTTCCAGCATTGCTATCGGAACAATTGAAAATTTCCCTGGTTTTCAGTATCATTTTTGTAATGGCAAGTGAAAATAAAAATTATACCCCTACAACACACATGCCACAATCATAGCAGACCTGTTCATAGGGCTTCATTTCTTTAACTTAGATGTTTCAGACTGATTTTCTCAGGAAGGTTTTATATCTTAATAAATGAAATTAAGCATATTCAGTACTTTTTACTACAGATATATGACATATTAATTTTTGCAATGGAGAATTAAGTTACAGTGTTGCAACATATAAATTTTGAATTGTGTTCATTACCTCTTTCTTTCTTAATATTTCCATTGTAAAACTGGTCTCTCCACACATCATCATCACTTACAACTAAGCTGTAACAAACAAGAAATGAACGCTAAAAAGTCATCTCAGGAAAAATAATTTACAATGAAGATCAAGTAATATTTCATATAACTTTACTTTCTTCATAAAAAGAAAGATCTTTTTGCTGGCATAGCTTTGTACTTACAAAGGCAAACAGTAAGCCAAGGCTTATCGAGCTTCATTAGCACGAAGCATTTATTTTTTATTTACACAATGTTGTCCAATTTCCATTATTTACACTGTTCTTTGTAAGCTCAGTGACTGATTAGTGTGATAACATTAAATAAGTCACAATTTCCCTGAGGACAAAAAGAAAAATTAGGAGGACATATAAATTAGAAACCATATTGTTATATTAGATGGAGGCTGCCCTTTACGTGAAGCAACACTTTTGTCACTGGAACTTCAGGGACAGCTGTGGGATCCTTAGCAATCAGGAACTCTTCAAATAGTATCAAAACACAAAAAAGGCATAATTTTCATGATACATTTTAATTACCCCTTTCTTCTTCACTTCTATGTGTACTTGGATTTTTAAAAACAATCTCTCCCTTTCATTTGAAGTCTGCGCATCCTACAAATTTTCCTATTTATTCAAATATTGAGATTCATGAGCACTTTGCTTGCTCTAAAATACTTCACAACTTGCGTTCATTTTACAAAATAAAATAAGTGGTTCACTGTAATTTCTGTTATAACAGGAAAAATAAAATGGAATCAATCCTCACAAGTATGCAAGGGCAATTCCTCTAAGGTTAACATGTAGGAAGTTTTCTCTCCAAAGCAACTGGGATTATACTGACAATCCAGCAGAAGTAATGCTTGGTGCTATCTTCTGAAAGAGCTGTTGTTCCCTCAACTGGCAGAGAAGACTTCTTGTTCAAGAGTCTAGCAACAGGAAAATTTAGCTAATTTTCTATAATTCTTCTTTATCTTTGCTTGCTAATAACTATCTATTAGGTGGTTGAAGATTGCACAGAAGACAGAACCAAATTTTCCTTGGAGGTACACAGAAAAGGACAAGAGTCAAACCTAATATTCCATTCATCATGACAGAATTCCTTCAATATGACAGAAGACAGTCACAGAGTTAAAACAACTCCCAAGTGTTAAATTTTGAGATTACACTAGATTCTGGGTTTACAGAATTTAGCAGGAAAATTTTAGAAAGAATTTAGTTGGACCAAAAATGTGGGTTATGCATATAAACATAAATATGTAAAAAAAAACCCCACAACACAAAAAGGAATGATTTGTCTGAATTCTTACACAGTGCAGTTGCTTGTAACAGTAACCATGGCTTCGAAAGTACATTATTATCATATCCAGTATTTTTTAAGGTATCTAGTAGCTTGAAGGTATACAGTAGCTATCCAAACTGAAAGTTCCCTGTTACCTGCAAAGAACAGGCAGTGAATTGTTCCAGAAGGAGGGGAAAAGTATCTAGAAATCAAATTGCTCCTGTTACTGAAGCTGTACTGATACAAGCAACATTAGGAATTTTTTTTTTAAAAAAAAGACACTTTTGGAAACAATCATATATGATTGGTATGCCTGTAGGAGTAAGTAGAAAAAGTGCTGACATAAATGAGATGGAAGAAGAAAAACTTAATCCTTCAAGAAAATCAAAAATACTCAAAAACAGAGAATGAATCCCAGACACGAACAAAACTGTGTGCATCAGAGCACTAGGGTAGAGGAGTCACAATAATAATGTGTGTTAAATTTTACGGTTTCAAACAGGCCTCTGCCAAAAGAGTTGTTTCTTTTTAACTATGTAACACTTAGAGGGCTCTCTGCAAAATTCCTGCAGAATACCATCACTCCTTTTATTACCGACAAAAAAAATCCATGGGGGCATCAACATTTGGTTAGCTACTAACAGAAGTTAACGGACGAGCAACACTTAAGAGCTGGCCAGATAGTGGGGTAGCCACATAAAGGTAACTCCATTCCCACTATAAAAATCGTTTTCCAGTGGTGCCTGTAGCTGGTAAGCGCCATTACTTGAGAGAAGGCGGCTGGGGAGCAGACACACACTCACCCACAGGAAATGGAGCACTGAAATTGCTCTTACACCAGAGAAGCTGGAACAGCACTCACAGAAGGATGGATGGATTATATCCCTCCCTACCTCTGGCTCTAGCATAAGGGCTGGACTTTACACTCCCAAGTGCTTTGCTCGCTGTTCTGCACGACCATTGAGCCCTACGCAAGTAAGGGCCACTCTGAAAACTATGCATATTGGCTTACTTTTTTGACCTAATGCATAACACTGCTCACTCACTGGTAGTCCCAGTATGTGACTAAAATGGTACCATATGAAGAAGTGTCCTTTATCTGGCAGTACAGTCATAAACCGTAGCACCCCACTGGGAACCCAGTACTTAAAATTAATAGAGCAAGCCAACCCGCTGGGTGTTCTGGGATAAGCCGTAAGGCTTTTCCCCACACTTCTGCCGAGACTTGACATGACCTCTGTAAGTGCATCCCACCAGCCTCAGTGCAACAGCTCCCCATTGGGAAGAATATGGATATCAGCTGGGGATTTTCCAAACGAAGCCTTGCAAACAGTCTGGAGAGGTTGTACAACAGTTAAGAGAGCCGGGCATTTAACCAATTTGCCAGCAGAGAACTAAAGCACGCTGTGTACTCAATAGAATTTGTGCACAGTTAAGGAGGAATTTCATATTGCTTTTGCACTGAACAATTTGTTGAAATGACAGCAAAGAGAGGCTGTAACCTTGCCAGATGCTTTCCTGCTGATATTCAGACATTTAAAGTTCCGCATTAACAGCCAACAGCAAAGGGTCTCAAGGTGAAGTCAGTGCATAAACCATCAAAAACGTCATTTACAAACACTGCACTTCAACAGAGGAAATGTGTTTGAATTAACGCTAGAGAGATTTGCAGACACTTTGCAAATACAGACACCTAGCCATGTGGCAGCTGAGTACAGGCCTTTTCTGCAGAACATTCACTTTCTTTAGAGCCTGAAATGTTGGAGTACAGACATGAGACCACATGGGACAGAAAATAAACTTGACATTTTAAACACAATCATCTGAAAAATTCAGTTTACTTAATTCTGAGAAAAATCATCCAAATGAGTGAATGTATTAGTCTTCTTTGGTTCAACAGAATTAGTTTAAAATTATTTTTTTACAAAATCCCCCTCTCTACTCAAAAGGTGTTTGCACAAATAAGGAATTGAGAGCAAGTTCCTACACACAGTACTATCTCCAATATTAACATCTATTCATTTGACTAACTATTTTTCCTGCCAGTCTTAAAAATTGCAACTAGGTGACTATGACAATACAGAAATAGCCACTTTCAACATTTTCCTACTTGGCCTGATTCTAGAAAAATGCATTCAAATACTTAACTTCAGTGTAATAAAAGACTTATTTATTAACCATGTAAAATGTATTTATATACTCGTGGATTATCTACCTGCACTAAAGGTATTATTTACAGGACGGGAATTTAGTGCTGCTGTTTTTGCAAGTCTTTTGGTGAGCAACAAGGGAAAGAAATTTTATTTTTTTTTTTAAAGAGAATAAATTCTTGATTGCAGTTTCATAAAAGCTGGCTGGGGGAGTCAGTGTCAGATATAACCAATCAATTTAACTTCCATTTTTTACTTTCTTTACAAAATGAACCATATTTCACATTAAGGTAATTCACTTAAGACAGCCTTACAAGTGAAAGACAGCTGTTCATTGCAAGAGACAGACAGTACACAATACTGTACTTAAATAAAGTAGCACTTTAAAGCATACCAAAGAGAAAAGTCAAGGATTAATTGCTGGAGCTCATTATTACTGGAAAGTTTTATCCAAAAATCTATGAAACTGGAGGGACATATTTTGTTCTGATTGCATACGTACGAAAAGAAACTCACCCAGAAAATTACCTGTAAATTAGGATACTGTGGAAAAAAAAAGAAAAATACCTAGCAGCTCTGCTTGTAGGAATTCCAAGATAGTGCATGGCCTCACTACACAAGAATTCTCGCACAGAAGAGCGAAGCACAGCTCTTCCATCGCCATTCCTACGAAGGACAGAGAAATAAGGAACAGGTCATAAAATCAAAGCAAATTTCAAAAAGAAAACATCCAGTTTTGATGTACATGGCTTAACTGCAACTCACCTGGAGTATGGGGTCTTTCCTGACCCTTTTAACTGTAGTTCCCACCTCTCACCATGCCTGCAAAAATACCATTAGCATTTCTAACAGTACAGCTTGGGCTATGCATGAATCAGGGAAACAGAATACAGAGTTGAATCAGTCACTTAGAAAAAAGTCACACCTGTTTGTATATACTCCGATCAAGTGGGCTCTTCCATCACCCAGCTGACCTGCCCAGCTACCAAACTGACAAAAATTAAAATCAAGTTATTTTCTTCTATCATTTATAACGGTTATACTTGAAACAGCACAAATTACAAGTAGGTTCTCTGTGATCTACATAATATGATAATGCATTTGCTCAGGGAGTCATAAAGATATTGACCCCTAAAGCTCTATTTCCACACTCACACTGATAATGAACCAAAAAACCATGGAAAAAGAATAATGCCAGTAATCCCCAATTTTTTTCCTCTACCTTCCAGCTATGACATACAGCTACAGTCCTGACTCTTTTGTATAATGAACTTTTAAACTGACACAGCTTGTAATTATTTAATTGGAAATTACAAATCAAGTTTTAGCATTCTTTTCCATGAATAATCTCGCCCATTTCAATGAAACTTAACTCTTAGTCATCATGGTATTGCAGTGAGGCTCTGTCCTTTTTCACTCCTCTGAGATGGTAATACCTATCATGAATCAGAGCTTGGCAGGCTGCAGGGGTGCCAAGCAGACTCCGCAGCTAAAGGAAGTTAAAAAGATAATTTGCTTCTGGCATAAACAGAAGCTGAGAAAAGTAGACATGCTACCACGAAAGAGTGTTATAGTTCTCTTCCGTCGGCAGCCCCTTATGAAGAAGAAATCTGCAATCAAAATGTTCCTAAGTGTTCATATACTTACAGGCATATACTCATATGCTTACAGGCATAATCAAGGTGATAACATGATTATGAGGCCAACATGAAAAGGCCTACATAATTGCACCTGGAAAAAACAAGCGTTACAGTCACCTGATGACCTCCGTATCTATGGGCCAATGGAATAGACCCAGCTATCACTTTCCCACCACTGACGAACTGAAGAAAATCAGATGTTCCTTTGACAGATATATCAAGATCCAAAATATTTTCAAGAACATCCTGGGGGAAAAAAAAAAAAGAATACAGATGGTACCTGAATATGATGCAATTTTCAGTGGTAGTGAATGTGTTTTCTCTACAGATTTCACTATTAAAAGACATCTCGTGATGTGTTTTAAATGTTCTATTTGCTTAAAGTATATATAGATAAGACGCTTTCACAATAAATAGCACAAATATTAAAATGTTTTAGCACATGTATTAACAATCTCTACTAATTAGAAAGGAATAAAAAAATAATAGCCAACCTTTGAAGCAGCTACAAGTCGAACTCTATATTTAAAAGGTGTAGGATAGACAATTGAAAAAATACAGTTTCTAACATTACGGACATAATTTTCCTGGATCACATCAATTGGAAAAGGATCTGTAGACATGAAACAGACAAGAATTATTTTTTTTCTTAAAAAACCCAATGAATCATGTTATTCTTAATACCGACCCTCCTAAATCCAATCAAAATACTTCAGAAACAATTAAAGCCTCACTCTTTACTAATGTATATTAAGCCTGCATGAAAAGCAAGCCCAAGTAAATGCAGGATTTTATTCTGTTTGGGATTTTTGAAAAGACGGATTGAATTCTGCAGTTGAAGAAACTGGCAGGGCATGCTAGTTTTGAGATCTAAAACGCATTTAAGGAGAGTTTCAATTAACTGCAATTAGAACAGTTTCAGGGCAGCTTTATAATTGCGCTCAATTAGATGCAACACTAAAAGGTATTTGCACAAGACAGAAAAGTTTGCGCGCAGCAGACGAAGTCACTGTGCACCAGTAACTGCGGTACAGTCCACGTGCAGCAACAATTGCCACGTAACCCAAGAAACCAGCCTGAAATCTTCTCTGAGTAATGCAAACAGTGAGTGAAAGGGTCAGAAGACACATTTCTTGCCGTAGCATAACGTATGTACTCAAAAGATGTGCTTCATTCTTCCTGCAGAGCTACTCTGCACCCTGGCCCGTGGTAACAGAGTGCAAATATTGTTTTAAAACACAGCAATAACACTGTGTGTTTTAACATCTTTACGGATCTCTGCTCGCAATTCCAGGTTAATTATAAAATCCCAGCACCTCATAGTCACTGTTCTGTAAAAACTCCAAGTTCGTTAGAATCTCTGGAGACCTGCTGTTAGCCGTGTTTCTCAACACCTCTAAGGACAAACCCCCACCACAGCCAGCTGCCGCAAGATTTACCACCCATTACGAGTTCTTGGTGCTCACCAGTAATTCTACCACCCGAACAAACTACGTTTGTGACGTTAACATATAAATTATCTTTATTATTACAGGCAATGCTGTATGCCCGAGAGCTATACCACTTCAAATCCCGTGCCAGGTTATCAATTTTGCATTAACACGTGAAACTTCGCATCTTCCCATTACCATAAACCGCTAATACAAAGGCGGGGGCTGTCCATAAGGACCTTATGGCCGCTCTAGTTTTGATCCTAAAAGCAGTCTTTCCCGCACAGCTTCCCCGCCCGGGGCGGGCCGTGCCGTACCTCGGAGGCTGCGGGAGGAGAGGGCCCACCCGGACAGGTCGGTGGCCCCCCGCTCCCGCGGGCAGCGGCCGGGCCCCGGCTGGGAGGCGTTGGGGGCCGCGGCAGCCGGGCACAGCCCCCGGGGGGCGCAC